>OX453090.1:22940268-23102927 GCA_949708635.1 Hirtodrosophila cameraria | reverse complement strand
CAGAGATTATAAGAGCTAGAGACAGCATGCAGGTTCCTGTACACTATACGCAGATCAAGTTTATTTCAAATTTCGGATAAACCTCCCCGCACCCCTGCAAATCGCAAAAAAACTGCCACAGCCACAATTTTAAAGATAAAGCTTTGATTTTTGGTACACATATATGTTTAATCAATGTTGATCAGCTGTGTAAATTTCATCACGATCGGATAAATAACACCAAAGTTATGGAAGAATCTATTATCCCCGTCTCAGCTGGCAGAAACAACAGTTTGACAGGAACTGGGCACGTTAAGTGCGCTGCTTGCTTGTGTTGCTGCTGAACTGCTTGAAATGCAAGTTGTTAGCAGGGAGTCTGGTAGTCGAGCACACTTGACTAGAGTATTCTTACTTGTTACTATTGTCCAACGATGTTATAGGCTCTTTTCTATTTTCAATCACTATCAAACAAGTTTTTTTCTCAGTGTAGAGAGAGAGTGCGAGAGACAAACTGTTTCAGATACTGAAAAAATAAAATCTGATTGGAATTATTTGCTCGTTGTACTGTCATTAAACTTGTGGTTCAGATTGAGAACCAGTTTGCTATGCTTGCTAAACTTAAGTTTATTAAAATGTAATCATTTGTTTCTTTTTTTAAAAAGGAAAGTGAGACATGATTCCCTATAACTGCGTCGCAACTGTACGACAAATTATCTCCTGAGACTTATTCCAAGAACTTTCTCCAATCAACTTCTACTCTGCTCCTGTTAACATCTGTTAGCCAGCTT
The DNA here is from genome assembly GCA_949708635.1 of Hirtodrosophila cameraria. NCBI lineage: Eukaryota > Metazoa > Arthropoda > Insecta > Diptera > Drosophilidae > Hirtodrosophila > Hirtodrosophila cameraria. The sequence goes on along the minus strand of OX453090.1, from coordinate 23,102,160 downwards.
TTAAATTCTGCACAGCACTGATAACCTTTTTGCATACATACATACATAAGTATTATATTTACTCATTATATTTTATAACGTAATGAAGCTCGTCGCTAAGAAAAGCTGAACGAAAACAGGGAACATTGTGTGCGTCTGGTCCTTGCAGATATTGAGCTACTTATTGGTTTGCTGTAAATCCCTTTTTGATACCCTTGCAGAGAGTTTTATAATTTTGTAACGAAATGTGTAATTCAATCAAACTTACCAATTCTGAGTTTACGCTTGAGCTATGCAAAAATTTCAATCGATTTGAAAATGAGTTGTATGAACAGCTTTTTGGTTTTTTTCAACCAAAGTCACCTATAATCTGAGTTTTAGTCTGTTTTTGGCATTTTGACTAAATATGTATCAAATTAAACGACTATATCTTATAGCTACAATAGATACAATCTGTTGAAAAATAAGTTTCTGCATGACAAACTTTTTTAGTTATACAGATATGCCAACTAAACTCAATTGAATTCAATATTATTATGTTGCACACATGTTTTTCATAGGAACAATCGGTCGAAAATTTTGTTTTCATATGTTCAATTTTTCTGCAAGGGTATAGTATTTATTCGACACGCCGAAGATTACTTTTCGTTCTTGTTAAAAACGAGCGAAATTCCAAATGAGAAAAATTAAAATTTCTCCCGCAGCGTAATGAAATTAAGTCACATTTCATTATTCCTCTTATTGTTCATCAGCAATAAAAATGCTGATGCATCAAAATGTTGGCAGCTCATTATATCAATCAAAATATTATACAAACATTTCGTTTAACCACACGGTTTTAAGTTTAAACTTTAAACACATATCGCAAGCCTTGACACTGATTATAGCGATGTCAAAGTTGAAACAAATATTCCATGTCAGCGGATATTTGGTCAATTGCTAGAGTGTCTATAACGGACATAAGAGTTTAAAAGCAACTGTTATTTAAAGAATTTCTTCGATTCTGAAGTGCTTAATTTAGATGTCAATATCTACATTAAGTTGACTGATTTAAACGGGCTTATGGGTAACTTTGTTAATGACACCTTTACATTACTTTAAAACCGGAACAAAAGTGTCACATTCTAAATAAAGCACACAGTTACTTGGCTACCATTTCTTTAAATTCATAATACAATCTATGGCCAAAAAGAACAAGCTAAAAAGCAGCAGCAAATATGTGTTATGAGCCATGACGTTGCTCGTGCGTTCGAGAAAGTAAGATTTTTATGCAGCCTGAAATGGCATAGAAACAGGAGTATTTTGCTGGCCCAGAGGTTGACAGAGCCTAGACCTACTGCGACTACATGGCTAGTACATACATATGTTATGTTTGCGTTGAAGTCGTCTCAAAGTGGCAAGTCAAGCAGAGCCAAAGCTAAGCTAAGCAGGCCTAGCAAGGACATGTCGCAAGGATTGGGCCCAGCGATGATTGCGACAACGACGACTGCGACTTGTGTGATATGTTAATTTGGCCTAAACTACTACAAGGCGACCTTCAGCAGGCAAATCCCAAAGCAGCAACAGCAGCCGCACCCTTTCCACCCCACAAAATATAACAGCAACAAACGCTGCTAGATATTTTACGTTTAGCGCAGGATTTCACGTTCTCATTTTTGTATCCTACTTTTTTATTTTTCTATATGTTCTCTTCTCTTCTTTTTTTGCTCATAATGAAATTTGTGACCCAGTCCCAATGACACGTGCCAAGCTACCGTGTCAGGCCCCCTTTGGAGCTTCTTTATATTTTTCTTCTTGAGTTTAATGCGGTTTTCTATTTATTAGATTTGCACAAATGGCATTTTGGGGCTAGTCGAGGACTAAGACTCCTGCCACCTTTTTTTTTTTTTGCCAGCCTCCTGACGCCTGCCAGGCGTTAAGTGCTTGGGCCAACTCTATCGCCTGCTGTGCCCGACATAATTCACGCCAAACGACGACAAAAATTATTGAAAATTCATTTAAATGTCAGGCAACGAGTATACCGTACCAAAAACTGACGCAACATGGCGTATGCGTATTATTAAATATTTAAGGCGCTTACATTTTTAATGCCATTTCATTGGCATGGGTTTGGTTAAGCTAAAACAGCCCAAAACAGCTACTCCCCTCCTTTACTTTCTCAGCTTGACAGACGTTGAGAGATGAATACGTGATATCAAATGCACGTGAACTACGCAAATTTGTATTACGAGATCGATATGAGTGTTTAAAAATATTAAAGAAATTTAGATTTCATTTCTTCAGGTTTCTTTACTTAAGTCAATAGTTATACTTTAAACCAAAAAATCTCTTTAAGTTGTTATGGCCATCTACGTGAGCTTGAAATCACTTTAGCTGCTAAAAAGCTTATTTATAAAAACATAGTTATATTTAATAAGAAACTATTAAATACTATAGTCTCTGAACTAACTGAAAACTGATTGAAGAAGCACACATGCCACCTGAGCTAATTAAACAACTTAAGTAGATTATCAATTGTCAAGTGTTTCTACTCGTTTTAAGTGCCTCTCAATAGACACGAGAATAGGCTAAACTAATTTAGAATTGCCCCCACAGATATACATAAATAGAATTAAATCTTGCTTTAAGACGATTGCATGAAAATAAACAAGAAAGAAAAGTTATATTTTATTGCAGAAAAGTTGTTCATATGAAAACTTAATTTTTGACTGATTATACCTATACCAGCTATAAGATATTGTCGCTCGATTTTTATAAAAGTAATCTTGACTTGAGCAACACCAGTGCTAGTTCATCCTAGCATACAGCTTGAATAACAATAATAGCTCAACTCTTATTATTATTAAAGGAGACGTCCCAGGAAATCAGCAGTCGCGTCATGTCCGTCTGTCTGTATGCCTGTTTATATTCGTCTTTCAAGACTTTGTTCTAGAGCTACCTTGATAAGACTTGGCAGACATGCTTCTTCTTTCTGCAGGTGGTACCTATAGTTGAATTGGCCAGATTGGACCACTATAACATATAGCTGCCACAGGAACTATCGGTTGATAAATTAGTTTTTGTAGGAAAAGCTTTTTTGTTTTTCACGATAACTCAACCAAGCTCACTTTACCTATTTTTAAGGACACTTTATAGACGATGACGAAATTTCATCAGAATCGGACGACTATATCTTATACCTGCTAAAGGAACGATCGGTTGAAAATAAGTTTCTGCATGAAAAACTTTTGTGTTTTCCAAAACATCTCGACCAAACACACTATGACTAAGTTAAAGCACGTTCTACACATTCCGACCAAATTTTATAAAAATCGGATCACTATATTGCTGCCATAGGAATGATCAATTGAAAAATAAGTTTTCTTATGCAAATCTTGTCAAGGTCTTGCAAGGGTATATACATATTTTCGGCACGCCGAAGATAACATTTCTTTTCGTTTTTTTTTCGGAATCAGAGGCCGGTTTTTATTTATAATATGGCGCTCAACGTAGGGCTTCTGCAAGGGCATACACAACCAATTTTGTCTTGTGCAACACCTGTGATAATTCGTGCCTTTACCTATTCTTTAGAATTCAGCTTCAATAATAATAATAACTCAACTCCTATTATCTCTAATTTTCATAATATGGCGCTCAACGTAGGGCTTCAAGCAACACGTTTAAATACACAAAATCTTACCAGCCGAAGCAAATAATTCAACTTGCTTCTAATTCTAAGCACTGATTAATTACTGCACTAGTTTAAGCAACTTAAAATTACACGCTGTACCCGCTTGAAATGAGCAATACGACACTAACAAGTATTATGTTTAATTTAATGTATTTAATAAAGATGTAATTTACAGAGTATATTTTAAAGTGGAGCACACATGACTTGAAAACATCATTAAAATCAGCTAATCAACTTTTGCCACGCTAGAATTTGATTAGAGTCACATTTAAGTCCCAAAAACTACAAATAGAACTAATGAAATTAACTAGGCAACAGAAAAGCAACATTTTGTCAACACATACTAAAACACAAAACCAAAACAACAATAAGTTCTGGCAACATAAATATGAATGTTGATTGCCATGCGCCAATTGACTTGTTTTTGTTTTGGGTAATGAAATTTTAATCCGATAGACAACAACAACAATAACAGCAGACAATTCGTTGACAATGTCAACAGGGAACAATACGAGCTATTGATACATTTCGTCGCACGCATTTTAAATTCAACACCACCATCCAATACCTATGTCAAAAAAATGTTGCATAAATTCTGCATATTTACATCTGTGTGTATTTACATCTATGCTTGTCGCTGTTGTGATTTCAGATTTGGGAATACAATTGATTTTGGGGATAGAGTATCATGCTTGATGCTTATAAAATTAAACGTTGAGTTTTAAATTTTTGTTGCAGTAGTATCAATTTCACAATTGTATATCTTGCGTCCTGTGGGCTGAATTGAGTTAGCTATGCCACAATAGAAAAGGCAGCTGAAATTGATATATTCGACCCCAAGTCAAACGATTGTCTTATGCAGCAGCAAAATTCAAAGTAGAATACAAAATATGCTTAGCAATAAACCGAATATGCATGCGCTACACAAAAAAAAAGAGAAGAAAACAGAAGACAATATGGCCTGTTGCCATTTCCTATTCTGATCAAATCATGTGGAATCGATGACTAGTCAGCTGTTTTGAACTCCACAAAGCGTTTGAAAATTCGGTTTGATTGATGAATATGCCTTTGAGCCAGTGCTAGGAAAACAATTCGAGCATAACTTCAAAGCAAAACCAGCAACAAATTCTATTTTGAAATTGCCGAAGTGTGTATACCCAAACCAAGTTGCAAAAAACAAAGTGGATCTCATAAAAACAATGTAATTTTCGAACGATTGATATGATCGTTGTGGCCACAAATTAACTAGTTCAGGAGAGCTTTAACAATATTCATATGTTCTACAATAAGCAACTTATTTAAAGAAACTCATATTGTAGTTTCTAGTTTTTGATCATATCTGGCCAGCACCTTTGCAAAACTTCTAATAAAATTGGATGATAAATTTAAAAAGATTTACAAACAAGTTTTTTCTTTAAAGATTATAAAAGCTACAGACCCTAATCTAATCAGCCTATAAGCGTAATTTTAAAATCGAAGTTTTGTAAAAATTCTTTGCAACTGAAACATTTAGAGCATGCGATCTGTTATACCCAACCAACAATTTGCTTAAAGTGCAGGGCACACGACTGCAGAACAGCTGCACAGAATTGTTAAACAAAATTTGGAAGGAATAAGAAAAGTTGGAGTACAGCAATGCCGTTTTTTATTGACGACGAGCATTCGACATAGTTTGAGGGCATACCGAGCTTCTTTTTTATTTCTCGTTCTTCTTTGCTTTTAACTGAAAGGACGACGATACTGAGGATGTTTGCTAGCCGCTCAATCGAGCATCCTGTTCCAACAAGTTGGCCTATTGGAGCCAATTCTTGTTTCAATTCACATCTTTAACACTTGTGACTTGGGTAGCTATCGCCTTTTAAAATGCTGATTAAATCTTGTGTGAACAATGTGAAAGTGCCCTACAATTTAAGTTAAGTATGAGTGCAACTTTGTTGATGGAGTGCAAAAGTATCTTTGAAATAATTGAAATACTTAACTTTACGGTTTTATGACATGACATGAGTTGCATTATTTCTAAAATTTCTAATAAAGCTAAGGACACCCGTGGCCTTATCTAGAGATCGAAAATAACAAAACATAACAAAACAATCAGCTTGGCTTACCACTCGATCAAACACTTTTTACTCTCTATTCCTATTAAAAATGGGAAAAAAGGCAGCTATGAAGTACTGAAAATGTATGTAACAGGCAGAAGAAGGCATTTCCGAATTTATAAACAGCCATGTCCGTCTGTCCGTCTGTCCGTCTGTCCGTCTGTCTGTCTGTCTGTCTGTCCGTATGAACGCGTCGATCTCAGAGACTAGACTTGAGCAAATACTCTGAGCAAAAACATCGTTGAGGATCACATTTGATAGAGCTACAACAAAATATGCTTGTAAAAGAGCAAACGAAGGAAGTGGGACGAGCATATGATCTGTTTTCTAATGTAATGTGAGATAAATAGGCAGAGTAAAAGTAATAGTGTGAAAAATAAGAACACAAAAGAAGACTTTGGCTGTTTCGTTCTAGACAAATGCTCATAGAAAAATATCCCAGCCAACCAGAGGAGTCGCAAAGGTGCATTGTTAGGACTCCCTAAACCTCCTAAGGACGCTCCTAAAAGTGCGCAAAAGAAGTGTATGCCTTTTTCTCCAAAGCATGTTCTAAATATACGAAAAATGCAATCCCACGGGAGTTCGACAATGAGTTAATTCGGTGTTCCAGAATGTTCACTTAGATAACACGCAAAGACTCTCTGCGTACTCCAGTATTCGCCTATGTTTTTTCATAAAAGGACTCCTTTAATAGTCCGAAGATAACCCATACGGTGTGTTTTGGGATTACTTTTAAAACCAAAAAAAAAATTATTTATTTAATCAGTATATTGAGTATAATTTGAGGGATTTTTCTTGATACAAAAATATAAGGATCAACCATAACTATGAGCATAGGTTCCGTCCGAGGGAGTTTTTTTTTTTATATTTACTACGGATTTGTCTTTCACCATAAACAACTGTGGCCGTCTTCCTGTAAAACTTTATTTCCTATTCCAACCGGATAGACTCTATATTAATCTTTATCCTCAGTTTAGCAAATGCGTTGCAAAAATTATTGAATGAATCAAGGCGTATTTAAATAGGTGAATAGGTTTTCGAAGCCTTTTTTCTAAATTTTCTAAATTAAAATAAATGTTATCTGCTGTTTTCTTCCAATTGTAGTTTTGTATGAAAATCCTTAACGAATATCTCAAATATGTCTTTGGCTTTGACACGGCGTTCTCTGACTACGATAGCCCTTTGATAACACACTAGCCGCTATTATGGCCAACAAAATAGTCATATTTTCATGGCCTTATTTTATTTATTTGTGCTTTAATGTTTAATTGAGCATTGCTAAATGAAAATAAATAATAATCGAAGATTTTCGATGCTTGTTTTGTATGAATGAATGGGAAAATATGTGGTTTACAAGCCGCGATGCATGAATAAAACGCAATCAGCACGACTTGAGCTATTGTCCGCGTCACAATTGCAGTTGTTGCTGCCGCAGGTGCGTGGCAACTGATAACGATAGATAAAGTGCAGTCTGAACGCTGCGAATGACGCTAAAATGCACACGTACGCGCACACGTACACACATACACACGACAGAGCGAGAAATAATGAATGTGTATTAGTGAAAATATAGTGTGCAAATCAGTACACTCAACCCCCAAAAGAATGAGAAAGCGTATTAAGGTCAGAGCGAGACATGAGCACAGATAAGAAGGACAAACAGCATTTATTTATTCGAATATAGTTATTGTGTGAAATTGTTATTATATTTGTTAGCTTCCTGCGAGCCCACTCTCATAATTTGAGCTACCGTTTGTCAGTCATGCTGCATGATTCGAGTGCGAGCGATGCAAGCGATGCGGCACGCAATATGCACTATTAGCAAAGATACGCAGATGAGCGAGCGAGATAAATGTAGACGTAATATGGGCGAACAGGAGTTCTGTAGAAATTACAATACCATATTTGGTATAATCATACGTTCCAACGCGTCTAACTTTTACTTATATTGTGTGAGCGTAGGCGGTTCGCGAATCACAGCAAAGGTCAAGGATTCGCAAATGAGAGAGCGGGATAAATGCATGCATCGAATGGGCGAACAGCATTTAATTAAACGTGAAATTATTTTAGGTAGTGTAGTCATGTGCTTTATAAAATTACCAATTAGTCAATTAGTTGCAATTAAGTCAGCTCACAAAGAATCGCACATCAGACCTGTTTCGGTTTCCACTTTTCCATAATTATTTCTGAAGTGAATTTTAAATTGGAAATTGAGCTCAAACCACGGTTGCCACTCAAACAAAAAAATGTGTACCAGAAAGTGCACCATTTTCTAGTTTCGATGCTAAGTTTTCAATACTATTTAATTATATACTTCTCTATAACAAAATGAAATGGGAATGAACAAATGTTTGCTCAGAGATATTCATTATAGATATGGAAAAATGCACTTAAATTTCATCTAAAAATCTTGAAACAAACTAGCTATACAACAGTTAAAATAAATATAACAACATTTTTCAATATCTAGATTTTGGAGTAGACTTATCTTTCATTTTCACAATTACTATTTATGCTTCGATTAAGTTTAGTGTTAATTACAAAATACTTTCAGTGCTATATAGTACGATTAAAGAAAAACGTAATGAACAATTCACAATTTTTAGTAAAATATTAATACTTAAGAAAATTTCCCATTTTGTACAAATAAGTCCCAAATGTACCAACGACTTAATACTTTACCAGTTTTGGTACATTTGTACGAAATATGATAGCCGTGGCTCAAACCAGTATCAAAAGCAAGTGAAGTTAATCCGCAAAGTTTTGTCAAAAGTGAAAATGAGAAAACCAAAGGAAAATAACCTCCCGTCATATATCAGATAAAAGCTGCGCAGTTTTTTTGTAAAACAAATTTCGCATTTGTTTACCCCTATTCAAACTTTGATAAAGTTAAACAGACAATCTTTCATCAAAACATTTCCGGGTTTCCATTTTCGGTTCCGTTTGCCCAATTGCAACTTATTTTAATATTCAAAATTTGCTGCAGAGCTTGTCAATTCTCGATCGATGTCACATGTGAATATGGTAACACTTAGAAGAAATTCCCTTTGCAATATCTTACAGAAACGGCATATATATATATCTTAAGCTTTCATACTCAACTGGTAACTGGCTACACCACCTTATCAAATTATGCCATGGCTTTTGTATCGTTTTCTGTTTCATTGCATATATGTAGTTTAGTTTCGTATAGGCTGACCGACCAAATTTTATGTCTTTATATCTCGCTCTCTCGTGTGTTATTATTAATAAAGTCATACATGCACCATTGTGCATACTTCTTACTCCTTATTAGCTGCCTTACTTATATACTATATATATGTATATAAACAACCACAACGACACTTCTGTTGTGCAGCTTGCAAATCCTTTCCGGTTTGCATTTTGCCGGCGGCCTTCGTTCACAAGCTGTGAATGTTTGGAGGCCAAGGACATGGCTAATAGCGCCGGTGTTTGTGGTCCGATCGCATCAAGTTTGGTATCAATAATCTTGTAGAAAAGTGTACTACCGATATGCTGAAGATATGTTTGATTGTCTTTTCAATAATATTTCTTGAAAAGATTATAACTACTTCATAATGAAAAAACAGTTTGGAAGCAATCTCAATCTCAATACTAATAAATTTATGTGAAATTTGTAACATTTCTAAGTACGTATTTCTTATTTCAGAAGCAAAATAATAATAATTATTTGACATTAATTTAATATTTTATTATATATAGGAGTAATTAAAACAACTGTTTCATAAGATAGCTTTAAAACTATGATACTTTTCTGCCTTCAAACAAATAGACAGAAGGACATGGCAATATCAACTGTGTTCATCGTCAGGGATTAACAATAGATATTCTTTATGACAAAGTTATAATATCCTACACAAGAGTATAAAAATGCTTTACTGTTTTTATTCCAAAACAGGAACACAAATTCAAAAACGATTTGAAACTAGAGTAATCAACTAAAAGAACAGTCTTTTTCATTATTTTTACCCATTACTTTTTATATATGTTTTTATCGATGTTAATCGTTAGATATTGACCAAATCTAACAGTTAACAATCCAGTTCAATAACCATAAAAATCGATTTTTGCTGTTATTTTTTCATTTTTAGACCATTTTCTTTTTAATATTTACTTAGACAAATGAGCTGATGTCTGATGAAAGTTACTTTACGTAATTTTTATAATAAGAAAAAAAAAAATAAAAAAAATGTTTAAAAAAAGTGGCAAGTCATGGAACAAAATGTCGCGTGCGACAGTGATTAAAATTCAATAAAAAACAAGCTACCTTATACTTTGAATCAAATAAAAAACATATTTAAGTTACATCAATGCATAACATTTTAAAATTAGTCGCATTAAAATATTTTTTCAGGTTTCGCTGAAATCAGTGTTTGAACTATTCGCCCTGACTTCTGTTTTTGTCGCGTGCGAATGCCTAGGCTTTTTGTAATTAACTTGAAAACGAACAATTTTCCAAAATTAAACTTAACACCAATTATAGTGCCAAGGGCTATAAGTGTCGCCTTTTGTTTCATCTTTTTTTTCAATTTGAATGCATACGAAATGTATATATAATATCTAGTAAACATTTACGTTTGAATCTCACGCTGTCCTTAAACGTTATATTCACAGAAGTAAAGATAACACTGACTTCTTGGACGACAAAAGATGACTTTTAAAATTTGGATTCAAAATGTGGAAATAACGTTTTTGAGAATTGTTTTAATAAATTTCAATAATTGACAGCCTTTTAAGTTTCAAAAGTTGACAAGCTTTAAAATGTATTAAAGAATTCGTTGTTAAAATTTACATGTCGTATACATAATTTTTTGTTGGAACTTTGAAGCCTTCGCGCTCCCATTTATACATAAAATTCAATTATTTTTAAATATATTTTTTTATTACAAAAAGAACACTTTAAAGTTGTTAAGCTTATGTTTTTTGAAAATATCCTTATTGAATATAAATATTCCATGTGACAAAATAAAGAAATTTCAACGATTTACGGCTGAAATTGGAAGACTTATGAAAAAAAATAAGCATTGAATGCATAAGCCCTTAAATAGTATACATACATGTTTCCCCTACTCTGAAATCATAATCCAACCAACATCTTTCTGCTTTCAATTCGAGCTACCATTTTTCACATTGTATGATATAACAATGTTATTGTTGCATTTGAAGAGGGGGAAGTATATTTACAATGGTTGACACAACAACATGAGACCAGGTGAAAATGTTGTATATGTGACATACTATGTATGTATATGTACTTATGTACTATATGAAAGTGCTTGTGTTTACTTATTTATGTTATGTATATGTACATTTACTTAACATATAATTCGTTAATGTTGCGCATTTTGTAACAGAATAACGTGTATGACATCAGTTGAAAATTTGTTTATCCAATAGATAAGGATATAATAATATAATAGGATATGAGAGCTCCTTTTTAATTCACAAAAGCTATACAGATAATATAAACGGATGAACTGGCTTAAATTAATATTAGTTTTAAAATAAAATTTTTATTTTTGATACTTTTATTGTTTTTAAATGATTGGTACACAATACAATTAGACTGATTTAAAGGCGAACATATAATTTCTTGAAAAAATTAAATGTGTTTTGTTTGTTTTTTTTTTTTTTTTTTTTAATAGAGTATTTAACATTTGGTAACGTATGACTACATTTTTTTTTTCTCGGTTTCGGTCAATTCCGTTTTATATTTCATTTCCTGTTTTTATGTATAAATGTTTGGGATTAAACACTTGAACTTTTATTAAATATTCACAATACTTAATTAATTACATTTACAATTACTAACCTGGTTTAAAATTGTTGGAAATTTGATATGCTCTTTTACACTTATATGAAATACAATTACATAATTTGACAAGATCGATTCTGACATATCAGATAAACATATCAAAAGCAGACCGCAAATATGGTTTTCACATTAAAATTGTATAAAAATGTAATCAAAGAATTTTCACAGTAAATACCTGATAGTATAACCATCTTTACTATTGCTATGATATTTTAAACAAAGTTGTTGGGCTACTCACGTATCACTGAAACGAAACAAAAAACATAAGTTTAAATTTAGTTATATTAAACAAAAGATAATTAATTATATTTTATATTCACAGTTGCCAATGTTGGTTTTAAAGGACGAAAACTGGACTGTCCCATTCAAAATGGAAAAAAAATCGTTATAAAGTACTGCAAATGTATGTAACAGGCAGGAGACATTTCCGAATATACAAACTATATATTCTTGATCAGTATCAACAGCCGAGGCAAATAACCATGTCCGTCTGTCTGTCTGTCTGTCCGTATGAACACGTCGATCTCAGATACTATAAGAGACAGAGACATCATACTTGGCGAATAGGCACCGCCGCAAATTGAATATAAAAATACAATACGCACTCCCAAAGCCACCATTTTGAAGATACAGCTTTGATTTTTGAGACACATAAATGTTATATTAATGTTGATCAGAGTTACAAACTTAGAGGCACCAGCAATTCGCCGGACGATCCTGCTTTGGGTGGATTCCATGGCCTGTATGGAGTACGTGGCAGCACATCCCCAAAGTGCGATGCCATACGCCATTGCAGGCCACAGCACCATTTTAACGTAGCTTCACCTGTAGCTTGTTGGCCAGACTGAGGCAGCTGTTTGGCATCAGCATCCAGTTTAGTTTTGAGGCCTTTCTTTTGGCAGCAGCAGCAGCCTGCAAGATATGTAGACCTCAAGTGAGCCGACAGTCCAGAGTGACACCACGGTATTTGAATAACGTGACCTTGGTATCTCTGAGTCTGACGGCTTCCCTAGTACTGGTAGTACTTCCAAGCTGCAAAGGCAGTAACATCCGCATTTGTGGCAATCAGCGTGTTGTTGGCAACTGGAGCTGGCAAGTCCGCTGTGTACAGTGTGTACAGGACAGGGCCAAGGAGGCTGCGGCGGCGGCTGCTCGAACGCTCGTCTCGTAACTCGACCATTAATCCTCGCTTGTGCAAGAAAGACCTCAGGTAATGAGCAGCTGGAAGAGTAGGCCATCATGCCATACTCGATCGAACGCTTGCTTGACATCCAGGAAGACGGCAGAACAGAACTCCTTGTTCCCCAGGGCTTCCCGCACACAGTTAACGATCCTCTGCACTTGTTCAGGTGGTCCATGCTTGTGCCGAAAGCCAAATTGAGCCCGGAAGGGCTGCTTGGAAGGATCTTACAACTAACAACCGTCCAAGTAGTATTCTTTCGAACATCTTGGAGAAGGTCGGAAGCTAGCTGATCGGACGATATGAGTCCACGCTATCATGAATCCTCCAAGGCTTCAGCATCATGACTATCACTGCACATTTCCACAGGAAAGGGAAATGGCGTAATCTCAACATGCAGTTAAAGAGGGCCACCAGAAATAAGACTCCTTTGTCCGGCAGCGCTTTGACTGACTCCCGTCAACACCATCGTAGGCAGGGGCCTTCGTGGGATTGAGCTGTTGGATCTGCTGACGCACTTCATCCAACGCTACGTGTGTGATTTGCTCAATTGGCTCCGGGATCAGACTCCCTCGATGTATTGACATCAGCCACCCTAGCGAGCTCAAAGGATATGAACCGGACCCGTAGTTCATCAGCAAACGCTGAAACAATATCCGGGTCAGAACTGCACAACGTACCATCTGACCGTCTAATGGGAAGCTTTCTTGGGGCCCGTTCTCTTAAATTGGTTTAATGAAAACAACTTTGTACATTTTCTGTAGGTTTGTCCAGCAGATGAGATGTGTCCTAAGAAGATTAAGTTTGTTGTCTTTTCTTTTTTTCCCTTTTTTTCTTTAATTCATATTGTATTTCAAAAGCTCTACATAGCCACTCTATCATAATCAAAATAAAGGCAAGATAGTTTTTTTAGATTGACACTTATAATTCTCAACAGTTTAAGCAAACACGGGATGTAGTGCCTGACTGAAGCACTTTTTATGTCATCACATTTTTTTTTGTATATATTTTTTTTCTAGTTTCTTATTTATGTTCTTACAAATATGCATATGAATAATGAGATTGTGTTTTCCTGTAAATCCTTTGCAGTTGCATTACATCATCATTAATAATCCTATTTCTCTTATTTTGTAAAAATTTTTTATTGATTTTTTCTTTGATCCGCGTATTTTGTGGCTTGCTCTGTGGATCAGAATAAATTCCTTGCCGTGGCGTTCTACTAAGGACAGCTTAAAAGCATGGATTACGTTGGATACGGTCCAAGCAATGAAGCTCCTATGAGTGAATTAAAAACCAGTCAGAATGCTCTAGTCGGGTGTGCCCGACTACGAGACTCCCTGCTCCCTGCTCCCAGCACTTAACTTGTACAGTTCCTGCCAAACTGTTGCTTCTGCCTGTTGAGACAGGGGGAAATATATTCTTCAATAACTTTGGTGTTTGCTATCTGATCTTAGTGAAATTACGCAGCTAATCAACATTGATATAACATTTATGTGTTCCTAAAACCAAAGTTGTATCTTTAAAATGGTGGCTTTGGGAGTGCGTATTGTATTATTATACTCAATTTGCGTGGGGAGGGGGGGTGTAACCAAAATTTGAAATAAACTTGATCTGCGTATGGTATACAGGAACCTGCATGCCAAGTTTAGTGTCTCTAGCTCTTATAGTCTCCGAGATCGACGCGTTCATACGGACAGACGGACATGGCTAGTTCGTCTCGGCTGTTGATGCTGATCAAGAATATATATAGATTATGTATTCGGAAATGTCTCCTTCTTTGCAGTACTTTACAACTTCCTTTTTCCATTTTTAATGGGAACAGAGAGTTAAAACATCTATGCAAAGTTTCAACAAGTTTGCGTTAAGCCTGAGAGATTAGTTTTTATTGAAACAGGCCAAGATCAAGAAAATATAGCATACTTAAGGGAGTAGGAGAGGTCTTCTATGCATTACACATTTCGTGACAAAATAATAATACTCTTTGGAAAACAAAAGCATTTTGCTTAGCCGCAGGCATTAAATATTTTTGCAAGCTGACGAAATGTGCGAGGCATGTGCAAAAGAAAGGCCAGCAAACACACTCACACACACACACACACACAGAGAAAGTGAGAAAGAATGATGCTCAAGGAAAGACAAAGCAAGGAATTTCAAGCTTATGGCTTTGTTTTAAGAACACAATTTCTAAGGGCACATCGGGGCATATATACCTCAAAATTTGTGCACAAGTTTCAGTTAGTTGTTGTTGTGTGTTTGGCTTTGGTGTTGAATATTACAAATTGTGGTTATTTTTGTATGTCTGTTTTTGGCGTTGCAATATTAGTTTGTATGTACAATTTTCATATGCATGTGTGAGTAGCCCTTACCGCTTTCGTCTGGCAATGGGGGCAGCAGATGCATGTTGCATATTAAAGTACACATTCCATACATTTCGGTTGCTGCATTTTAATGCCGCAGTAACTCCTTCGTTTTATATGTACCAACATATACATGTTTATGTGTGTGTGCATGTGTGTGAGGCAAGCAGCTTAAGTTGTGTTATGATGTGATGTGCGGTGGCATGCGCCAAAAACTTTGTAACAGAGTTTTTAAGCACGAATGGTGCATAAAAATTGTAAAAGTTATGTTGACTGTGTAGCAATAGGGTGTCCTTAAGCATTTAGGTTCAAAGCCAAAGTCAAGGCTCAACAGGTTACGTTGAGTTGAAAGCATATATATAAAGACTTTAAATTTTCAAATAAAAAACAATCATTATTATCGATTTAAATATTTTATTGCTCAAAACAAGACAAATCAAAAATTAGTTTTCATATTTGATGTCGATTTGTAACTTTCAGAATATAGCATACCAGCCAAACAGAGGAGTCCCCCTGCGGTGTGCTAACCCTCATAGGTACGCTCCTAAAAGTGCACAAGAGACGTGTTTCCGACGGAGAAAAAGGCATATTTAAAATATATGAAAAAAGCAATCCTACGGGAGTCCGAAAATGAGCTAATTCGGGGTCCTAGAATGCTCACTTAGATAACCTCTGTGCGGTTTCGGGTGCCGGCTTTCTATGGCCCAAGTAACAAATAGTTATTACAATAAATTGTAAGCTTTGCAAATATTTAAAAAGCTCCAATAATCAATCCAGTCTGGCAGATTCGAACGCAAGATCCCTGCTAGTCGGTCTGTTAGACACCTAAGCTACCAAACATGGTTTTGTTTCTCTATATTTCTGAGCTGATAGAATTTATGTTCGAGAATTTTAGTATAATCCAGTACAAAAATAAAGCTCTGTCAAGACATAAGATGATAGAATAAAGAGTTGCGAATTTTAGTTATTCTAAACTCCCCAAACACTCCCAAACGGTGCTCTTTCGGAATCCCTCTTCACTCCAATTCCGAGAGCTTCTAAATCGCTCCTTTGAGGAGCTGCTGTAGGAGTCCCTTTTTACTCCAAGTCAGAGAGCTCCGGAAACGCTATATTGTGGAGTAGCTGTAGGAGTCGCTTATGCACTCCAAGTCGGAGCTCTCCGTAAATGTTCCTTTGAGGGGTTGTAATGGGAGTGCTTTTTCACTCCGTTTTCAAAGCGCTCCGTGTATGGTTGGCTGGGGTGCTCCGACTTGACAATTTAAGTTTCGAATTAACAACATTTAGTTTTTCTTTTATTTTTTGTATTACCTAAAGAGAAAATAACTTATTTTTGTACAGCGGTCATCGCCAGTTGACAACATAAATCGCTGAAATGAAAATCCGATGACTGTGAATAAAATAATTATTCATCCTGTTGCCCAGCAGCCGCATCCTCAGATCCGTTTGTCGTGTCGGTGGAGCTATCATTGAGATGTGCTATCAACAAATTCCGCACAGATTGTTCTCTGTTTTTAAACAAATTTAAGCTTCAAAATAATTTGAAATTAAAGCCAGTTACTGTTCTGCTCGAATTTTTGCCAATTACTTTTCAAATAAGTTTAAACAGGGCCACATAAATTTGGGAATCCAATGAAACTATGGTTCCCATAAGGTTTTGGCAAAACATCTGTCAACACTTTACACATGATTGACAGTAATATTGATCTGAACTGTAAGATCTGTATAAAAAATTTTTTTTCAAAAAACAGCTCTATTTTAACAATTTTTTCTTTATTTCTTTAAGATATAGTCTTCCGATTTTGATACAATTTTGTAGGAATGACAAAAATGTTTTTAAACTAAGAATGCATAGCTAAATTTAATTGAGATAACTTGAGTGATATAGTGAAATTTCTTTGGCAAAAAACAATCGAGAGAACATCATCGATGTTATCTTTAATTCCATTAAATATTAAATAAATTTTAGCTGTTATTTCTTTCAATTTTATTCAATCAATTTTTCATTCTTTGAGTGCTTATGATGCAATTTTAGGAATACAATTTCCACAATTTGCAGAACTTTTTAAGCAATTTTTGTCAGTTGACTTGGCCAAATGCATATATTTCATATGTTATCAGTGTGAAATTAAAATAACTCACACACGAGCAAAGGCTTTGAACATGGATTACTTTCTAAATTCGATTTATACAATCTATATTCAGCATCTGCAGATACAAATTTGCGGTAGAAAATTGTAAAGTTCAAAGGTAAGTTGGCTTACTTGCTGTCAACTAATGTAAAGTCACTGTCAAGGCCAAAGTGCGCAGAAAATAGCAAAAATCAAATTCAATTCAATGTGTGTATGAATGTAATTTTTAATTGAATAAATGGATATCGAACGTTGCTACTGCTGCACTCTCTGCGATAATAGATTAAAAAGGAAGGTCCACTGCCACTGATGTTAAGCTAACATGCACTAAAAGTTACGTCAGTTAGCCTTTATATATTTGTGCTTGGGCCAAGCTTCATTAGCCATGCTCATTGTGAGTGCAAAAAGCACTTCAAATTGGCTAACATGCATTCAACAACACACACACACACATAAAAAAGCGACCTAATCTCTCAATTAACAGACTTAAAATAAAGTCAGACAAGCGAATAGTAGCATTGAAAGCGGCAAAATGGCAAATGGTGGTTCAGTTTTGAATAGGTAGTTAGTTGTTTTTTTTTTTTTAGGTGGGTTACTGTTGACAGTAGCATTTTCTACAGCACTCTGTCTCTGCTCGCTGCCTGCCAAAAGGGATAAAAAGCCGACGTACTTCATTAATTTTAATTAACCGCCCACAGCATGACAAACTGCGCAGCCCAAAAATTTAAAACCAGAAGGTTGGCTCTTTAATCCACCTTATGTACGTCGCGTAATGTCTGTCTTGGCTAAAATCTTGTTTTGCATCCAAAGAAGAGAGCACATGAGCGATATATTTTATCGATAGATTTGAAAAACTTATAAAATTTGAACTTGGAATAAGAAACAGAACAAGAGTTCGTTTTTGAAACATATATTGTATATTTCATATAATGAAAAATACTTGAAACCTGTTTGTATAACCTTTAAGAGATAATTATAAGTTCATAACGATGCATTACACTTATTAATGTAATTCCCTTAAGTATATAAAGTATCAATCAGGATCACGTATTAATTCTGTTGATTACCAGATTTTGATTAATATCCAATAGCTTTATCATCCAAAAGCCAAAATAGTCATACAAAATATTACAATTGCAATATTACACTTTTATTTAATTTTATGCAATAAAAAGTTTTGATTTACGCTGACAAGCAAAATCCTTCTGACAAACATATCAAAAGTATAGTTTTTATACTCTTTTTTTTAATCTTGACACTTTGTATGCCTATGGTATACACCAATATATATATCAAGTTTGGTTGCTCTAGCTTCAAAACTGTGGAAAAAACAACTGCGTTTATACAGACGGACAGACGGACAATTCACAAACTTAAATATCTTAGTATTAATTTTGTTTTAGTAATATTTGTTATGTAAACATTTACATTAACGTATGCATAGCTTTGTAATATGTTATTAAGGATTTGTTCAACTTTTTACATCTTTTGATTTAGTTGATGTTAGGAAACATAATAATTGTGAAATGGGCAAATATTAAATTCATTCAAAATTATTTTATGTTAAATTTTTTAAATGTTTTGCCATATATTATAAATAATTGAGATTTTTGATAATACCATCGATAATATCGTCGTTTTCGACAATCACTATCGAAAACTAACAATGACATCTATTTTCTTGATCAGTTGCCAAACTCAACAATTGCATGTTCCGGTACATAATATATGGTTTGTATAAATTTTATTAAAATTGGGCGACTGTACTATGTAGCTGTGAGAGGTTGAAAATTAAAAAATCTTCAAAATAACTCTTTGTTTTGTCTTAATTCATTTCAGTTATTTTAATCTTAGTACACAACTTATTCTCATATGGGTATTTCCACAATGTCGAACGCGACATTCGTACGCATTCAAAGTGAAAAAAAACATATACCAAAACATTATTTATATTTTTATAGCTTATAGCTCTTGGTTAGCACTATAATTGGTGTTAAGTTTGATTTTGGAAAATTGTTCGTTTTCAAGATAATTACAAAAAGCCTAGGCATTCGCACGCGACAAAAACAGAAGTCGCTTTCAGGGCGAACAGTTCAAACACTGATTTCAGCGAAACCTGAAAGAATATTTTAATGCGACTAATTTTAAAATGTTATGCATTGATGTAACTTAAATATGTTTTTTATTTGATTCAAAAATATTAGGTAGCTTGTTTTTTATTGAATTTTAATCAATGTCGCACGCGACATTTTGTTCCATGACTTGCCACTTATTTTTTAACGTTTTTTTTTGGTTAATTTTTCTTGTTATAAAAATTACGCAAAGTAACTTTCATCAGGCATCAACTCATTTGTCTAAGTAAATATTAAAAAGAAAACGGTCTAAAAATAAAAAAAAATAAAACAAATGAAAGCAAAAATCAATTTTTTCAGATTCCAGTCGATTTACTTATGATGTTTATTGAACTGGATTGTAAATTCTTAGATTTGGTCAATTTCTAACGATTTACATCGATAAAGTAATAGATACCATTAATGACTATGAAATTTTCAGCCCTGGTTGACTTTTTGGTGGAAATGCCAATATGTTGTTTAACTCATAAGCACATCTCTAAGTGCGCTTTAAAGTAGACAAAATTGTTTGTGCTGTGTGCTTAGGAATGTGGCTTAATAATCAGCCGCTTTTTGCTTTTTAAAACATTCGCCATTTTGTTGCTAACCTTGAGAATTTCCAAGGAATAATAAATTAAATTTCTTGCTTTAACTTTCTCATATAAGCGCACAAGTCTCGTAGCTTTTTTGCCACTTTTATAGCTAATTGAAGAGCACTTTTTAGTTTTAGGCATTGCCTTATAAATATGTATGTATATGTGTATACATGTAGTGGCAAAACATGAATGTAAAACTCATGTCATTCATTTAACTTTTTGGCGCAAAACAACCACAAAACTTGAAGCATTTTAATTTGGCTACGAAACGGTTAAAGTTACAGAAAGGGAAGTGTTGTTTTAATATATGGCTAAAATGGGTAGACTAGGGTTATAAAATGGCTTTAAAAAAAACTTGTTAATTAAAACAAGGCAAACTTTTTCGACCTTATCTAGTGTATGCTTCTGAAACAATAACAGCTAACAAAATCCCAAATTTGTAATATTTTTGGATTAATAAACACTGAAGTTATTCAAGAACAAGAAAGAAATGTTATCTTGGGCATGCCGAAGATATATACTCTTCCAGAAAACATTTGCATAAAAACTTATTTTTAACTGATTGTTCCTATGGCAGCTATAGGATATAGTGATCCGATTTTGAAAAAATTTTGTCAAAATGTGTTGAACGTGCTTTAATGTAGATATAAAGAGTTTGTGCCGAGATGTTTTGAAAAACAAAAAAGTTCCTCATACAAAAACTAATTTTTCAACCGATTGTTCCTATGGCAGCTATATGCTTTAGTGGTGCCATCTGGCCAATTCAACTATAAGTACTACCTGCAAAAAGAAGAAGCATCTGTGCCACGTTTCATCAATGTAGCTCTAGAACAAAGTCTTGAAAAACGCATATAAACAGACAGACAGACAGGCGGACAGACGGATATGACTCGGCTGTTGATGCTGATCACGAATATACAATTTTTTTTGCTGAGACGTCTCCTTCAATGCAAGGGTACAAAAAGTGTCCTTATTAAGGAGTTCGAATACTTCAGAGCAGTATTCATTTCATTAATAGTTGATTAGTTGCGATTTGGTTTGTTAAGGCAAAACATTGAAATGTATGTGTAAATAGAATACGAATAACTATAGACTATAGAGCTCATTTCTATTATGAATACGTAATGGCAGTAGGAGGAGAAGGACTTGTAAGTTTTGTGAATGCCAACAACTGAAAATTGCATCAGATAATATAAAGGCTGCAAACAGGTGCCGAAATTTGTAAAGTTTACTCCTATTTTGGTGCCAATCCTGTTTATAGAATCTTATACCATTAAATAAAACTGCCAAAAATATTTCTAATACAAAAAGCTAAAACAGTTGTACCCAAAACTTAAGAACTTTCCTCAATAGTAAAGTAACTAATCCAAACTAATCTAAGAGAGCCTTGAAATTTAAAACCATCAACAAGAATATTCATGTATAAAAGCGCTAAAAAAAAATAAATAACAAAGCTTTTGCGCTTGTGGAATTAAGTAAATCCATTTAAGAAAATTTTTTTAATTGAAATGCTGCGCGGTGTAGACACAAAAAAAGCCATGAAAATGCCGCAGAGAAGGCCACACAAAGGGCAAGGAGGACATGGTAGAAATGAAAGCCTAGCGTATAAGTAAAATGGAGCTACAGTAATAGAGAAAGCAGTAAATGAAGCACCGAACAACAATAATAATAAAAAATGTTGGATAGCTATAGTTGTTGTTGCTAGCAAAGCCAATAGAATTGCTTGGTACACACACACACACACACACACACACACACACACACACGCACAGGGTGAGTGAAGCTAATTAAATTAAAAAAATAATATATCAAACATGCGACTCAGGCAACTCACTAATCCAACATTTCAATGTCATCCTCATCATCGCTGCCATCGTTGTCGCCGCCATCCTGACGCTCATCGTCATCGTCATAGTATTTTGCCTCCTTGGCGGCATTATCGCTACCAAAACGTTCACGTTCCCTTTCCCGGCTACGGTCACGACTTGTTGGACCATTTAGATGGCGTCTCGATTTATCATCGCCAGGAGAATAATTCCCGCCACCACCGCCGCCGCGTCGCCTGCGTGTCGATTGCACTGGGATACCAACGCCCTGCTCCAGCTCATCATCCTCCTCATCACTTTCGATTTCAATCTCATCGAGATCACGTTGGCTAATGCTGCGCTCCGGCATAATACAAAACTTGGCACACACTCTCTCTCTCTCTCTCTCTCTCTCTTTCCCGCTCACTTGTTTCGCTTTCTCTCTCTCTCTCTCTCTCTCTCGGCGCACTTGATCGTTCACAAGAACAAAAAACACGCGTTTTCACAATTTCTCTTTTGCCCGTCACGTCACCAATCTAAAGTTAGGAATCTAACAATCCAACACAACACTTGCCACACTGTAGACTTGCACCGAACGCATCCAAAACTGCAATTGGCGCGGCCAGTTCGATGCCAGTTGGCAGCAAGCGTCCAAAGCAGCTAGTTGGGACTTGGTGGGGCTTCGAAAAGGCCGCCAGGTGATTTTGCTATGCTAATTCAATTAGCATACAACACGCAGAGCACAACAACAAAAGTGCACACACACACAGCATACACACACACACACAAACAAAAATTTTAAATGGGGTCAGCGAATTTTGGGGGCGACATTGTATGGGAAGCCCCCCAAAACAAAAATGGCTAAAACGTCGAAGCGGCAAGTTTGAAAATAAATTGAAATTAGTTTATGCTATGATTTTGTTGTTTCCTAGTTTAGATTGCATTGTTTTCGAATATGGCGCATTCTCTGATTAAACAAGGTCAAGACTACGAGACTTCCTGCTCCCAACTTGCATTTCAAGCAGTTCAGCGGCAACACAAGCAAGCAGCGCACTTAACGTGTCCAGTTCCTGTCAAACTGTTGTTTCTGCCTGCTGAGACGGGGGTAATAGATTCTTCCATAACTTTGGTGTTATTTATCCGATCGTGATGAAATTTACACAGCTAATCAACATTGATTAAACATATATGTGTACCAAATCAAATCAAAGCTCTATCTTTAAAATTGTGGCTGTGGGAGTTATTTGCAATTTGCAGGGGTGCGGGGGGTGCATCCGAAATTTGAGATAAACTTGATCTGCGTGTGGTATACAGGAACCTGCATGCTAAGTTTGGTGTCTCTAGCTCTTATAGTCTCTGAGAACGACGCGTTCATACAGACAGACATACAGACGGACATGGCTAGTTCGTCTCGGCTGTTGATCTTGATCAAGAATATATATAGTTTATATAGTCGGAAATGCCTCCTTCTGTCTGTTGCACACATTTGCAGTACATTATAACTCCCTTTTTCCCATTTTTAATGGCGCTGCCGGACAAAGGAGTCTTATTTCTGGTGGCCCTCTTTAACTGCATGTCAAAATTACGCCAATTCCCTTTCTTGTGGAAATGTGCAGTGATAGTCGTGGTGCCGAAGCCTTGGAGGATTCATGATAGCGTGGACTCATATCGTCCGATCAGCTTGCTTCCGACCTTCTCCAAGATGTTCGAAAGAATATTACTTGGACGGTTGTTATCTGTTAGATCCTTCCAAGCAGCCCTTCCGGACCATCAATTTGGCTTTCGGCACAAGCATGGAGCACCTGAACAAGTGCAGAGGATCGTTAACTTTGCGCTGGAATCCCTGGAGAACAATGAGTTCTGTTCTGCCGTCTTCCAGGATGTCAATCAAGCGTTCGATCGAGTGTGGCATGATGGCCTACTCTTCCAGCTGCTCATTACCTGTGGTCTTTCTTGCATAAGCGAGGATTAATGGTCGAGTTACGAGACGAGCGTTCGAGCATCCGCCGCCGCAGCCTCCCTGGACCTGTCCTGTACACACTGTACACAGCGGACTTGCCAGCTCCAGTTGCCAACAACACGCTGATTGCCACAAATGCGGATGTTACTGCCTTTGCAGCTCGCAGCACCAGTGCTAGGGAAGCCGTCAGACTTAGAGATACCAAGGTCACGTTATTCTAATACCGTGGTGTCACATTGGACTGTTGGCTCACTTGAGGTCTACATATCTTGCAGGCTGCTGCTGCTGCCAAAAGAAAGGCCTCAAAACTAAACTGGATGCTGATGCCAAACAGCTGCCTCAGTCTGGCCAACAAGCTACAGGTGAAGCTACGTTAAAATGGTCCTGTGGCCTGCAATGGCGTATGGCATCGCACTTTGGGGATGTGCTGCCACGTACTCCATACAGGCCATGGAATCCACCCGCCCTGAAGGTCGCCATATAAGACACACCTGAAATTATTTAATATTATTATTACTTCTTTTCCAAAAATTATCCCAAAATTGGAACCCTGCTCCCAACTTGGACTTCAAACAATTTAGCGGAAACGCAAGCAATCAGCGCACTTCAATAACTTTGGTTTTTGCTATCCGATCTTAATGAAATTTACGCAGCTTATCAACATTGATAAAACATATATGTATTTGTTCCAAAAATCAAAGCTGTATCTTCAAAATGGTTGTTTTGGGAGTGCGTATCGTATTATTATATTCAATGAGCGGGGGTGCGGGGGGTGTGCCCAAAATTTGACATAAACTTGATCTGCGTTCAGGAACCTATTTGCCAATTTTGATGTCTCTGTCTCTTATAGTCTCTGAGATCGACGCGTTCATACGGACAGACAGACGGACAGACAGACAGACGGATATGGCTATATCGACTCGGCTGTTGATGCTGATCAAGAATTTATATAATTTGTGGAGGAAGGGGTGTGTTTCGGTTGTGGAGGGGTGATCTTGACACTTTGTCTGCCTATGGTAAATATCAATATGCATACCAAGTTTGGTTGCTTTAGCTTCAAAACTGTGGAAAAAAAATGCGCTCATACAGACGGTCAGACAGACACACGGACGGACGGACATTTCTCAAGCCCAATATACTCTTTTTGCTTTTTTTTCAAAAAAATTTAAAAAAAGAGTATAAAATTGCCGACGATTGAATACTTTTGCAAAAAAGCGATGTTAATCAAAAATAAAATCGAATTCTTATAGCATTTGACAAAATATTGACAGTGTCTAAAATGTTCGAGTATTATTACCTTCGAAATCTTTGCTATTTGTGCAACAGTGGCATTAAAATGTCTAGCTTAGACAAATAAAAGTTTTTTTAAGATAATTATCGTATTCGCGAACTTTAGGGACAACTTGTGGTTCGGTTCAGATTTGCGACAGATGCTTCAAAAATTTGTTCGCATTTAAGCAAGTGACTTTATCATATTAGCTTTGACAAATGTAAGTTTTTTTTACGATAGTTACTTATAATTCTCAACTGGTTCAAGCAAACGAGGGGTGTAGTTGTTGACTGTGGCTCTTGGAGCTACATCATCTTATTTCTTACTGCTTATTTCTACTTTTTATTTAACAAAAATTAGTATCTTTGAATATTCTACTATTGAAACATAAGCTGCTGGTCATTATAATCGGCAAAGGAATAATAATTCCTTACAAGATTTCATCAAAATTGGATTATTATACTTTATAGCGGCCATAAAAATAATCAATTGAAAAATAAGTTTTTGTACGAAAAACTTTTTGGTTTTTGAAAATTGCTGTATTTGAAAGTTGAAGAAATTTTCTTCAAAACACATTACTCAGATTTTCAAATCGATGGTGATTTAACGGCAGGTCTGTTTTTCCTTAAGTTCTACTATATAAAAAGTTGAAGCGGAGCAGGCTTCCCCTCTACACCTCTTCCCAACAAACGAGAAACTAACAAAAATTCGGAATTAGTCAAATCAACCTCGTTTTGGTATTGAGTCTAGTTCGCTTCAGAATTGAATCAAGTTCTTTTAAATATTTTAATGTAATTTTTTGGGATTGAATAAACTTCGTTTCGGGATTCAATCAAGCTCGATTCGGGAATGAATCAAGCACTTTTTGGGATTAGATCAAGTTAATTTACAGATGGAATCAAGCTCGTTTTGGGATTAAATTCAAGCCTACTGAGACGAGAGGGATTTAGATTCTTCAATAACTTTGGTGTCAAATCATTTTTCGTAAAGATCTTTAAAAATGAATTCAAGCCCCAAGTTGGTGAAAAATGGGGAATTTGAGTGAATTTTCCAAAATTTTAAAAAATTGTTGAGTATATTCACGTATGTGTGGCTTTGAAAATGAGTTTGAAGCAAATCGAACAGTTTCCACCCAGGGTGAATTTTTTTGGAAAATTGGTATGCAGTCAATGTTGAATTTTCGTAAAGATCTTTGAAAATGAATTTGATCGAATGCAATCGAAAGATAAACAAAAAAGTTGCATGCGATAGTCTTACTGTCTGCCTACAGTGTTAATTTCTAGCCAATCGAAAAATAAGTTATATAGTTATTAAATATTCCATGTCTGTCTGTCTGTCTGTCTGTCTGTCTGTCTGTCTGTCTGTCTGTCTGTCTGTCTGTCTGTCTGTCTGTCTGTCTGTCTGTCTGTCTGTCTGTCTGTCTGTCTGTCTGTCTGTCTGTCTGTCTGTCTGTCTGTCTGTCTGTCTGTCTGTCTGTCTGTCTGTCTGTCTGTCTGTCTGTCTGCCTGCCTGCCTGTCTGTCTGTCTGCCTGTCTGTCTGTCTGTCTGTCTGTCTGTCTGTCTGTCTGTCTGTCTGTCTGTCTGTCTGTCTGCCTGCCTGTCTGTCTGTTTTTATGCGTTTTTCAGGATTTTGTTCTTGAGCTATCTTGATGAAATTTGGCACAGGTGTTTCTTCATTCTGCAGGTAGTACCTATAGTTGGATTAAAGTTTTTGTTAGAAAACCTTTTTTTGTTTTTCAAAATAACTCAACCAAACTCACCATGTCTAAGTTTAAACACTATCCACATATGTTGACTAAATTTCATCAAAATCGTGTTACTATATCTTATAGCTGCCATAGGAACGATCGGTTGATCGTTTACTTATGGAAATCTTTTCTGCAAGGGTATATATCTTCGGCACGCCGAAGGTAACATTTCTTAATTGCTTAGCTAAAATTTAATGTGATAACTGTTATTGTCGGTCCCTGATTTAAACAAATTTAAAAAATTGTATCAAAATCAAGCGACTAGGGTATACGTCTTCGGTGTGCCGAAGATAACTTTTCTTTTTTGTTTCTATTGATTTTCGAAGCTGAGTTATTAGCCAGCCATTTGCACACAGCGTAGAGCAACATCAACAAACTATTAACAATTATTGGCTGGTCGGCTGCTTTGGCTGCTTTTTTGCTGCCTTGGCATCGCTTCCGGTTTTGCCGGCAAAGCCAAAAAAGAACGATAAAAATCGAGAAATGAGCTGAGCCAAGACACAAAAGCAAAAACGCGCACATTTAATGAGCCATTTCAATGCCAAGGCGTATTGAGTCGAGTGTGTGCAGTCAAGTCGAGATTGTTTTTATTTGTTGTTGCTTTCAATTTGCAAAAATAATGATGGCAATTGCATGTGCTTATAAACTTGACTATATTATATATTATACTACATTTATGTAAATACGTATAAATATTTGTTGATGCTCGGAAAACTATATATATATATTATTTAGTTATTTGTTTATTATACAACTTTATAATGCATTTGTTTATTATCTATTTTAACGAATTTATGCATCTTAAAGCTTTTCAATCTTTAGTTACATTTTTTAAAGCTTCTATGAAGTCTGTTTTGGATTCACAAGAAAGGTTTCTTTTAATTGCTTTTTATTATTATTTATTAATTGGTTCAGTTTGCCAATGTACAATTTAACAGAGATGTATATATAATGAAATATAAACAAACATAAAAAGAGAAGAGGCAAAAATTAACAGAAATTTAACAATGTCTTAGAATTATACTATAAGCTATATTTAATGTCAATTATAACTACAATACAATTTGTTTTTATACCCTTGCAGAGGGTATTATAATTTTGTCACGAAATGTGTAACGCATTGAAGGAGACGTCTCCGTCATGTCCGTCTGTCCGTCTGTTTTTATGCGTTTTTCAAGACTTTGTTCTAGAGCTATCTTGATGAAAATTGGCACACATGCTTCTTCTTTCTGCAGGTAGTAATTATAGTTGAATTGGCCAGATCGGATAACTATAACATATAGTTGACATAGGAACGATCGGTTGAAAAATAAGTTTTTGTATGAAAACCTTTTGTGTTTTTCAAAATAACTCCATCAAACTCACTAAATCTAAATTAAAGCACGTTTTACACATGTTGACCAAATTTCATCAAAGTCGGATTACTATATCTTATAGCTGCCATAGGAACGATCGGTTGAAAAATAAGTTTCTGCATGAAAAACTTTTTTGTTTTTCAAAATATCTCGACCAAACTCACTGTATCTAAATTAAAGCACGTTCTACTCATGTTGACCAAATTTCATCAAAGTCGGATTACTATATCTTATAGCTGCCAAAGGAACCATCGGTTGAAAATTAGTTTTAGCATGAAAAACTTTTTTGTTTTTCAAAATAACTCCATCAAACTCACTAAATCTAAATTAAAGCACGTTCTACACATGTTGACCAAATTTCATCAAAGTCGGATTACTATATCTTATAGCTGCCAAAGGAACCATCGGTTGAAAATTAGTTTTAGCATGAAAAACTTTTTTGTTTTTCAAAATAACTCCATCAAACTCACTATATCTAAATTAAACCACGTTCTACACATGTTGACCAAATTTCATCAAAGTCGGATTACTATATCTTATAGCTGCCATAGGGACGATCGGTTGAAAAATAAGTTTCTGCATGAAAAACTTTTTTGTTTTTCAAAATATCTCGACCAAACTCACTGTATCTAAATTAAAGCACGTTCTACACATGTTGACCAAATTTCATCAAAGTCGGATTACTATATCTTATAGCTGCCAAAGGAACCATCGGTTGAAAATTAGTTTTAGCATGAAAAACTTTTTTGTTTTTCAAAATAACTCCATCAAACTCACTATATCTAAATTAAAGCACGTTCTACACATGTTGACCAAATTTCATCAAAGTCGGATTACTATATCTTATAGCTGCCAAAGGAACCATCGGTTGAAAATTAGTTTTTGCATGAAAAACTTATTTGTTTTTCAAAATAACTCCATCAAACTCACTATATCTAAATTAAAGCACGTTCTACACATGTTGACCAAATTTCATCAAAGTCGGATTACTATATCTTATAGCTGCCATAGGGACGATCGGTTGAAAAATAAGTTTCTGCATGAAAAACTTTTTTGTTTTTCAAAATATCTCGACCAAACTCACTGTATCTAAATTAAAGCACGTTCTACACATGTTGACCAAATTTCATCAAAGTCGGATTACTATATCTTATAGCTGCCAAAGGAACCATCGGTTGAAAATTAGTTTTAGCATGAAAAACTTTTTTGTTTTTCAAAATAACTCGACCAAACTTACTGTATCTAAATTAAAGCACGTTCTACACATGTTGACCAAATTTCATCAAAGTCGGATTACTATATCTTATAGCTGCCAAAGGAACCATCGGTTGAAAATTAGTTTTAGCATGAAAAACTTTTTTGTTTTTCAAAATAACTCCATCAAACTCACTATATCTAAATTAAAGCACGTTCTACACATGTTGACCAAATTTCATCAAAGTCGGATTACTATATCTTATAGCTGCCATAGGAACGATCGGTTGAAAAATAAGTTTCTGCATGAAAAACTTTTTTGTTTTTCAAAATATCTCGACCAAACTCACTGTATCTAAATTAAAGCACGTTCTACACATGTTGACCAAATTTCATCAAAGTCGGATTACTATATCTTATAGCTGCCAAAGGAACCATCGGTTGAAAATTAGTTTTTGCATGAAAAACTTATTTGTTTTTCAAAATAACTCCATCAAACTCACTATATCTAAATTAAAGCACGTTCTACACATGTTGACCAAATTTCATGAAAGTCGGATTACTATATCTTATAGCTGCCATAGGAACGAGCGGTTGAAAAATAAGTTTCAGCATGAAAAACTTTTTTGTTTTTTTTTTAAATAAAAAACAATCTTCTCATTGGAGTAGCTTTAATAATTGGTTTTTTTTTAACATATCCAATTCGTTTCATCCAATTTTCCAGTTCAATTATTCATGCAAAAAATGAATTTTTTTCTGAGAAACTCAATCAACTGAAAATGCGAAATGTGATTGTCACCTGAAATTAATACATTTTACATATGTACTAACATATGTATATTCAGACATTACAGGCCATCATATTAACCCTCTCTCGCGAAATAATCCTATGTTGCATTTTATTAAAAATAATAAGCTACAAGAATCAATGTCAATGTTATCTGCGCAATAATTCGATAAAGTTTATTAATGGAAATGTCAAGTATAAAACAAGTAAGAACGTTGCACTCGAATACGTTATACTCTGCAGTCAGTTTTTTCTTTTTTTTGTGCTTAGCTGATTTTAATTATTTAAGAAGTGGTATTTGTTTTAAATGTGAAAAATATAAATAGATGTATGTGGGAAATCTTAACAAAAATTTCGTAAATAAACACCTTTCTAAGAAAAAAGTATCCCTTAAATTCAGTAAAATTTTCAAATGCCAACTTTTACCTGAATCAATAAATTTTAAAATCTAATAAAAAAAAAAAAAACGAAAGAAGGAATTTTTTGGAAAACAGTAAATTATGCCATTTGAAAGCTTAGGAAATTTTTTACAAAACACATTGCAACGATTTTCAAATCCATTAATCAGAGTCAAAGTTATTAAATAAAATTGCAACAAAATTGAAGCCCAAATAAAAAAATGGACTCTACATCTGAACATAATTCTTAGGCTAAAATATTAAACGAATTTATTTTTTAAATTTCCTTTTATTTATATTGTCTATATATGTATATAAAAGAGTTTGTCCTCTATGGCGATGGCGATTGAAGGCTAAAGCTATGCAACTTTTTTGTTTATCATCCGATCAGTTTCAAAATCATTTTATTTATCATTTTCCGGAAAATTCACCTCCCAAGTGGAAAAGGCGATGGCGATTGAAGGCTAAAGCTATGCAACTGTTTTGTTTATCATCCGATCAGTTTCAAAATCATTTTATTTTTCATTTTCCGGAAAATTCACCTCCTAAGTGGAAAGTGGGTGGTAAACAAGGCGAAAGTTAAGTTTTTATGCGATTTGTTTAAAATTAATTTTCAAAGATTTATATGAAAATTCATTAAAAATTCCGTTTCAATTTTCCGGACAATTCACCACCCTGGGTAGAAAATGGGTGGTCAACCTTTTATATGAGCAAAAGTTTAGCTTCAAACTAATTTTCAAAGCTACGCATACAAAATATAAGCAATCTGATTTTCCAACTTTAGAAAATTTGCCTGAAAAGCCGGTAAATGGTTGGAAATTTTCTGTTTTGCGCCCGATCAGCTCCAAAACTGATTTTCAAAGCTCTACATAGCAAAATATTAAAAAAGTGATTTTCATCTTTTAAAAAATTCAGTAAGTTATTGCATTAAAACTTTTCGGGAAGGTCAATTTTCATTTTTTTGTTTTACGCCGAAAAATGCTAGTTATATATATAATCTTGTTTTACCTTGGGTAACATAGAATTTTTTGATTACAAAATTATAAGTAAAGTCGAACTGCTCTAAGTCGAATATACGGAAACTCAAACTAGAGAACTTAGAGTCAAAGTTACATACAATTCGTGAAATATGAAAAAATACACATAAATTTGAGAAAAGAATTGTAAAAAAACTCGCTATTCAAAATTTAAATAAAAGAAAACAACATTTTTCAACATCTTACTCTATACTTCTACATTGGAGCTCACTCGCATTATCTTAGCTTTTATTAACGTTTCGATTAAATTTAGTGTTAATAACAACACTTTCAGTGTTATATAGGGCGATGAAAGAAAACCTGTTTCTTCAAATTTTTATAAAAATTATAATACTAAAGAAAAGTTACCATTTTGTAAAAAGATAAAACGACTAAGTAATGTACCAGTTTTGGTACTTTTGTACCTATTTCTGGCAACCGTGATGATAAAACAAAGGATGATCAGTTCAAAACTGTAAGCCAGGTTGAATATTTTGGTAATATGCTAAAATATATAAAAAATATAGCCATAAGACTTGGTGTTTAATTTCAATAAAATACAAATTATAAAGGGCATGAGCAACTTTTCTATTTTCCTTTTTATTTTTCTAACTTTAAGTTTCTGTAAATTGAATTTTGTTAGCTGGTTCGGGCTAGAGGGGCTCGACTTTAACTATTTTAGACTAGTGTATATAACGTTGCAAAAATCGATGAATGTCCTTTAGTGCAATTATAGACACGTAAGAATCGCAAAAATGTAAAATCTTTGTTTTGCTTTCAGCAATTATTTTAAGTGGTCCAATGAGCGAAAGTTCACAGGACGTGTCTGAATAATTAATGATTCTTCGAATATTTTGTTACACAAGACAACACGACCATGCCATATTGCTGCTCTTACATCCTAGAACCGATTCGAACCGAACTGTATTACGGCATACGGTGATAATAAGCCAATTGTAATTGACATTTTCATTCATTCACGTTTGCAGCTGTCATTTGATATTTTAAACAAAGCTTATGTGTGTGGGTGTATGTGCTTGTGTGTGTGTGTGTGTGTGAATTGGTCGTGTGTGAAGTCGGCCAAATGGAAGAGCATTACATTTGAAGCAGGAGCAGGACGAAGAGATATAAACTTAAAAGGAGTGTGGGCATATGTTGGTCAGCTAATGAACTTGTCAGGGTAGCGAAAAGTCAATTTGTGTTGTGGAGGTTGCTTGCTGCTGCTGCAATTGAATTAATGTCAATTTTTGATTCAACCTTCTAAAATGTCAAACTATTTTAAACACACATTAATTAGAGTACCTTGCACTTGCACTCTACTGGGAACTGTCCAACAGACAACGTTTGCCCATTGCCAAGGGCGGAAAACTTATAGCAGTCAGTGTGCTAGACAGTTGAGTGAAGCAATAAAATGCGAGATGTTAAACGGAATGAACAAGACCAGATAAGAGGGGAAAGAGAAGAGAGATGAGACCAGAGTAGACATACATAATTACTAAGACGGAAGTTAAAAGCACACGCACAAGAAGACATATAGCAGTAAGTATTCAAAGTTGAAAGGTGTTAATTGAAACAGACTTTTATTTAGCAGCCATGCCACGGCACAAAATTCAAAAGAAAAACGTAAAATCTATAGATTTATGATGGTATATGATTATGATAATGATTATGATAATATATGTAGGTACCTTAACCTTAACTAGCCATCTGGTTGGAAAATTGTGTGCTAAAATGAAATGGCAAAGGTCGGAAAATTTGTGGAAAACTTTTAAAGCTCTACCTAAAAAAACAATACGCAAAGAAAATCTAAAAAAACAAAAATTCTTTACACAAATCAAGTGCAAACGGTGACAAAATCCTACCAAATTCAAAAATAACTTATATTAAGTGCAAAATTCTTATATAAAGGAAGTTTCTATTAAAGTTCGAAACTATTTTGTACTTAACCAAAAGCTTTTTGTGCTTAGTTTATGAAAATAAATTTTCATTTTTGTATTGAAGACCTGTTCGTAATGAATTTAAGAATATTTGAAAAGTAAAAAGGTGGCCTTATAATTCTAAAACTATCATGACCTTTTCTTTCTGAGTGAACTAGCAGCCAATGGTACTTAAGTTCAAAAATTGTCCGGGCAAAGCCGGATCATAAGCTAGTATATAATATAATAGTGCATTACGATATAACAAGAATTAATATATCGCGCTGCGAAAAATATACATATACACTGAGAGAACTATATGCTGAAATCATGCATTTTAGGCATGGTTTATGCACAAATTGAATTTTGAATGTAGTTGTGTGTAATTTATGCATAATGTTTGTGTAAGTAATCATAAAATATACACAGAAATGTAAAAATGATGCCTAAATAAGCATAAGTTATGCATTCATTTGTAAAAACTATGCTTTATTTATAAGATATTGTGCATAAATATGCTTTATTAATCAGAGTTTGTGCATAAATATTCAAAAATTATGCTTTGTAACATTTGATGTTTAGTTAGTCATAACTAGTTATGCAGAAGAGTTTCTAATTGATGCCTTATAATTGATACACATAATATGTCAGACAACTGCCAAAATCAAATTCAATATCAAATTAGTTAATTATAAATTTTTTAAAATATTTTTTTCAATACGTTTGCTATTTTTTGGCATATGTATAAGGAGCATTCCTGAATATTCAGGTCCTTAGCTAACAGTTCAATGTTAAGTCCTTGTTGACTCAACAGTCGCTTGAGGCGAGTTGAATATTACATGAGCACCTGCTAAAGCAAATGCATGAAACTCAAATTCAATCGATATTTTGTGCGATTTATTAACAGCTGAACCATTTCATTTCGCTCAAAGCAATTAAAAGCAGTTAATACAATATTTAGTTTAAATTAAGAAATGGGAGAAGCTTCAAATAAAATCTATATCATGTGGGCTTAAATTCATTTTTATTCATTTGCTTGGAGTCTGATCCTGGAGCCAATTGTGCAATTCACACGTATCGTTGGATTAAGTGCGTCAGCAGATCCAACGGCTCAATCCCATGAAGACCCCTGCCCACGATGGTGTTGACGGGAGAACAGTCAAAGCGCTGCCGGACAAAGGAGTCTTATTTCTGGTGGCCCTCTTTAACTGCATGTTGAGATTACGCCATTTCCCTTTCCTGTGGAAATGTGCAGTGATAGTCATGATGCTGAAGCCTTGGAGGATTCATGATAGCGTGGACTCATATCGTCCGATCAGCTTGCTTCCGACCTTCTCCAAGATGTTCGAAAGAATATTACTTGGACGGTTGTTAGCTGTTAGATCCTTCCAAGCAGCCCTTCCGGACCATCAATTTGGCTTTCGGCACAAGCATGGAGCACCTGAACAAGTGCACAGGATCGTTAGCTTTGCGCTGGAAGCCCTGGAAAACAATGAGTTCTGTTCTGCCGTCTTCCAGGATGTCAATCAAGCGTTCGATCAAGTATGGCATGATGGCCTACTCTTCCAGCTGCTCATTGCCTGAGGTCTTTCTTGCATAAGCGAGGGTTAATGGTCGAGTTACGAGACGAGCGTTCGAGCATCCGCCGCCGCAGCCTCCCTGGACCTGTCCTGTACACACTGTACACAGCGGACTTGCCAGCTTCAGTTGCCAACAACACGCTGATTGCTACAAATGCGGATGTTACTGCCTTTGCAGCTTGGAAGTACTACCAGTACTAGGTAAGCCGTCAGACTTAGAGATACCAAGGTCACGTTATTCAAATACCGTGGTGTACCCAAAATTTGACATAAACTTGATCTGCGTATGGCATACAGGAACCTATTTGCCAAGTTTGATCTCTCTGTCTCTTATAGTCTTATAGATCGACGCGTTGATACGGACAGACAGACGGACAGACAGACGGACACACAGACGGACAGACAGACGGACACACAGACGGACAGACAGACGGACATATCTATATCGACTCGGCTGTTGATGCTGATCAAGTTTTTATATAATTTGTGGGGGAAGGGGTGGGTTTGGGTTGTGGGGGGGTCGGACGGACAGACGGACATTTCACCAACCCAATATGCTCTTTTTTCTTTTTTTTTTCAGAAAAATTAAAAAATGAGAATAAACAAAAGTCGACTTCCTGCAATGGGAGTTGAGCCCAGGTTATTTTGCAAAAAGAAGCTTACTCGAACTAATCGTTAAGGCCTATTGTAGTATAAGTAGTAGGAGTAGATACACTAATCAGGTAAAATCTTGCGAAGAAGAGTTATGCCACATATGTGTTACATACCAAAATTTGCGGAATTTCAATGGCTACAACATTCATCAATTTTATTAAGATCGTTAAAGCAATTTCTTTTGAATTGCCAACATGTGCAAAACAAAAACGATATTTCACCTGCAGTTTTTCACCTGAGTGTTTTAAGAAAAAACTGCCTAGGTTAGCTTAACAGCTCTTAAAAAAATACCTTTCCAATGAAATGTAGTACGTGTCTGTTCTTCTTTGGTTTGGAAATTGCGGGTTTGTCAATTTTAGCGGTTTTTAGCCAAACTAGCGGTTTTTCAGAAAATTTTAGAACAAACGTTTCTTGGGTTATGATGGGGAAGAAGTCCACAAAATTCTAAACAGCTACCTCAACGCGTTGATACCAACAAACAAACAGACAAACTGGCACCCTTTTCATCTCAATTTGGAAAAGCCACTCTTATTTTTAAAAGTTCATCACTTTTGAACGAATTGTCAGATTGGGATGAGGTGTCTTTCGACGGGTATTCATAATTAAAATATTTTTACGTTTAAAAATATAACAAAAAGCTCCAACGGCCACTTAAGCTCCAATTCCTTACATTTTTCCCTTCTCACCTTCTATATCTTAATGAACCAGGTAAGTTACCAAATATTTTAGTATGCACTTTCCTTAGCTAAAGTAAGGCCTTTCGATAGGTATATAGCTCGATCTGATCGGACACTCACAGCAAATCTTACATTCTTGCTGTATATAATGCTAGTCGTGCTGCTTCGTCACTAGCGTGGGCTACCGTCCACAGTGATACTAAGGAGAATGTGGGCATGGTTTTGTACACTGAGAGAACTCTATGCTGAATTCTTACAAATTGTGTATGACATTAAGCTTAGAATAGCTTATCATGAATATGGAATTTTGGATTAATGCAATAGGCTATGTTTTTCGCAAAGTGGCAAAATAAATGAATTTAACAAAAACAAATGTTAATTAAACCAAGTAAGACATCTTATACATTTTTCAAATTCAAATTGTTAGCTAGTAAGCCTTGAATTATTCAAAAAATTTGTCTTAGTAGGTCTTGAATGTCAACTGAAATCCATAGTGCCAAACCAAAATCAAATTTAGTTCTCAGTTCTTGTCGGCAACACAACACCGTTTTTCTTTCTATCTTATTTTTAATTTTATTTTATTTTTTATTTTTTTATTTCATATCACTTTGAGTGCCATTTCTTGAATGGCTGACTTGTGCTCGATAATCTGATCAATTTATTGAGATAGATATACAGATGCAACTATCCATGCGATTGGTTTCGTTCTTTTTCTTGTTTTCTAAAAGTTACGAAAATCTATACTTCAAGTGAAATAATGCAAATGTTGTGGAATAGAAGGTAAATCCTTGCAAATGGCTTCTTCATAATTATGGGCTTTTTGAATGCATTTATCTCTTTGAAAATGTATGTAAACTAATGAGATATTTCGAATCATGGTACAATTAACAAGGCAGTGTCATCCCCCCATAAGCTCCAATACTTTAAATTTTTCCCTTCTCACCTACTCGCCTGTATCTTATGAGCCAGCTGAGTTACCAAAAGTTTTAGTATGCTCTTTTCTTAGCTAAAGTAATACCATTCGATAGGTATATAGCGCGATATGATCGGACACTCACAGCAAAACTTACAGTCTTGCTGTATATAATGCTAGTCCCACAAAATCCTTTTGCACAGTTCATGCTGCTTCGTCACTAGCGTGGACTGCCGTCCACAGTGATAAAGAGTTTTTCAAGTGGCAGCTGCGTTTTAGCGATTCATTCTTGGAATACATTATATAAAGAAGTTGTTTCCAAGTAGCACTCTATGCTGCATACGGTAACAAATCATAAGTGCAGAGTATCAGAACTAAAAACAAATTGAATACAAAAATGCAAATAGAAAATCAAATAAAATATACAAATGCGAACGCATAACAATTTGATAAGCAGCCCACGTGGCAAACTCTGCGTAATGCTTCAGAAAGCAACGTTATATTTATGTATATATACATATATATATATATGTATATATGGAGTACTTTATATAAGAGTACTTTACCTGCCCCCAACTGTGTGGAGCCAATCAAAGGCAACAACGTCAAGAGAGACAACGTATATTTAGAAATTAGAAATAATTGAATTATGATGACGTCAAATCAGTTGATCATAATGTTGTTCATGTTAATGACAATAATGATAATAACTCTGCCCACGACTCTCCAGCCCTCTTCAGTCTTATCAGCTAACAAACGTTCTTATCTATGACAAAACAGACAATACTTAAACGGTCGTTAAACATGACTAAATGACTAATTAGTGCTAGAAATTAGAAACAAGGCTGAAGTTGCAGTTATACAATTTTTAAATTTCAAACCGAATCGGTTATTTAAGTGTCGTTTTTCACTCAAAGTGAAATTGTTTTAACGGTGGCTTCGAATCACATCTCAAAATGAAATAAAAGTTATTATACTATATATAAAATGTTGACTTTAAAACTGACATCAGCAATGAGACCAAATTGTTCAATGGCATATTTAAGGCAGTTTTAAAGACTGAATGATATCATTTTTTATATTTATAAATAACAAAGCGAATGACAAAATATTTTAAAGTGCAACAACAACCCGAATTTTAATTAAAATCATCAAATGTCTAATTAAATTTGAATTTTTGTTTTAAAAGGCAACGTTTAGGTCAATAAACTGCTGACAAATTGAGTGAAAAAAAAAAGTAACTACAACTTTTTATAAATACTTAATCCAGTTAAGGTTAGGCAGGCTAATGTGTATATGTATATATAATAATAAAAAAAAATAAAACAATTAACAAAAGTTATCTTCGGCGTGCCTTGCAGCAAAGTTTTTCATATGAAAACATAATTTTCAACCGAGAATGTATAAATTTGTTTAAGATAGCTTGAGAAACTTTTGTTTCAGTTTTTCATACAAAACCTATAAAAACTCATTTTTTCACCTATTCTGATAAATACTGTGGATAAAAATACATTTTTTCATTAATAAGTGACAAGCTTAGCCTAAGAGCTCTTTAAAATGGATTTTCAACAGTGCCATTGGCATTTTCGTGCTTAGCTAGCG
Organism: Hirtodrosophila cameraria; assembly: GCA_949708635.1. Lineage (NCBI taxonomy): Eukaryota > Metazoa > Arthropoda > Insecta > Diptera > Drosophilidae > Hirtodrosophila > Hirtodrosophila cameraria. The sequence goes on along the minus strand of OX453090.1, from coordinate 23,063,331 downwards.
GTTTTTCTAAAACTTTTTAACTAATTTTGGAAAGACCACTAAAAATAGAAAATTTGTATACATTTTGAACGATTTTGAATGCCCAATTCTCATGAGCCAAGTGAATTACTACAATTATTAAATGTGCACATTTATTTGTTGAAACAATACATTTCGATCGGTTTATTGCTAGATTTGATCAGTTCACAATTCTTTCTGTATATATGGCTAGTTGCCTTTCGCGAAGCTTCGTCACTAGCGTAGACTGCCGTCCACAGTGATCAACTGAAGCACAAGTTACTTCAATTCTAGAACATAGACTGCTGAATTCAAACCTCAAAATCACGACAAATATGTAAAATTGAACATTTAAGGAAAACACTGGCCTGATATAGTATAATATATGATATTATAAACGTTTAAATAAGCGCTTTTTAAACTATTTAACAATAGATCTTCTATATATTTCTACATATTATCAATTGCCTGTGACATAATTCTAACGTTTATTAGCCAATAGTTGATATTTGGCTTCATTAATTAATGAGTGCGTGGGAGAATGAACAAATGTGCAAAAATTTAATAAAAGCGAGCGAGAATGCAACAACAAATGCTGCATGGCATGTAAGTATGTATGTATGTGTGTATAAATGTATGTAGATACAGTGGTTATGCGGAAAGCAGAAGATTTGGCGTTTTCAACTTGCAAAATTAAAATCGAAAATTTTAATTTGTGAGCGTTCGGTGTACACTTGAAATATTTGTGATAAACCTAACAAAAATGAAACATAAAATTCAAAGTTTGAAACTTTAGTTTTCATTTGAAATATGAAATGAGTTTCGAAACAGTCAACTTACACGTTATGGGCCAAAAGTTTGCACAATTTGAAAAGTGGAACACCCTAATGTATTTTTATATTTTAAAAAAGCGTATCGGTGTCACGGAAATCTCTTCCAACCGAATTATAACCGAACTCCAACCGAATTCCAACTCTTAGGTGTCACAGAAATCTCTAGAGATTTTGATTTTAGCGTTGCCACCATACGGAAATAATTTTGCTTTAAATTTGTTTGCATTTTGTTATTCTTTTCGATAAACTTTTTTGATAAAAATTATAAAGATAATTTTTTGCTTTTCTGTAGCAATCTCCCATGTTCGGTTGGTTTGGTTGATTGCATTTTTCTAATGGAGATTTTTTTGTAAATTGTAAAATTACCTAAACAAGTCAAATGTTTATAAAATATAATACAGAGAGTTTAGAAAAACGTTTGTGTTTCCATTGCACATATTTCTTTTATTTTAAAAATTGATTTTGGTGGTTCACAACCAAATCTCTAAATCTCAAACCACTAATTATCTGAACATCTCTAGAGATTTCCGTGACACCCCCGTATAAAAGCATCCATGTATACTTATTTTGATCTGCCAATGAAATTGACTTAATTGGTAAAACAAAATAACTTTAATAAAATCATTAATTTTTAATTAAAAAAAAAAAAATACAATCGGATATTAGAATTTTTTGACCACTGTACTTGTATAAGCAAGTTCAAGGCCAAGATACACTCACCTGCTTTCAGCATTCTCAGCTGGCCTTAGCGTCGGCGTCGTCGTCGTCGTCGTCGTCGTCGTCAGCGTCAGCGTCGGCGTCACTATCACAGTATCTGAGAGAACGGGCCTGTAGATGAGCGGCTTTACATTACGTTCGATGTCGTCAAGGAAGACGACATCGTGGACAGGAATAAGCCGATGATCGGATACATTGAAGTGAAGATCGCGAAAAGGGCCGTTTAAAAGACATCGGAGGGTGGAGGAGGCGACCGCGTCCGTATCATGTGGCGGTAACTGCAACAACAACAACAATAACAATCACCAAACAAAAACAATAGAAGAAGAGTTGAGTTTTTGGAATTGAATAAGATGCAGCACCTTGATTTTTCCATTGGCCGCAGAGAACATTGAGCAAAGCAGTGCACAAAAGCAACAAGAACAATAACAATAACACTAAGCAATATTAACATGTGTTTTTACATATAAAAAACAACACTTTGCTATGACAACATACATGGATACACAAACACAAACGCGCGCGCACACGTAACCCAATAAGAAAATAACAAGAGATACTTTCAACACGCGTGCGTACGTCGCGTTGGGCAGCGCGCAGCGGCGGCTTCAACAGCAGCACCAGGGAAGACAACAAAAATAAAGCAAGTTTTTGTTGGGGAGACACTAAACACAATTAACTCTGCTTGCGATCTTATTCTCTTTTTTAATTATTTATATTTTTTTTAATTAAATTGTTTGTGCCACATGCACAACTCATTCGGTTGCGGCTGCGCCTTCACTTTGCATTTCACTTGCCCATTGCGGCAATATTGCGACAGCCAAGCAACAACAACAACAACAACAAACAAACAACAGACAAAAATCACACACAGCAGACCAATTGAATTTTCTTCTTATATGACAAAACAACAAAACAAAAAAAAACGCTCGCTCGATGCTCAGCCCCCCGTACGCTAAGCAACTGCCGTTGCCGCTGCCACCGCTCTCCAATTGGCCCAATTGGTCCATTTGTGTGCGATCAGTTCAAATCAGCTGATTCAACGGGCAATACAATTGCACGAGAGTGGCAACGCCAGTTCAGCGCATAACAATGCTGCCAGATTGACTGATTAAGATAGCAAACTTAGCCAAGACTGACAGCGCACAGCATTTAACAACACTAAGCGACAGCAGCAGAGCCAAAAAAAAAACCAAGCTGGGAAAAATGTGTTAATAACAATTGAGCGTCAAATGAAAAAAGCAATTGAAGCGAAATTATTTAATTTTAGTAGCCAATCAGGTAAGTTTTCAAATGAATTAAGCATTGTTTTTGTTGATGTGCCAAAACGCCATGCGCATAGCTGTTGCGGCGACAAATATACACATGCATACGTTTATTTGTATGTTTGTATGTGTGTGTGCGTGGGCTAGCGGCAAAAACAATGGCAGCAATGTGGAAAAAAAATGATGCAGTCTTTGCAGCATATTAAAATTTGCCGCATTTGCTGTTTGCATAAATCAAAACGAAACTTTAGAAATGTTTACATTTGTCATATTTTGTTTGCTATATAACCTGTATACTAATTATGTATCTATGCATGTATGTGCTTGTGTGCATATGTGTCTGTGTGTGTTCTTTGCAGCGTACGGTTAAGCCGCAGCAGCAGCAGCAGCCAATTCAAAACATTTTGCACAGTCTCGGAGTCTACAATAATAACAATAACAAAAATCAACATACAGTGGGTGAGTGCGCTACAACAACAAGAACAAGAAGAAGAACAACAAGAACAAGAAACAACAACAATAACAACCAAACAACAATCAACAGCAAATTAACTGTATGCTAGACTCATCGTTGCTTCTGCTTTTGCCACAGACAGCGAGAGCGCGTGCAAGCGAGAGAGACTTCGAGAGAGAGTTGGAGATTGAGAGAGGAGAGATCAAAGACATGTCGCATACGATATTATTGGTGCAGCCGGGCGCTCGCCCAGAGACGCGAACATACTGCGATTATGAGAGCGTCAATGAGTGCATGGAGGGTGTATGCAAAATTTATGAGGAGCATCTGAAGCGACGAAATCCAAATACGCCGACAATTACCTATGATATCAGTCAGCTGTTTGATTTCATTGATACGCTTATTGATATTAGCTGTTTGGTGTATCAGAAGAGCACCAATACATATGCGCCCTATAATAAGGACTGGATCAAGGAGAAGATTTATGTGCTGTTGCGTCAGGCTGCATTCAGTCCGAATGCCTAAAACAACACACTCACACACACACACACACACACACAAACAACGTTGCCAATCGAAAAGAGAGCGAGAGAAAACACCAAAAATCAACAACAAGAAGCAACAATTTTATTATTTAACAAAAAAAAAACACTACAAATAGCTATATATATATATATATATTGTCAACAATAACTTTGTAAATCACAACAAACAAAATAACTATATATACATATATATTGTCAACAATATCTTTGTAAAACACGAGAGGAAAGCCACAGCACATTTATTTTAGATTCTTTCCAACTTAATTCAAATGTAAAAAAAAAGCAAAATTATGTTTGTTGCTAAAGACACGTGAAAGTTCCAGCTTCTCCCCCTACCCGCTGGATGGTATAATTTGAAACATCGTATCCTTCTTATCTAATTTCTTTTCTAAACATACAGACCTGTTCTGGTTTCCACTTCCAGCAACATTTTGCGAAATTAGTCATATTTAAATGTGCAATATTTCATTATTGTTGTAATTTAATTCCTGTATGGAAACTTTATACAAAATCTTGTCAAATGTGAATGCGAGCATTTAAGGGAATCTTCAATTTCGCATTATTTTAACGAAAGTGGAAACCGGAATAGGCCTAATAGACGTAGTAGCGAGCGACTGTATCTTTATGTAGACGAATGGGTTCTACATTTATTATATATTTAAATGAGAACCTTATTTTTTTGTATTTAAATATAATATAATGTATGTATATCCATATATACAAATAATTACACTGCGTTTGTTACATTTACTTTGGGGGGAACTAGAAACGAAAACCAATTGAGAAGCTACAAATCGGTTGTATCGGTTATTTATTTTGAATATACTGAAAATCTTTTTTACTTTATTATTATTTCGTTTTTATATAAATACTGTGTGTTAGCCCAAACAGCTTATATATTTTCTTTCCACCTTATTACTTTTGTTCTTTTTATTCATATTTCATTAATTTTTTTATAATTAATTTTCATAAAAAAGTAATACTAAACAAAAGTTGTACCTAATTTAAAAAATAAAAAGGAAAGCATTTAAGAGTCTTAAGCTTGAACTTATCTCGCAATTTATTTAAAATAAGTACATATTTATTTATAAAAAGTTTGCTTGGCAACAACATAATTATCGAAAATAAAACAACAACAAAAATCGAACTATTCTCATTAAATGTTTTGTATTTTTTATCTTTTGTTTCAATTTAGTGTTTGAAATTGAAATACAAGTAGTTAAACTAGTTAGCTGCGTACTTTAGTCGGAATTTGAATATTTGAGTGTGTTTATGTTTTAAAATAAAAATTTTTCAAATAATTTTTTTAAATTAAAAAAATTAAGGATGAAAATTTCAATGGGACTTAGTACTACTTGATTGTGCAAAATTAGAAATAACTTGTCATATGTTACTTTTTAAACCTTTTCTTATTTTTTTATACTTTTAATTAGAGTTGGGATCGGAATATAAATTCGTTTCCAATTCCACCCGTCCCAAAAAGATGTTTTTCCTTCCTGATCCCATGCGTACCGGGATCTTTAAAAATATACCGCGTATCATGAATCCCACCCGAAATCCCCATACCATAACCAATTGTTATGGCAAAATTGTTATTATATTTGTCTGTTTTACTATAATTTAATTTTAGTTGCATACATTATTAACAAATTCTTTTGAAATTTAACAAAAATGCAAAGTGATGTGCCATTTACAATTCAAAATGCTATTTAAATACAAATTTAATTTAAAAACTTAAAGTCCCGAAAGTACTGTCGATATTTGGAAGAAATTTCGGGACTAGCAGGATGCTTGGGGTAGCCAAATTTCCCGGATCCGCTCTGCTTTTTAAAATGTTTCCTAATCCCACCCGATGCTGAAGTATATTTCGGGAACTCTCGAGGTTTCCGTTCCGATTCCATGTCTACTTTAAATCTTTAATATTTTATCTACATACTTTTAGAATTTAATATATTTTTAATTTCTAACTGTCCTGGTTTTTTCTTCAGTCGATTTTTAATTTTTTTCATATCATTTTTAAGGAAGAAACTACATTAGTTTGCTTTAAAATTTAAAAAAAAATATATATATATATATATATTAAGACATTGAACTTAAGTCTGCCCTTTTTTTCGCATAAAAGTTTCTAAACATGTTTTTTTTTATTTTGTTTAAGTAATTTTAAAGGGCCTACATTTAGCTGAACTTTCAAATTAATGGAAAACTATAATATGTGCATATTGCCAAACATGGAGTTTTCAAGATTACAGGTGATTCGGTTAACCTTCAATTTGCAGTTTGAACCTTACTAACAACCCCCACCTCTGCTCGCAATGTCATAAAATCTGTTAATTGGCAATTATCGTCAACTTTTGACAACCGTGAATTATAACTCTATATAGGAAAACAGTAAGTACTTACTATGTGTAGGTATTAAGATAAACATAACCTTTGATCAGTTTGGCGATATAACTTAACGCCAGTAGACCGTAACGAGAAAAACTAACTAGAAAAAACACTTAGTAATATCTTGAGTGTGCGAAGATTGAATACTTATGATAACATACAATTTCTTCAATGATAGCCCTACGATTTAATTATCTCTAATCTTAACTAAAATCTAGCTAGAGAAAGTTAAAAATAGTTTTTAATGCAAAATCCGATCGGTTACTAATCAAATTTAGCTAATCTATAAAGAGGTTAAAAAAAGGCTTAACTGGTGAGTTTTGTGGAGATATCTTTGAAAACAACGGCTAAATTAAGCTACAATCTTTTCTAGGACAGTTATGTTGATATGATATGACATAATTTTAAAGCAAATACTCAACCTAACTATAAAATTACTAAATTTATGAATTTCTTCGAGATGTCCTAAAAAACGGATAAAAAGTAGATTTTTCATTCTTACGAAGTTTCATCAACATAGAATTGCTCATTTTTGCAGATAGTATATCAGGCCTGTTCCGAATGGCGCAAGTTTTTGAAAACGTAAAAACGAATGAATTTCGAACGATTTACGAATTACTCAGGCCTGTTCTCATGTCCAATAACTTTTCATTATGTATAGATTTCGATTTTGCAAAGCACAACTTTTTAAACTGAATTTTCCATCGATATTCGGAATTCAGAACAGCTAATTATTCCAATTGCACATGTTTTGATCGGAAATGGAAATAGACCTGACCTTTCTGATTTCTAATCGGAATCGTTTCATTTTTTTATTTTTCGAAACCGGGCTTTATATGCTGAATCAAGATGTAATAAATGTAATATGGACTACAATTCAATGAGCAAGTTATCTAAATCATTTCTAAATAAAATGAAAACTATAAGAATTTGTTTGAATTTTCTTTGTAATCGCCAATTTACGTTTCAAAACTTTTAAGGAATTCAGAACAGCAATGAATTTCAAACAGAGTCAGAATTGAGAACAGGCCTGCATTTATTGGAATCGACCGGCTCGGAGCTGCAATTGGAACAATCAGTCGACAATTTTGAGTTTTGAAGATAACTCAACATGACTCAGCAGTTCCAAGTTCAATTGTGATTTTTATATGTTAATTAAAGCAAAGTTACTATATCTAATTGGTATCATAGAAAATACGTACATTTATATCCGGATATATATGTTTTGTGAGCATTTTTAATAAGCCCTCATAACGGCCGCAAAACTTGAAGCTGGCTCAGTAACGGCCTTGGCAAGCGTCGACGTCGACGTCAACGTTAACGCCAGCGTCGGCTGCAGCTGCATTGAACTTGGCGTTATTTTTATATTTTTTCTAAACATATATTTTAAAAAATATTTTTAATTAGCCGTTACGCTTTTATATTATAATTGCAGCAAGTCTAGCAATGTGATTTAGGTGTGAATAGTTAAAACTGGTTTTCCAACTGTTTCACATGTTGTGACTCCAACAACAATAACGATAAAAATAACCAGTACAACAACAACAATAAGAAGTACAACAAATACTCGTCAATGTCAAGTTCAATTCCATATTTGACCACTCACACACACGCGCGCACACACACACACACACACAGAAAAAAACTGAAATGCATAGCGATTGCAACTATTGCTATCTCAGTCTATTTGGAGTAAAGTTTATGTTTGTTTTTTTTTGTGGTTTTGTTTGTAAGTTCTTATTACTTTGCATTACATTTAATTAGCTCTATACAATAATAAACGTATGTTAATTTTAATTGCGTTAACTCTCTTCCTCTTTTGCTTACTACCTCACTAATAACGCATTTTCCGTGCTGGAGTAGCCTCATTCTCATATTCCATTTCATATTCCAATTGGAGTTTTGGTTTGCTGCGTCGCCGTGACGTTGTTGTTGCTGCTGCTGCTGCTCCTGCTGCTGCTGCTCCTGCTGCTGTCGTCGCTGTCTTCTTCTTCTTGCTTGCGCCGCTCGGCTTCTTGGACGATTTCGTTGGCACGTTTATATCCTGCATGAATGGAATTGGATTGGGTTGATTTAGTTTTCAAATATTATCAACGTTATGCAGCACTGCGTTTTAGTATTATATTATTTTTTTTTGGTTTTTGATTTGGCAATTTGTCACTAAATGTGCGCGGCTCAGTTTTAAAGTCAAGAGGCGCGCGCGCGCGTTTTCTGACTGACTACGCTGCCTCAACCCAGAACCCAAAATGTAAGCCGCAATAGCGGCTAAGCAGCGCGTTGCACAGTGGTTTACAAGGGCATTAAACAGTAGCAAAAATACAAATGTTCAAGGGTACTAGAGATGGGAACGGAAAAGGAGATTCGATTCCGTTCTGCGCGTTCCAAATCAGAAAAGTATTGTCCATTCCTGATGATTATCATTTTTTTTTTCCCCGGCCTCCGAATTTCGCATAAATTTGTTATATCATGGAAATTTTAAGACATTTTTTGATTCTAATTATCACTATTATTGATATTCATATTTAATTTTTTTACAGATTAACCAAATTTTATAGCCGTGAATACTATATAATGGCAATATACAAACAAAGACTAATTTAGATGAGGCATTTTTTTATTTTAACCCGTAATAATGTCGGGACCCGCGAAAATCCACATCTTTTAAAATTCTTTCCCATCCCGCAACTTTTTGAGCAGAAAACTTTTTATAGTTTTTCATAAATAATAAAATCTTATCAAATTTGTGTACTTTTGTAACTTTCTTATTTGAATATTGTCCAAAAGGTTTGTTTTGGCTTCTATTGAAAAACATCGAAACTTTAAAAGAGAACTATGTTACAATAATCAGTGTTGTTCCCATTCTGATCAAAATTCAGTGTAAATAGGTAGACTTTGGAGACTGTGAGTTGTGAAGTATTCAAAATTATTTTCAAAAAGAAAAAACGATTTATATTTTATACGAAACGAGGAATTCCAAATTGAAAAGGATTCAGAATGCAAGTTTATCGGAAATTAGAACAGGCGTGAATGTGATTTTGGATTTGGAAAATTACTCTTTTAAAACCTCTCTTACAACCTTTTGTATATATCGGCCTAAATGTATGTTGAAAACAAGAAAAATAAACTTCAAAAACTCGCACGATTTTCTAAACCTTATAAATTATTCTTAAAGTTGAAATTCTTGATGAAAAGCATTCTAAAACTTGGCAATAGCTTCGTTGGATTTGAAGCTATGATTTTTGCAACCCACAAATTCAGATGGAGCCACTGTGCGCTGCTACTGTCGCTGCCGGACTGCTGATGCTGCCGGCCGGCCGGGTAATGCGATCGTCACAAGTGCATAAGCTTTTAAGCGGCAAGTTTTTGAGCTTCAGTCGAACCGACAACTGCTTGAACTTGTCTTGTTTTCATTGTAAATTATGGTAATTGCCTAATAAAATATAATGCGAGTTAAGTGTGTGCCTCGACTAGCTAGATACCCTGTAATTGTTTCTTTGTTTAACTTTGTTTGGCTTTAATCGATCGTTTTGGAATTTGTATAGCCAAGAACTGTTTTGATTTTTAATGTTTAAGTGAATTTGGAATAGATGGAGTTGAATTTGATTTGAGGTTCCAAACAACTTGCAATTGAGATCGATTTTCAGTTCACTTAAAAATCAGCAATCGAAATTGGCAAATAAAACAGATCTGTTCTGTTCGCATGCGCGAAAATATTGGTCTGAATATATATAAGGCTGTAATATTTTGAATAATTTTTAAAAGGAAAAATAAAATATTTCGAAGGAAATAAATTTTAAAACCTTTTAAAAATGAAAAAAAAAAACAACTATTCCTTAAGCACCCGTTAGAAGACGACTTGCCTGCGATTGGATGCAAGTTTCAACTAACACCGTGCAAGATTTGGTATAAATGTTGGGAAATTTGTCGAATTGGCAGTAATATTTTAAAATAGGTGTTGGAAAATGTGATGAATTAACTTTGAAATGCTTCACGTGTGTTTTTTTCTATTCTGAATCGTTTTTACTAAGAAAAATCTGCATATATTCCAAATATTGCTTTCGCTTTTGTTGAAATGTTTTGGCATTTTGCGCAAACTTTTTACACTTTGATATATTTTCATGCAAGATTTTGTGCGCAAGCCAAATGCATGCACGACTTACACCATCTAAAGGGCGCTTTTGTATTTGCCTTTGGACTCGTGACGTTATTTCCGCTTGCTTTTACAAAATACACAGCATAATCATACGTTTTTAAGACACGTTCAATGGCAACAGGGCATAAAAACATACATATAGTAGCGATTTGACATGTAAATAGCATTATAATGTAAGTCAAGTGACTTAAGTCAACACAAATTGACAATTTGTGTACAATAAATTGTTTTATAGATTTTACCTCAATGTCATCATTATCATCATCATTATCGGACTGCGCAAAGTCGCTATCCATTTCGATCTGTTCACGCTGACCGGAATCGCTTTCATAGTCAGCCTCATCATCATCATCATCCTCTTCATCATCTTCATCATCAGTGTCCGCCTCAACAAACTCTTCGGTATCGTTGAGAGCGTGTCGCAACTCGATCGCTTCGCGTTCACTTTCGGGCGCATCCTCCTCCATTTCCAGCTCATGCTCGCGCTCCACTTCCTCTTCATCCTCCTCCTCATCTTCATCCACGTGCTCCGCTTCCAAAGCTTTGTTAAACGCCGTTTGCGAAAAGTTATAAATATCTTTGTACGTGCCAACTTTGAGACGCGTCAACAGCTCTTTTTCAATATGATTATCAATCTTGGCTGCAATAAGCGCCTTCTGTTCACGTCGCGTCTCTCGTCGCTCAATCTTTGTGGACAGTGGCACAATTAGCTTCTGACGACGCAATTTCAGCTTACGCATACGCATCAAATATTGTGTGATCTTCAAAAAACGCTGCTTATTCTTGGCTATCATATATTTTGGCCAAAACACAAGATTCTCATTGATTTGCGCGATGGCCTTTTCAAAGTTGCGCGACAATTTAATACGCTCCCACAATTTGCTTGGCATATGCGCACGTTCCGCCGTCTTCATAAACAAATAAATTATGCCCTTCTCCTCCCGCACTGTTGCATATTGTGAGTTGGCCAGCGGACAGGTGCGACGCGTGCATAGGCCCGTTAAATTGTACTCATGGCGACAGAAGGTGCGCGTATCGGTTCTGTTTGATTGGAATCGAAAGTTATATACATACATATATATCATTATATGGATATAGATATTCATTCCACACTTACTTGACTTTGTGTGAGCAAAAGGATTTGTTGATAATGCTCCAAACGACCTGTGTGCAAATATTTTGTTTGACATTTCTTTAAATTGTTTATTTTTAAATTCCATTCTGTTTACTTACATCGTCGTGCTGCATTTTGTTGCTCTTGAAATGTGAATGTTGCTATTATTATAATTCAAAATTCTTTCTAAACACGTGCAACGTGCAGGCGGCTTCGATAGACAACAACAACAAAGTTCTGTGTGACCAATCATGCACGATTATCGATGTGACCAGTCACGTACAATTTCGATAGCAACAAAATTAATTTTCTTATGGGTAGTCCCACTCAAAAGACTGAACATTTTGTCATCGTATGTGCATTTTCGACACCAAGATTGAATACATTACTGCGTTAATAAACCAAAATTTTGCAAACCCAATTCACGTATTCATTGTGGACTTGTGTGCTTAAGTTTTCAACACCAAAAGCTTGAATTTAATACGCAAATAGTGTGTAAATTCTGAGCAAATTCACAAATATCTGACGACTCCACAATTTCTAATAACTGCTGTTTTGGTACAAACAGAGGCATTTTGAAATTCGTGAATTGAAAGTAGCGTGAATCTGTACTTTTAAACGCAGTATGTATAGCTGAGTTTAAGCAAGAGCAAAATTCTTACATCATATATTCTTTTGGTTTTGAGATTTTTTTAAAACTCTCCTGTCCAAGCTCATTTTAACATGAACAGTTTGATTAAAATATTTGTGTTTTGTTATTTGAAAATGTATACTTACAAACAAAGGAACGACATTTAAGCGTTATCCTAAAATAGGATTTATTTTAGGCAAAGGGAACATGTTTCCTCGAGTTATTAAAATTCTTCTTTGGCAATTTAAAATACGGCATACCCTGCTTACGCATCACCAATTGTTATAGCAATCGATAAATTGCAAACAGAAAGAAAAAAATATATATCCGCTGTGACCATGGTTGTATTATTATTATAACATCGTGTTTGTCACTGCTTAGGTAAAAAGTGTGCCTTAGCCGGTTTTAGTTTCTTAAATAGTTTTATGGGCGCCGAGCTTTAGTTTAATATATGAAAAATCAAATAAAGACAACGTAGAAATAGAAAATTTGAAAAAGAATGCAGCGCCTACTTTTGATGCTTGCCGCCAAAGCGCTGCCGGTTTTGGCGCTCATTTTTGTGACCGCATTGTTCGCCCACAAAGTGTATACAAATGTGCGGTATGTTATCTCAAACCAAAACTATTGAAAAACAACTAATTATATATATTATTGTTGTTTAGCTCTCGCTACAATATCATTGTCAATTGTTGGTTCTGCAATGATAACACGCGTGTTGCATACGCTGAGCGGAACAGCTGGACCTGCCCCCGCTGTGAGCAATACAATGGCTTCACCAAGGATGGCGACTACAATCGCGACATCTTATCCCAGCGCGACTGTACCGCACGTACCTTTGATCCAAATTCGTCCCATGGCAGCGCCGCCAGCAGCAGCAGCGCTGCCCACGGACACTGTGCCAATGCCTACTATGCAAATGAGCTATCCACGCAACTATCCTCACCGCCAACCAATGGACTCTGCGATCAGTGCAATGAGGCACAGCGCTTAAAGGTCGAGAAGCTAGCCCAGTTTGAGCCCAAGCACGAGTCACGCTTTGAGCAGGAGCTCAAGCTTTATCAGTAAGTCCTGCCCCTACCCCTGCAACGGAATGAAACTGAAAGTTGAAATTTGCAAAAAATATCGCGCAAGTCTTGCATCGTCTAAAGGTCGTTTTATAAATTAGTTGCACTTTGTTGTTCAGTTGTGGACTTGGCATGTGAAAATTGATACCTCTTTAAGTCTGCATTTAGACGATGACGTTTGTCTCATGATGTTCTTTCGTTAAGTTGTAGTTTATGAAGAAGAGGTGTAGGGGCGTTGCCTGCTCCGCTTAACAAAAAACTGTCATGACATTACATCATCAGCTTAATGTGGACTTAGACCGCATTTGCGGTAACAAAATTGATTGCTGTTCTGAATTCCGCTGAACGTTTTGAAAAGGATATTAAAATAACAATTTTTTAAACTCAATTTCCTTATACTCAACATCTTACTTAGAAACGAATCAGGAAATTTATTCAATAGATTAAAGTCAAATTACATTTATAATTAGAGCTGTTCCCATTTCGGAAAACGATCAAAAGATTTCTATTCGGAATTATACGCTTTTCTGATTGCCTGATATCGATGAAAAAATCGGTTTCAAAAGTTTTGATTTTAAGACAGTGGATTGCGTAGTATTCAATTTTATCTTTAAAATAAAAAAATGGGTTAATACAAAATCGAAATCAACTTGGAATCAAAACTTCTTGGAAATGGGAACAGCCCTGCCTTTAAAACAGAAACGAAAACGTATCTGTTCTCGGTTTAGCATATACCTATTACAAAAGTTGGTTTTAAGAAAGAGAAAACATAACCATTTCGATCGGAAATCACAACAGTAATTCGTAAATTGTTCGTAATTCATTAGCATTTAGTTTTCAAAACTTACTGATTTTAGAACAGGACTGAATTATGATTATTATTGTGCTTTAATTTTTTGACTCAAACCTACCTTCGTAGCTCACCTACTATATGAAAATTAAAACTTTAAATTCCTAATTCACAAAGAATTAAATCTATTTGAACTCAATTCTTTATCATAAGCAAAAGAATGTTTTCCGAAATCCCTATTTCTTAAAGAATTATATCAATTTCAGTTCAATTCAAGTTCAAGAATGATTCCGAAACACATTATTCTCGGAGAATTAGTTCTAATTTCAATTCAATTATTTATTATAACCAAAAGAATGATTCACCAATCTTAAATTCTTTGGGAATTGAATAAAATAATGATTCAATCTCTTATATATAATATGAATTCATTCAAATATTAATTCTTTTCTTTTTTTTTGTCCAACTGAATCAATTCAATTTTGCCAATTAATTGCCTGAATGATTCACAGATTCATTTGCAAAAAGAATCATTCACCAAAGCTCTGAATAAATAAAACTGAAAAGTAATTTTTGTTATAATCATGCCGGTTTAAAAACTTCACAAACCCAAAATAACATATCGCTAAATGAAAATTTTTAACATTTATTATACATATATTTTCAGATCTCAGCTAGAGCAACAGTATCGTCTGTGCGGCAGCTGCGAGCGTCATGTGAACAAGGTGCTGCATGAGAAAAAGAAAATGGTGCTCGGATCAAAGTTTCTCAATTTTATTATGAAAGGCGCTGCACTGCTGAAGCAGCCACACTTCAATCGACTGGCACGCGTACAGCAGCAGCGACGCCTGCAACGTTATCAGCGGTTGATGACGCTGCTAACGCTCTTAAACATATTATGTCTGCTGTGCATTTTGCCGATAGCAACACGCTCACAATTCAATTTTCTGATAGGTGAGACGCTGGCCCAGCCTTTATATTTACTCTACTCGCATGCGTTGACAATGTTACGCATACTGGCTGATTATGTTGGTGGTCTGCTGGCGGATCAGGCAAGCACCGTTAAGTTGTTAATGTTTGGCAGGACCTTTGGCAAGCTGCTGCTTTACTCTGTCGGCTTGACGCAGCTGCAGGCACAGCAGGCCACATTTAGCACCTGTTACACCAGCCTCTATCCGTATGTTATGCTTGCGCTCAGTTTTGTGCATAAGATTAGCGATGGCTTGAAGTTTACACGCTTCACGCTGCTCCTTGTGCTCTGGAGCGTCTA
This sequence comes from Hirtodrosophila cameraria, assembly GCA_949708635.1. Lineage (NCBI taxonomy): Eukaryota > Metazoa > Arthropoda > Insecta > Diptera > Drosophilidae > Hirtodrosophila > Hirtodrosophila cameraria. Next base: position 23,048,113 of record OX453090.1, on the reverse strand, counting down.
TGCGCAGGGTTCGTTGTTGCTGGCCATTGATGGCATTATTTTCATCGTAAGTAATATTTGTTTTTATTGTTAAGAAAACAAGACGTATCTCAATAAGTTTAAAATGATCTAAATTAAACTAAATACCTTATCTTTATATGACTCTACGAAAGCATCTACGGAGCAACCGAATGCAACGTTCTTACTTATTTTAATTAATTCAAAAAACTTTAAAATACTTTACTTTCTTTACAGCTGCTGGGCAGTGTGATTACACTAATCCTGTTGACGACCAATCGCTCAAATCGACTGCTGCAGCTGGCGCATAATGAATCCGTGGGCGATAGTTTCCATAAACTATGCGCGGACGAGTGCATCAGCGATGATGAGACAATCAGCTTGCTCAGCGAGCAGTTGAGCTGTAATGCCAACAATAGCAACAATAGTAATCTCAACAAATCCTTTCCATCACCCTCGAGCTGCAATAGCGCACAGTTGTTGCGGCAGCGTCATCAACGCAGCTATAGAAATTATAATGGTGCACCATCTGTGCTATCATTGGAATCGTTGCGTCTATCGTCGCAGCAGCAGCAGCAGCGTACGCCAGTTATGTCCGGTCTGGGTTCGCCAACGCCAACATATCGCACCGCACAAACGCCAGCAATGTATGCGGCTAGCAGCTTGGATCAGCAGGCCTGGCGTTCCAATTATGATGCACCAGCACCAACTATGATGACATCAAACACTTATAACTGGCAGCGTCCCAATGTTGTGGGCATACAGTCGCCAATGGAGCAACTGCAGGCACAGTCTACAATTGGTATGCTACAGCGTCCGCAGGCGCGTTCGACCAACAATTTGCTGTTCCCTTCACGTCTGCCTATGCATCCACAGCATCCGCGTAATGGTGATATTAGCGCCTGGGTGGATGCCACCAGTGGCAGCCAACATCCAGATATATTAGAGGTACCAAGCACTGCCAATTTAATGCGCTGCTGCAATGATAAACAGCTATCGCGCACATCCTCGCAATCCTCGGGCTTTGAGTCTCAAATGGGCCATCATCAAGTTCGACAGGATGCGCCGCCGCCAGCCGTGCAGCAGTTTTGGAGCTTTCCAAATGCACCGCAGCAGCACCACCAACAACAGCAGCACCACCAACAGCAACAACATCTGCCCAATGGCTCCATGAGCGATTACGGCTGGCCGGAGCCGTTGCAGCGTAAGGTTGGTGTGCCTCCTCCGTTGCTTTCGCCGTACCCGACGCAAAGTGAATTTCAATATGGATGGGGTGCAGCTTCCAATGTAGGAGTACAGGCCAATAATGCGGATATACGTCCAGGTGATCTGCTACGCAAGTGGATGGATCGCAACGGTGAAGGCGCAAAGCAAAAGATCAATGGATAATTCGTCGAAAAAATGTTTCTTCTTTCAATTAACTTATTTTAATTTTAATAGTTTCATTTCAAAAAGTAAATTTTGGGTAATATACACAAAAGCTAAACTATTCATTGAAAGAGATTTTTGCCACTCAATCTCAGAGATTTAAACCATTTAAAAACTTATATCTAAAACTGCATGATGCTGTTTATAATAATATAAAAGCTATAGTTGATATAGTAGACACATTTTGAATATAACACTGCCAATGAATAAACTTGATCAGTTAGACAAGTGTTTCCTATAAAAGTTGTAAAACTAAAAGAAAATTTTAAAACTTTTTAACCGATTTAAAGGTTTCAATGAATAACACAAATTTTTACATATTATTTATATCAATATATCAAGGCAAATTGAAATTAAGCAATATATTAACGTTTAAATGTTGCATAAGGAAGGACTTTACAACTGATTCAGATCCCAAATTATATTTATATTTTAAGCTTATAATGGATTGTTCATATGTATATATAATATGAGCGGATATAATATTATTAATAATAATTTCGTTTTGAATAATTACTTTAAGAATCTTATTTATTTGGGAACAAGACTTTACAATAAAACCAAAATTAAAAAAAAAATAAAAATAATATCTATTCTTAGGTCTTAACGCTTTGTCTGATCTTTGGTTGCGCTATCTTCTATAGTGTTGAGGAAAAAGCACGTAGTACTGACGGGTGGACAGATTAGATGAGAATTGTAGAAATCCAATGCTATGTTTTCCATTTGGGAAAACAGATTATAAGATGCAAATAATCTGTTTCGGAATTCAGAACAGCTAACAATTCCGATTTCGAATATTTTGATAGAAATCAGATCAGATCAGGAACAGTCATGAATGTTCTTTAACTTGGTTCAATTATATTTACTACTAGTCTCTTAGTTTTGAAGCTTTTTGCTGCAGGTAGTACATGTGTCGGAATCGGACGGATCGAACTACTATAACTGCTATAGAGACAATTGGTCAAATATTTTGTTTTATCAAGATAACTCGACCGAACTTGCTTCTGATTCTTAGTATTATCTAAAATTGCATCAACATCGGACCACTTTATCATGTGTCTCCCATAGGAGCATTCCGTTTAAAATGAAGTTTTTTTTAGAATAATAAAAATAAAAAAAAAAACATTTTGCCTGGTTCCCGTTCAGGAACCAAAAGTTCGCACCTCTACCAAGACTACCACTGAATATGTTTCAAATGTGTTGCCTATTAATTACATCAAGTTACATTTTTTCATTACACTGCGACAGACCTTTGTTTCTAATTTTATACTTCTTTTTCCTTCTAAAGGGTACAATATCATCTTTTGTACCTTTCCTGAATCTTTTAATTCGCATAGCGTTTTCCTAAAAGCTGTTATGTTCTTAAGGGATATTCTTATTTACTTTCATCATCTTATTTTGCTTTGAAAAATTAAGTTTCATCAGCTGCGCCACATGGTCCAGCTCCAGTAGACAGTCATCTTTAAGATTACAAGGGTTTAACTCCAGAAGCTGCATTCTGAATCTTATGAAATTCAGCTCAAGATCAAAAGCCCGTTTTAAAATTTTTGGATTGAATTTAATTCTAATTTGTGGGGTTGAGCATAATCGGTATACATGCCGAATTTGAAGACTTTTGTGGGCCTATATGGAATATGGGTGAAAGGGAGTTGTAAAGTACTGCAAAATAATGTATCTTAAGAAGAAGGCTAGTGGTATATAAAGTGCTAGCATTTTCCGGCGTGCGGAAAACCTTGTCCACCCATTTTCTACACAGGAGGGTGAACTTTCTAAAAATTTGGTAAGCAGTCGTTGTTTAATTTTTATATAGATCTTTGAAAATGAGTTTGAAGCAAATCGCATAAGAACTCAACTTTCGCCCTTTTTACCACCCATTTTCCACCCATGGAGGTACCTTTTCCGGGAAAATTGGTATGCAGTTTTAATATATTTTCATATAAATCTTTGAAAATGAGTTTGAAGCTCATCTGATGACAAACAAAAAAGATTTTCGAACAATTGTTCCTATGACATCAAAATTTTAAAAAAGCTTTAAAACTTAAATACTACTTTGCATAGAAAAAATACTTGGCCTCATCGACTCATACTATATATCTAAGTATACCTTTTAATTGCTTATACATTTCAGGACAACATTTAAATATTCACTGTAGGTGTGCGATCCGCATACAAATTTGTCCCCGAATCCCGCTTGAAATCCTTATGATCCACCACCAGAAGGAACAATCTATGGCTCCATTGACGGCGCTTTTTAAGACACACCTAAAATTATTATCTTTAATTTGATTACATCATTTTTAAAAATTTACAAAAAATGTATTTTTCTTATGCCCTTTAATAAAAATGTTTTAAAATAACTAACTTAATTGATTAAAGCTTAAAATGTATATTATTTAAAAAAAAATTTCCCGACTCCCGCTTGAAATCTCAATAAACCGAACGAATTGTCAGAAACCGAGATAAATTTCGGAACCAGCTGGATGTTAGGCATAGGCAATAATACCAAATCCGCCCGAGTTTTCAAAAATTAACCCAATTTTGCCCGATTCTCTATATCACTGCGAGTTTATTAAAACAAGTTACAGCAATTTGAAAATGTTATTCACTTGGCTGTTATTTGTAATTTTGATTTTCTTGATTCTGCGCACCACTGTGCTTGAGAGCGTTGCCAGCTAGGCGCATAAACAGGTGGCAGTCAGTGTTGCCAGCTTAGCCATTTTCAAGTCAGATTGTATAATAACAAGAAGCTATTAATCTAGCTGTTGCCTGTAAATCTGGCATTTTTCATTAATATATTCGCTATTTATCAAATTTGTAAAGTTTTTGCTTATCATAAAAAAAAAACATCCCTAAATAAATGTAACATCTGTACATTTACAAAAAAGAAAAGAAGGTTGCTGATAATTTATATTACTTTGACGTTTTTATAAAGTTTTGAAAAAAATAAATGTAGTTCCTGAGCAAGCGGTTTAAGACCATTAAAGGTTTCTCAATTTAGCTTCATTTGTCATGATTTTATCATTGTCATGACAGATTAATTTACATTAATTTATAATATTTGTGACGCACGCTACGTGACGGACGTTACTTTTTTTCATACAGTAACATAAAAATGAACAAAATTTTATTTATTTTAAGGAAACAATTTATATTATTATTGTAATAACATTTCTTAGCACAAATTGTATGTTTGTTAAGGATTATATGAATATGGGAAATGGCGTGACGAACGCTAGATTTTTGTACGCATTTTGGTTTTTTGGTAAACTTTTTCTGGGACTCACTGTTATTTTAATAATATAGATTCTAAGTAATAAGCAATAAATATTGAGAAAGAGATTTAAAGTGATCTCTACATTTTCCAAAGTAATGCAGCGGTCAACTTATTTAGCTATTTTTAAGTAAAGTTAGCTATTTTTAGCTATTTTTAACAGTCAATTTGGCTACTTTTTGTTACTGACAGTTGGCAACACTAGTGGCAGCGCTGCGTCAGGCCGGTAAACAGCTGTTCGGGACTTTCAGACGCAAATAGAAGAGGAAAAGTTTGGGCAATCGCCTGAGGCGGCATTGGCAGAGGCAGAGGCAGCGACAGCGGCAGTAAACGGTTGCAGTTGCATATTGAGTTGGCAGTCAACGCGAATGAAAGAAAATCTATCTATAACTAAATAAAATCTGTACCTGTATATATATATATATATATATATATATATATATATCTACGAATTGAATCGACAGAGAGCGGCAACAATTGTTAAAAAACTTTTTTGGCAAACATGAGCAGTCGGCAGCGGACGGTGATTATTTTCAAATCGGAATCGGAAAGCACAGATGTGTACGCGGAGACCTTGCTGGGTCACAATTTTCAGCCGCTTTTCGTGCCCACATTAAGTTTTGGCTTTAAGAATCTTGAGCAGCTGGGCGTCAAGCTACAAACGCCGGATAAATATGCGGGCATCATATTTACAAGTCCACGTTGCGTCGAAGCCGTCAATGAGGCACTGCAGCTGGCGGAGCTGCCCGGCGGTTGGAAGCTATTGCATAACTATGCCGTCGGCGAGGTTACGCACAATCTGGCCATGAGCACGCTGCAGCAGCTCTTCACCCATGGCAAGCAAACGGGCAATGCACGCAATTTGGGTGATTTCATTGTGGACACTTTTGATGGCTCACGCAATTTGCCGCTATTACTACCATGCGGTAATCTAGCAACGGATACGCTGCTCTCCAAGCTCGTGGAGAACGGTTTCTGTGTGGATGCCTGCGAGGTATATGAAACCAAATGCAGTCCACAGCTGGGCGAGTGCATGGAGCGTGCCTTGAAGGCGGAAAATATTGAATTCTTGGCATTCTTTTCACCATCCGGCGTTAATTGTGCCAATGAGTACTTCAAGGCCCATAACATATCGCTGGATCAATGGAAATTGGTAGCCATTGGGCCAAGCACGCGGCGTGCTCTTGAATCTCTTGGCCTGAAGGTCTTCTGCACCGCTGAGCGTCCCACGGTGGAGCATCTGGTGAAGGTGCTGCTCAATCCGCAGGAGAGCCGTGAGCGTTTGCTGCGGGATAAGGCAGCGGCCATGGATAATGAATAATTTCCTAACGGACAGATGCAGCTGTTAAGTGTGTTATTCTATTTTGTTGTTGTTATTTTTACTTCGATGTGTATTGACTGTTGCTATCTCTTTCGGTGTGTGACCTCCATGAGTACAAAATTTTAGTGAGCCCAGCATAAAATGTTGCGCATTTTAAGTTATTTTTAATGCCTCAATTGTAGCTAAATAAATTTTTGGTTTTTTTTTTTGGGTTTTGTTTTCATTTGAATTTTTGATCTAAATTTATATTTGGCCGACATTTGAAATACCAGCTGCAGGCGCCATTGGTGATGTGCAGTTGGTAGTAAGAGATACTATCGATTAGTTGTGGAGGCAACACGATTAAATACTTTTTAATACTTGTAAAGCATTTGAATGAACTAATAAATATATTATTTGATTATGTATGCTGCATAAACTTTTTGCATTTTTATTTATGTGTATTCATTAACTGTATAAGCAAAATAATTTTTATCGTAGTTCGATAAACAGTTGGGTCAAGACCGGGTCTTTGAAAATAACAATTGAACTATATTTTTGATCGTTTAGTTCTTTAAGATCCCTGAGTTGGGTTAATCCCACCTGAATCGGGTCTTTGAAAATAACTATTTCAATTATAATTTGTTTAGTTTTTTAAGTTCCTTTAGTTCTTTTAGTTCCTGTTGTTCATGTTAAAGTTAGTTGTGTGTTTTTGTCAGTAATTTCAACAATTTAAAATCTGACGTGCAACTTTTCTTCTCTTCTTTTTTTACGTTCTCTGTTTTGTCTTTTTTTTTAAAATGGGAAAGTTCAGTGTGTCAGATTACTAAAATGCTAATAACTTCGCCATTTACTGTTGGATTTGCATTAATAATAGCTTATTTTCTTCAAAACAGCATCAAATTATTTTTGCGATTTCTAGTTTTTCCAGGACGATATTTATCTACCTTTAATTTGAGTGCTTGATTAACCAAATCGGTTCATTTAAAATGGAGATTTATTAAAAAATGTTGATGCAAATTCGAAAAGTCGAAAAAAAAACAAAAAATTTTAATTGCCATTTTCTTGATAAGAGCACCAAAGTCCGTCAGAAAATCACACTCACATTAACTTAGCAAAATGGCTGTTAGCTAGTGTAATTTGTACTGCACACGTTTGTCTGAACTAAAGAAATTAAAAGAATAACAACGATTAGTTCGGATATAAAACCGTGAAGGAACTAAATGAAAGATCAAATCTTTTATCCGGAAATGAATTATATAGAAGATAAGATATTTTATACAGAAAGAAACTATATGAAAGATTATTTCTTTCATCCGGAATGAACTACAAGAAAGATTAGTTCTTTTATCGGGTAACGAACTACGCCAAAAGAACCAGAAATTCCAACTCTAGCTCGATATTACTTATTTTGGATGCTCGATAAATGCACTTGATCTACTTATTTATCGCAATGGCATGTTGTCGAGTTCAAATGTGTTTGGCTTATCGATATTGTTAGCCATCTCTAATACGAACGATCACTAAATGCGTATTGCTTAATTTTAATTTTGCAACATTTGAATAAGAACAAAAGTTAAAAGCAGTATCTAAGGATTAATTGCAGCAGTCTGTTTCACGCAGCAACAAGAAAATCAATTGTAAGTTTGAAAAAAATAGCAAAACGCCGCCATCGCTTTAAAAAGCGCAACAAGCCGCCATCACACACACACACGCAAGTACATCTATAGGTACATACATATGTAGTTGCGTCTGTGCAAATACATATGAACATACATCCAACTGGAACTCCACAGAGCAGCCGCCGGCAAAAATCAGTTGTTGCTTTGTTTTATTCGTGTTTTGTTTTGCGCTCTGGGTGTGCAAAAACTATCGATACTATCGACTGTGTTGGAGCTCTAGCAAGAAACGACAGCCAAGTAATTTTGTGTGTGCTTTTGTTGCCCGCCGCGCCACTGAAGCAGTTTTTTTATTCTATTATTTATTTTTTTTTCGTTGCAACTTTTGTGTGATTTTCTGCGGATTTATAGCTAATAACGGAATAACAGCGACAGTATTGCGGTGCTTGTGGTGTGTTTATGTTGCGTTGTACATATATATAGAACAAAAAGCAAAAGAAAAGCGGAAAACTCCACGCAAACAAATTTGTGCCGGTTGTTGTCAGCAGCCAACCCAAAAATTGCAGGTGAGTTTCAGTCGCAAGTTAATTGGTTTTCATGTATCTTATTACACATATTCCATCTTTTATATGTACGTATGTAAATACTATATATGTGCATATATATATCTACTATATACAACATTTTGTGTGATCATGCAGGCAATAAAATTGAAGTGGGATGGCAAAAGCAAAGCAAGCAAAAGAATCAAGCAAACGGAGAATATGAGTGTGTAACGCAATGTTGAAATACCGGTGTGCGCGCGGCGTCAGTGTCTCTATGTGTGAGCATGTATGAATGTGCATATATGAATGCATATATCTATGTATATGTATATGTGTGTGCGAGAGCGCGACTTGAGTCAAGTTGGTTTGAGTGAGTCATTAACCGGCCTGCGCGCCGCCTGTGTTGGTTTTTTTTGGTTTTTTGTTTTTGCTGCTTTTGGCATTGCATATTGGTAAATTTGAACGCTGACACTTTTTGTTTATTGCTGTTTTTATTATAAAAAAAACACAATTTTCTTGTCTCTGGGCAACAAGTTTTAATGCCAATCGGAGACAGAGACGTCAGTGTGAGAGTGAGAGTGGAGAGAGCTGTGTGTGGGCTGTTTGTCGCTCTATTCGCCGTCGCTTTGCATCCAAATTCGCCAAAAAGTCTGTTAAATTTTTGAATTCCAGTCCAAAGCTCTCGAACTCGCCTTAAAGCTGCTAGCGCGCGCGCTCTGTGCGCTAGAGCGAGACAATTGCAATATAATGTGAGAATTAATATAATTTTTGTTGTTGCTTTTGTGAGTTGTGTGGAATTGCCAGCTGCCATAAATCACGGCAGCGACTGCGACTGCGACGCTGCCCGCCGGTTACCTTTTTTGTTGTTGTTGTTTTCTTTATTGTTGTAGTAGCAAGGTAAAGCGTGTGAAAATTGCAGTCAATGCCGAAGCGCAACCACCGTTTTTCCAGCGTCGTCGCAAAGTTTTTCCACACGCACACATATTAAGACGCCAAGGCGCTGCCGCTGCCGCTGACGTCGCATCGTGTCGTCTTTTGTATTGTGTTACTGTCATTTTCTTTGTGTCTGCAGGTCGCTCACTTCCGTCTTTATCATGTGTCGCCGTATACAGTACACACATGCATACATATATACATGCATATGTATGTGCATAGTCTTATATACATGTGTATATACATACATTTTTCACAAGTCAACTTAGTCCAACAGCAGCAGCATATTATCTAATTAGCATAAAGGCGCATTTTCCAGTTAGAAGTCAACATCGTCCCATTGTTGACTTCTCTATGACTTTTATGTCATACACACATACATACATACATGCTAAGAGTTGTTTGTATTGAATAGTTCAGAATAAGTTCGGTCAAATGACTCGCTAAACTGAACGAATGAACTATGTTCACAAGTTTGCTCGTTTGAGCCATATACTAGTTCAATCTATTGATACAAATCCAATTGGAGTTTGTTAGCGATTTCTTTTGGACACATAGGGATATTATTTAGAGACAATCGACTCACCGGAAGAACTAGTTCGTTAAATTTTCACAACTTTTCATAGTTTTCAATAGTATATACTTACAATATAAACTTTCAATATATACTTTATTAGGCCGGATATGCTTCCTTTTGCCTGTTACATACTCAAAAGAAAAAGTATTTCCGAAAATTTAGAAACATTTAATTTATTTGTAAATTAAAATACATTGAAAATGTGTATTTCATTTTTCGATAAACAGTAACAACTTTATTAAATTGCACTAATTTTTAAAATCTACTTTTAACAGTTTTTATTTTATTTAGTTTAATTATTAGATAATGAATTGCCCAAGTGTTTGGGGTGAAATGCGGTCATTTTAAGACGTATGATGATGATGTCCTCACTTTTGGGTACAGATTTTTATCTAAAATACTGGAATATGATTGTCCAATTATAAGTATTATAACTAAAGTTTTTTCTTGGACGGAAATGTAGTCTATTTTGGCTTCTTTTTCAGGAAATTTGTTGCAAATTTTAGGCAATATTTTTAATTTTCCTAAAAGCTCATTTAATTGGGAACAACTTAACTTTTTCCTTCAATTTAACTACAATGAACCACTATATACTTCACAACGGATCTATGTAAGCATGTACACTCTACACAATAAAGAAGGTGTGAAATATTTGTTCTTCTGAAAATCAAATTTTATCTATTTGCCTTTATTTCCCGAAAAGAAGTAGCAAGTTATTTCTTTCAAAATCAACAGATTCAATCATCAAAGCTGAAAATAATACAGTTTAAATGTGTTAAAAAGAAACTTAAAAATAGGAAAGCTCATAAGAACCCCCCTTTTTGTCTGGTCAGTATTAATAATAATACACAATAAAATAAAAATAATAATCAAATAATATATAACATAATACGATTTTTAACATCCTCCGCGCCTTCAAATATGTTTTTTTTTTCAGATTTTAGAGCATTTGTAATGAAGTTCTGAGACCGTCCAATTTGGAAATGTATTCGATAGTTTTCCCTTGTTCACGGTCATAATTTTTCTTTAGAACTGCAGAGATGTGCCTGATCCATCTAATATTAATTGAGAAAACATTTAAGCCCTTATTGCAATAGATCTACTCAATGTCTTAGCTTATGCTAACAAAGTTAATAGAAAAATTTAAGTTTTCTTATGATTTTAAACGAAGAAGCGTGCTAAAATATTTGCCAGTGAATAAGATTAAGCCGGGCAATGCCGCTTTTCATAAAAAAAAAGAATTTGAAAGACTTAAAAACAAATACAATCAATTTGGGATCCGCCATTTAAATTCTATTTTGATAATTTACTACGTATGGTCATATTTTACTGTCCATGAGTGTATGAGCGTGTTTGTATGTGTGTGAGTTTTTTAGAACATTATTGAACCGGGACATTAGTCAAGCTGCTGTTCTGTTTCTTTGTGATTTGTCCAGCAGCTCTCTCGGACTACTGCTTGACATTCCCAAGCCATTTGTAACGGTTTGTTTAGTGGTAACGAGAAAGTAGCCACAAAACAGAGCCACAATAGATCAAAGCAAAAGCAAAAGCAAAAAACGCATGAAACAAAAACTAAACAAAACCGCAAAAATCAAAAGCCAGCCTATGGCACCCAAGAGTTCTAAGCTCAGGAAGCGTCAGCAGCGACGTCGGCAGCGGAATACTTGACGCTTTGCCCTCTTCTCCTCTGCTGCTGCGCTTGGCCCATTTTCAACAAAAGCAGCGTTGCCTTCCTCTTGCTTGACAACAACAACAACGACAAACTACAAATTCACTGAATGAAAGAGCGAGAGCAAGAGAGAGAGAGAGAGAGAGAGAGAGAGAGAGAGAGAGAGAGAGAGAGAGAGAGAGAGAGAGAGAGAGAGAGAGAGAGAGAGAGAGAGAGAGAGAGAGAGAGAGAAAAAGAGAGAGGCAGGCGCAAGTGATTTAACAGCGGATGCTGCAGCATTGTTTGCGCTCTCGCAACGCCAATGCTCTCTCAGTCACTCTGTGTGTTTATGTACTTGTGTTTGTGCGCTCATTCATTATTTGATTTATCGGTTAAAAGTAGAACGATTCGTAATTAGCTTTTTGAACATGCCCAAAACTGGAAGGCGTCACAATCCTATGCCTCTTTCCCTCTCCCTCTCTTCCACTCTGCCACTCTCTTTTGTCAATTAGCACCTTACTTTCTATGACTTGTGTACTTTTTTGTACCTAACTGCTCATCCTACAATACTCGGACTAAAATTAGCGATGACAAATGCCTGATTAACGAAAAACGATTAACGTATAATGTCGCAATCGCTTTGAAGTAAAGCCAAGTGATCTTTATAACGATATGAATAAAGCACAACTTGGAAAATTATAGCTTTTCTAAACAAAACAGTTGGATTATGTTAAATAAAATAATTCACATTATTAGCTTTATACGTGAAAAGTTTACGAGTTAAACAATATAAAATGCATGATATAACGAATCATTTTAAAACACAACTCAAAAATCAGACTTTTTAAAAAAACATTAAATCAAAATTGCCTAAAAATTAATATTTTAAATAAATAAATATAACTCTGTAAATATAAAATTATTTTTTGTATTCTGAAACTAAAATTTTCGATTAATTGGTTCATTATTTACAATTAATAATTGTAGACTTGGGTCTATCCGTTCTGAACTAGTTCTAACGATCGGGTCTTTGAAAAGAAATATTGAACTATATCTTTGATTATAGTTCGTTTCGTTCGTTCCTTTAGTTCGTTTAGTTCGTTTAGTTCCTTTAGTTTGTTAAGTTCCTAAAGTTCTTTGAGTTCCCTTTCTTGAGATTTATATTGTCGTTCGACTCTGCGCATTAAGCATGTTGGAACTCGGTAAAATATAAAATTGTCAACATTATTAAATATGGCCTAATTATGTCTGTATTTTCATCAATATATGATTCAAAGTGCATTACTAATTAATATATTCATTTTAAATATTAATTAATTTTAACTTGTATTAAAATTTTATTATTATAAATAATTCTAAAAAAAGAAAATAATTTAGAGATAAGTAAAGTCCACTCGTTATAAGTGAATTATACTGCATACGAATGATCGAACAAAATAACTTAAAAGAAAAGAAACAATTTTTCGTTTATCCGCCAAAGAACTATATAACAGATTTAATATCCGCAAACGAACTTTATAACAAATTTGAATGATTAGTTCTTTTATCCGGAAACGAACTAAAGGAAACATTAGTTCTTTTATTGGGAATTGAACTACTGAAAGTTACCCGCAAATGCAACTAGAAATCCCAATTCTAATTAATTGTTTGATCGATTAACCGATTAATAATCTTTTTTGACATCACTAACAAAAACCAGTTTTATGAGCCAGCGTTGCCATTTTGTGCAAAAATTTGCGTAGCAGCTTTTATAGCTGCTGTTGTTGTTGTTTTTGTGGGGTGCAAAAACAAAGCATTGAGAAGAAGAAGCCGCAGCAACAACAACAACAGCTACAGGTAAGCACCCAACGTTGACGCCGCTGCCGCTGTTGACGATAATGCGAGCAGCAGAGTTGAACGCGTGAACGTCAACACGTCAGCGTGATAAATCGAATTGCAGTGTAAAAATATTCGATATATTCGACGATATATTTGCCTTAAAATATCGATATATTTTGACATGCGTAAATCGATCTAAAATAACGGTTTATGATTTGATCAATCTATATTGTCTTTGATGAAAACGCGTGACTCACGAGCTCATCTCTAGTTGCGCCTACAACGAATGTGGCGTCGCCTTGATGTTCTGGAATCGACTGCTGCTCCTCTGCTGCGCCTGCCTCTGTTTTGCTTCTGTTTGGATTTGGCATTGAAATTCACAGAAAATTTGCAAAAGCAAGCAACAACAACAGCAGCAGCAGCAGCAAAAGACGCGGTGACGTCATCGACAGCCGCCTGTTGAATTTATTTTTGAGGCGAATATATTTAGGTAAAGAAAATAAAACAGAATATGGGTATGGATATGTATGTATGTATGTACAATTTGCATTTTGGCGCAGACAGCGATGCGACAGCGGCATCGTCGTCGACGTCACATGTGATTTCGAACTTGATTTTCGAACTTGAAGTTGGCTCTCTCGTGTGTCACTCTCTCTATCTGATTTGGCTTGTCTCTCACGTGTGCTGGCCATGAAGCGCAACCGCCGGCTGCGCAGTCGTCGCTGGCTTTGGCACTCTCACTCGTTTGTTTGCTCATGCGTCGACTGCGCTGCGCAGCGTTCGCTTGCTTTTCATTTTGTGTGCGTGTGTGTGTGTGTGTGTTAGGCGGCGAGGGGAGCTGCTGTGCAACAAGTGTGCAGCGGCTTGTTGTTATTGTTGTTGTACCGTATTTTATGTAAATTAAGCCCAAACGAGTTGTTGTCGTTATATGCTTGACTAGTTAAGCGGGCGCAAAGGCAGCGGCGCGTAGAGCAAAAAGCAGCGTCGGTGGCGGTGGCTCCGTTACGTAACAAAAAAAAACAATCTAAAACGAAACGAGAAACGTTAAAAGCGGGGCGCCTGCTTTCAAATTTCAATGCGCCAGCGTTGCCACCTGGCAAGCAGCAGCCCAACTGACACTTGTTACGCTCAACGATCGCTCACTCTCTCTCTCTACTCCCCCCACCCCCCCGCCCCATTTAACTGTGTTTATGCTTGTGTGTGTGTGAGAGTCCAAGTCAGCCGCGTGACTTGCTTTTTGGGCTGCTGGCCAGCCATTAAACATTTTGTGAAGCATCTCGCGAGAACTGAAAACGGCAAAAGCCGCCCCACCTCCGTTGCACACAGATAAAAAAAGAAATATATATATATAAAAACGATCGCTGCGCTGGGCTGTAAAGTCGCGTCGGCTCATTTCGCATTTGACTTTCGGTACGTGCAGTCAGCGGACAGCGCAGAAAACAAACTGTCAAAAACAAAAGCAACTGTTATTTGTTGTTGTTGCTTTGCCTTGTGAGTGTTTCACCTCCGAATCTTCTTCTTTTTTTTTGTCGTTTTGCACGTGTGCAAGTGAGAGTGCAAAAGAGAGCGCGAGTGCAAAGTGAGAGAGCGCCCAAGCTTTTTTTTTGTATATTAAGCTTAAGCGCGCGCTTTTTACATTTTGATAGCTGCTGTAAACAATTTGTGTATTATTTATTTTTGCATGCATGTAAGTGAAATATGTATTTTGTGTAGATAAATGTTTTTATATATATATTGTGCAGTCAAGATCAGTGTGTTGGCAACGCCTTAAAACTGCTGCGCTATCATCAGCAGAAGCAGCAGCAGCAGCAACGGTAGCGGTAGCAGCGACTATCCAATCAGAGTTGCCCTTCACCCACTTTGCCAGTTGCAGTGTATGTATGTATGTGTGTGTGTGTGTGTGTGTGTGTGTGTGCGTGCGAGCGTGTGTGTGAGAAATTAATCAACGCCAAAAGCAGAAGCCCTCGCTCTGACTCAGCCAGCGACGCTGTCAGAGTGGGTCAAACGCTGAACGACCTCTGGCGCCGCCCCAAAAACAAACCAGCTTCAACCCTACTCTTATCCCCCCATCCCCCCTTCTGTTGCAATCTACACTGTTGCTTATCTTATCAGAAATATGTGACAAAAGTCCGTGCAGATTGACGCACAGTGGGTCAGCAGCGCAGAAAACAGTAGCAATAATCAAAATGATCATAAAAAAGAAAATAAAATGATTATCGCTAATCGTTAGAAGATTGTCACAGGTTTCTAAAAATGCTGCAATTTTATCAAAGTTAGATAATTTTTGAAATGAAATGTCAAATTTTCTAAAATAAAAAGAAATAAAGATGTGAAAATTTCAATAACAGAATAATAAAATATTTTAAGCACCATATTAAAATTTTCATTGTCTTTAACATAAAACTCAGGTGATCTTCTCAAGTAAGTAGCTTAAACTGCGTGATTCTGAAATTATTTCGAAAGCATATTCAAAACGTTTTTTTTTTAAATTAAGTTAACAGTTCTTAACCTGAAAAATTAGCTTTCTATGGCAGCTATGGTATAGAAATCAGATTTTGATCAAAATTGTTCAACATGTGTATAACATTAAAAAAACGCAATTCTACTGAGTTTTTTTTGAAATATCTTGAAAAACAAAATTGCTTTTCTAACATAGTAACACATTTGTCTGACTTTATGCCAACGAAAAAAAATCAAATGGAGCCACTGTGCGACGTCGACGTTGACTGCGATCTGTTTCTCTGCCACAATTGCACCATAAATATTGCGTGGGAGAGCTTTAACCCGTGTTTCAACTCTCTTCTAAAGTTAACGAGCAGCGAACTTCGACTGCAACGCCGACTGCAACGCCGACTGCGACGCCGACTGACAAGTCAAGCAGCTGACCTCAGAATGAGTGCATGCGTAAGGCAAGACATGTTTGCTGAAGATGAAAATGAAACTGAAGATAAAGATTGAAGACGGAAGATGAAAGATGACGGCGAAACATATGCAAAGTATAATTCAAGGCAGATACTACAGCAAGAAGAAGATGCAGGAGAACGATTTATTCTTATTGGATCTTTGTGAGCTGTTGATTTTGAATTGGAATTCATTGTAGATCTTGTGTTTTTTTTTTATCGTTTGCAAGTTAAGGAAACAGAAAAACAGGCAGTTTTTAATTTTCGATTAAATACTGCAAAGTCGAAGTTGTTCAACAAATGTATTTGCGAGAAATTAGATGTGAATAGGTTTTTTTAATAAATTTAATTTCATGCGCAAGCTATATTAAAAACTACCCTAGAATTGTGTTGCATGGTGTAATTGGAAATTGTCTCGGTTATAACACTTAGCACACGACAAAATGCGTGAGAAAAGATGAAAATAGAATATGTTATTACGAGTAAAGTGAACAATAGTAGACCAAAACCGAGTTGGGCACGCAAAGTATATTATATCAAAATGCAATTTCTTGGGAAAAATTGTTGTTGACAAACAATTTTTGTAAAAATTTAGCCTAACAAATTGCATGAAAAACAAATAGAAAATCGAACCGAGCTGTTCACTATTCACAATCTTCTTAAAGATTAGTAGAAAATTCAGTTTCGAGTTGATAATCACATCTCGTGAAATAACTAGTACTGTATTGATTCATATTTCAATCATTCAATTATTGTAGTAATACATCAGTAATAAGAAACTGCACTTAATTAAAAATAAAACTTAAAACACACATATTCCGGAAAATAACTAAAATTTAAAGTTTTAACTAATGATTGTTAAGTAACAATAAAATAAAAAAGTTAATTAAAGTGAACAAATAATTAATTTAATTTAATGTTTCCATTTAATTTAATGTTTCCATTTTTTTTTTTTACCGCTAAACGATTCCTTGCATCAATTCTATATAAAATCAGCATACAAATTGAAGTTCACATCTTTGACAATGCATATCTAATACAATACAAAATTACACTAATTAAATTCAAAATAACTGAGAATATTGTTTGCCCAAAATTTTAAACTTTGAAAAAATTTCTCAATACATGCTTTTCGTAACTGGAATTAAGTTCAACATGGTCTAAAAATAGTGAGTTTTGTCACTTAATTAAAAATAAAACTTAAAACACACATATTCCGGAAAATAACTAAAATTTAAAGTTTTAACTAATGATTGTTAAGTAACAATAAAATAAAAAAGTTAATTAAAGTGAACAAATAATTAATTAATGTATTAAATAACAAAATATTAAAAAAAAAAATAATATATGAAAATACTAGTTGCAAGAATATTGAATATGTCCAAACTTTTCGGAATTGCAATTTCTTTAAATATTAAAATGGCTAATTCTACTCTTAATTAATTCAAAATGAATTCAATTAGCAAAAGCTTGCCAATAATTAAAATGAGAACACTTGGAGAAACTCAAATCCGTAATATTATGTCGAAAGTGGAATTGAATATGAAATATGTATTAAGAAATTTTCAAATATAGATTTTTGTTCAATAAATAAAATAAATAGTAATACAATGTAACAAATTTTGAATAAAAGTTTGGCCTAGAACAGCCGTTATAATTTTCTTTTGTAAAACCAGTTGAAAATCCGAAAAAAATATGTTTAAGAGGCCGTTTTCAAGTTAAACAAAAAAACTAGAGTTTTTTCGATTTTTCAGAAAGGTACACTCAGAGAATTGTCCATGTCTTCGACACAAGATTTTGGATTCTTAAGAAACTTCCTTTTTTTGATACGTTATATACGGCTTCCATAATTCAGAACACTAAATGTCTTAAAGCACTGACGGCATTTTTTAAGAGCGAATGAAAATGCAAAACAATTGAAAATCTTAAAAAGTTTCCGTTACACTTCCGATTATTTCCTACATCAATTTTCAAAATTCTTGTTCGCTTAGGCGCCATATAGACTTTATCTGAAAATTTTAAATAAATTGGCTTTTTATGAAAAGTTAAAAGGAATGCTTTCAATCACTAACACATCATTATTAAATCGGACTATTCGTTTAGGCGATATTTCCGGTTATACTAAACAGTTTTTCTCAAATTTATCGATTTAAATATAAACTTCTTTCTAAAGAAACTTTATCAATAGCAATGATTTGTAATTGTTTAATAAATAAGTTTTTTTATGCTCTGTTTTCCAAAAAAGAAAAAGAGTATATTGGGTTTCTGAAAAGTTTTTCCGTCCGTCCGTCCGTCCGTCTGTATGAGCGCAGATTTTTTCCACAGTTTTGAAGCTAGAGCAACCAAACTTGGTATACATGTTGGTATATCCCATAGTCAGGCAAAACGTTAAAATCGGCCAGTTTGGGCCACTATAACACATAGCTGCCATAGGGACGATAGGTTGAAAAATAAGTTTTTGTATGAAAAACGTTTCTGTTTTTCAAAATAACCAATAAGCCAAACTCACTTTACTTAAGTTTGAGGACAGTTTATAAGTATATAAGCAGTGTTATGCAAAAATTTAATTTATTAAACGTACAGAAAAAACGTTCTTAGATGTTTTATTGTTAATATTATTAATAAAAAAGTTAAGCAAGGATTAATTTAAAATTTAAAGTCCATACAATTATATTTAAATATGGCATTAGATCTGGGTTTTATTTTAGTTACTTTTTATGAAAGCTTCAAATATCAAATCAAAGTTTCTCGCTCTTTTTAACAACATAGAATTCCAAGTATAGCTATAATTTTATTTGATTCAAAATGTTACTTTTGTTGATTGTGGCATTTTTGGTTTTGTTTTTTTTTTTTGTCGCCTTTTTATCAAAAAAGCAAAGAAACAAAGCAAAAGCATAACAAAAAATTGATAAACCATTTTAAAAATGGTTGGCAACGTAATTTTCTAATTTGGGTTGTGATCGCGACGCTGCCTTTGCTATCTATGAGCCGCAAATGCTGTTCGCGCGATATGCGTGTGTTTAGATTTTTTATTACATTTATTTTTAAAATTTTTAAAAATTTTTGCTTTGTTGCAACCTTGCACCTGCAGCTGCAGCTCGAAACTGTTTTGTTAGTTTTAAGTTGAGCTTGAAATTGATTGCAGTTGTGCCAGGGGTGAATCAGCTTAAGCCCCTCCCAAAAGTTAAACCTTGCCAACCACCCACCCGCCCCCCCAGCCCCCCATACAAAGCTGTTTATGCACTGTTATTGATATGCTTTGCCGCTCATATCAGACAAAATGCCGCAAGCTGCTCTCTTTGGCTCTCTCTCTCTCTCTCTCTATTGTTTGAAGTGACTGAGAGATATTATTTCCTGTGCTATCTTGAAACCGCACAACAGCAACAATGCTGCTAATAACTGTCTTTGCTTGTTCTCTTTGCTTCTTTTCTCTCTCCCATCCCACTCTCTCTCTCTCTCTCTCTCTCTCTCACTCTCTCTGTATATCTCTCTTTTTCGTCATTCGTTAAACTTTGTTTATAGACAAAACTTGCGCTATTAAAACATTTGCCATTTAGTCAGCAGCAAACTTGCTAACGCGTCTGTACAAAGCACCGCACGCAGCAGCAGCAACAGCAGCAACAGCAGCAACCGCAGCAACAGCAACCGCAGCAACAGCAGCAACAGCAACAACAGCAGCAGCAGTAGAAGAGTCTAAGTTAGCAGCTTAACCCCCGCCCGCACACGCTCGCGCTACCGCTTCAACTCTCTTCGCTATCTGATGAGAGTCAGCGTCATCAAATCGCAGCAGCAGCAGCAACAGTCGCAGCAGCAGCAGCAAGCTTGAGACAGTCGCGACGGCGCGCTCGTTTCAATCAGACACACAAAAAGTACTTATTTTTGTGACGTTTTGCTCGTTTCGAATTCGATTTTAATGTGGAAATTGCAATTTGATTAAATGACGTTTTTTTTCGTGTGTTGTGTTTAAGTGCATTTGTAAAAGAAAACCAACAATAAATAACAACAACAACAACAACAACTGGTGGGTTGCTTGCATGTATATAAATATATATATACATATATATTCATCTATCTTTACATAAGAAACTGAACTTAATAGTTCATAAGTACCTAACGAAACATCTCTGTGTGTGGCTTGTTTGGTGTGTTGTCCAGTCAACGGCTTTTCTAAATTGACATACTTTCTAAAAGCGCTAGACGAGCAACAGCAGCAACAACAACAGCAACAACAACAACAGCAGCTAAATCTGACCAACAACAAGTAATGGCAATGGCTAAGTGCCACAGCAAAGGCCGCGCTGCTTGCAGCAGGTTTCTTCCAAAACGGAGACACAGAAACAGAAACCGTGCCTCATAAACAAGTTGATAGACAAGCGCACAGCAGCAGCAGAGACGACACAACCGTGGCAGAGGCACAAAATCACCACTTCAAATGATCAAAGCAAGCTGATCAAGCTTTTACTCAGGTGGCAGCGACTTGTTTGGTCAGCCGCCAACAGTAAAAAATGCAATCATGCCTATTTGAGCACTATGAGCCTGCCTATATACATATATATGTATATATATATATATATATTGGCAAAATCTCGTCTCTGCCTAGCTCGTTTAATCTATTCAAACTGATGAGTTGAGTGCAACAGCTTGAAAAACTAATCAAAAATGCATTACAACAATTGAACCAAAGACAATAATGCTTTTATCAAAATGAATACCCAAAATCATAAAAGTTTAAAAGTTAAAAAAATGATTTGCGTAGTTGAAAATAAAACATAATTATCTTTAGTCAAGCCAAGCAATCTTTAAAGTCTAAACGAGATTGACCAACATGTCTCTTGCTGACGAACTGTAGATCTTAAAGGCACCAAGCCGACTAAACTAATCTACTTAATAAAATATCGCCACTTTAATAGATATAACTTGGTTCACCAAAAGACCTTCTATTAAAACCAATGATTCAACGATTCTAATAGATAATTGTTGGATTTATAAGAAATACTACTTATGATCAAATGCATTTTTCAAATCTGCACAACTGCCAAAATAAGCATAACCCCAG
The DNA here is from genome assembly GCA_949708635.1 of Hirtodrosophila cameraria. NCBI lineage: Eukaryota > Metazoa > Arthropoda > Insecta > Diptera > Drosophilidae > Hirtodrosophila > Hirtodrosophila cameraria. Next base: position 23,027,021 of record OX453090.1, on the reverse strand, counting down.
CCAACCAGAGGTGTCCCAAAGGTGCACCGTTAGGATTCCCTGTGCGGTGTGTTAACCCTCCTAGGAACACTCCTGAAAGTGTCCAAAAGGAGGGTATCCGAAGGAGAAAAAGGCATGTTCAAAATATATGAAAAAAGCAATCATACGAGAGTCCGAAAATGAGCTAATTCGGGGTCCCAGAATGCTCACTTAGATAACCCGCAAAGACTCTGTGCAGACTCCTGTATTCGCCTATGGGTTTTCTTAAAAGGACTCCTTTAATAGTCCGAAGATAACCCATACGGTGTGCTTTGGGATTGCTTTTAAAACCAAAAAAAAAAAATTATTTATTTAATCAGTATATCGAATTTTCTGTTTTTGCGTGCCGCCTTTCTTTAAACCAAGTAACAAATAGTTCTTAACATTTATTGTAAGTTTTACAAATATTTACAAAGCTTCAATCATCAATCCGGTGTCAGGCAGGTTCGAACTCTAGATCCCTGCAACCGGTCTGTTAGACACCTAAGCTACCAAACATGCTTGTGCTTCTCTATATTACTGAGCTGATAGAATTTATGATTGGGAATTTGAGTACAACTCAGTAAACTATTGTAGCTCTTTCAAGGCAAACGATGATAAAATAAAGAGTTGGGAATTTTAGTGATTCTAGACTCCTTAAACACTCCCAAACGGACTTCCTTTTCACTCAAATTCGGAGCGCACCAAAATCGCTCCTTTGAGGAGTTGCTGTAAGAGTTTCTTTTCACTACAATTCGAAACGCTCCGGAATCGCTTTTTTGAGGAGTCGAAATGAGAGTCCTTTTCACTTTACCTTCGTAGCGCCCCGTATTTGGTTGGCTGGGAATATTTTTGATCAAGTTGAAATGAATATGAAATGTATTTCTGAAATCTTGACAACTAAACTAAAGACTGCAAAATTTGAAGATTTTTTTTCTTAATAATTGATCTATCATATGTATAATAGATAAAATAAAATAAAACTTTGATAATTTTTATATTTAATTAAAATGAATGGGATTCCAAAATAAGAATATTAATTATAACACCAAGATTTCAAAATTGAACTCATGTTTATAGATCATTTATGTGCGATCACATAACATTGATACAAAATGATTTGAGTTTTGCCAATCGCATAACGAAAGTTATGGATGGTGTTTCGCCTAGTCAAGGCTATATAAGTGCTACTGCTACTGCTGCTGCTGCTGCGCTGCTGCGTCGCTGTCGAAGTCGCAGTCACTGTGGACGTTAGCATGCAATATGCGCGTGTTAAAATGCATTTAAATTTGCTTTTTAATTTATAATTTTTTGTTTTTTGTTTTATTTTTAAACGTACTATAAGCAACAACATTTTCAACATTTATTATATGCCAATGCTCTTGTTTTTTATCAAAGTACAAAAAAAAAAAACAAAGTAAGAGCCGCAGAGGGGAGAAGGGATAGAGAAGACAGCTGACCACTCTCTCTCTCTTTTCATTTACTGCAGACTTGTCTGGGCTCTGTGGGGCCTTGGTTTGGCTTTGGCTTGGCGTTGATAATGGTAGTGGGTAGGCCATTGGCCATTGGCCATCATTGGCCTGGCCGCATTGCTGAAATTCCGCAGCTTTCTTTTGTTTTGCAGCTTTCTTCAGCGACGTCTCTCAGTATCTATGTAAATTTTGATCATCCAAAACGAATGCTGTTTTAATGCGACGCGCCCAAAAAACATGTAAATTACATACTATACGTAAAACTTGAAACAAAAATCTCATGAAGGTCACGTTTAGCACAATTCGATGAGTTAATCGTCACATAAAAAAAAAAAATTCTGTGGAATGGGTAAATGTTTCATTGATATTCAGTTGAAAACTCATTAACATAGTTGTTTTTGTTTTGTTTTTACAATTCCCAATCTTTCCCATTCCCCTAGTATCATTATGTATTGTCATTAGCACAGAATCAATGCGAAAATGTCTAAAAGCAAATACCTCGACTTTAATATACCCTGTATTTAGGTGTATATACTGCTGATATTGCATTATGGAATATCTGTTTTCTAAAATAGTACATCTTGTGCGGCTTGCATGTACATATTTCCAAGAAACTATGTGTTTTTGATTATTTTTCGACTAATGCGCTTGTAAAAATAAATAATTCGATGTTTTTAAAGGCAAACATAATTGAAATTAATTGAACAATATAACGCAAACTTTAAAAATATAGTTTTAATAGTTTTCTTTCAAAAAAATCTTTAAAGATTTAATTTGCTAAAAAAATGTGTGAAAAATATCGTTTATAATCGGTTAATCGAACATTTTTGCATACTCTTTCTGTACGATATATATACAGGGTATACAAATAGCCAATAAATGTTTAGTTTTTTTTGTTGTTTCGTCTTGTTGTTACAGGTGTAACTTTTGAATGTATACAAATACTCAATGACACATCGCACATACAAACACACACACACATACACACATACTTATACGCATACTCAATTGAGCACGTTTTCACGTAGAGCAGATCGCACAGCAGCCATTGAAAAGTTGCGCTCTCTTTTTCACTCTCTCAATATCTCTCTCAATCTCTCTCTTTTCTCTCTTTTTGAGACAATGGCTTTGCAGTGTAGCCAATTTAACCATTTTGATGTCCGAAAATAATCAACGTTTTTCTATGACAAGTCTTTTAAAACCAATAAATTCGCGCATATATTATATTTTACAGCAATTAACATGTAAATATCCATTCAAGCAGTGTTTTACACTAAACATATCAATTGTCACACGTGGAAAACTCATTCTCAAGTAAACAGTTGGCAACACTGGCAAAGACAAGCTTTAATGAGCTTTGCACTGCGCTTTTGGTGTTGCGTCAAAGTTCAAGGTGTAAAAAAATGCGATAAATCTTGAACATGCTTGTTTAATAATGTATGTGTCGCTGACTCTGTCTCAGTTGTCTCTATCTCGCTCTGTCTTGCATTGCTAAAGCTTGAGCTCATCATCATTGGCAGCAGCAGCGCAGCAGCAGCAGCAGCAGCAGCGATATCAATGAAGTACGCAACGCAACACGTTTAAAAATAGTTTATTATTAATTGATGAAATGACTAACTGTGCAATTGTGCGAGCGTAGTTGTCTTTAAGTGTGCGAATGTGTGTGATTATTATTATATTTTTTTTTTGTTTTTATTAATTTTGTATTTTTTGCATTCGTCAAGGTAAATTGTCAGTAGAAACAATTTAATTTAACGGCGCTTGACGCCAATGAATCAGACTCAAACTCAAACTTAATGACAACAATTGTTGTTTATAGGTACCTTAGTCAGTTTTGACATTGTGATAAATATAACAAGGTAACAACAAAAACACACACTCAATTGCCAAATAAGGTTGTGTTTCTCAGAAATGCCTCGTCTTCTTATATTTATTTAATGAGACATTTTTATCAGACAAAGCTATTCTAATTATGTTCTCTCTTGTAAAAAGACAAGACTGTGTGGCTTTTTATGAACCTACGTTCAAAGTTTTTTCATTTTGATCTCTGGCTTGAAATATGTTTGTAAGCAATAAAGAAATTGCAATGCAATTCAAAAACAATACATTTATTGATGTTTAGAAATCTTACATCAATATTGGTTGATAGGGGTATTGAAGAAAGCTGCATCCTTTGCAACATGCGAGTGCGAGGGGCTATTAAACATTTTGTAGACTTCTGCGACATTCTAAATTAAATGGAATCTCACTTCCAATGCGTCACAATTACGGAAGACGGTATTATTCTGTTATTGACGGTCATACGTTTTAAATGTAAAACGATTTTCTTGACTGGGAATCGAACCCGAGGTTTTGTGTGTCAGAGCTGAATGCCTTCCCACTACGCTACAGTCCACAATAATTTATATTACATTTAACATAGAAACAACTATTAAAAGTGATCGAAAAAGTCGATTTTTCTATAATTTTTTAACAGTTCCAAATGTTTTATAATAAGGCTATTCACGACCCTCTGTGTAGTTGCGCAGCTGTGTATTTTTTTTCGAACTGCTCAATAATAAACTGTACTGACACAAAACTCCCCAAGTATTTAACCTCAAACCTACTTTACAAAATGTGTTGTGCAGTTGGGTGGCGTTTTAGATTTCAGTGTTGAAGAAACATAATTTTGTAACTAACACTGGCAAAGTGGTTACCTTTTATTAGGGAATTTTTGGGAAATTTTATAACGAAGTGTCAAAAGCTAAAGAGAAACAACAAACAAAAGTTGAACATGAGAGTAAATCATGATCTTATTCTATTTGTCTCTGCAAGTGACTAGTGGATTAATTTTTCATATATAATTGTATAACTACTATTTAGCTTACCTTCAATAAATCGTAGTTCTTTTAAAGTTGCATTAACTTTATTAGTATTTTTTATTATTAGCTGTTTTACACTTTTTCTGGTCATCTTATAAGAATACTTTTGACATTTGTAATTGAAAAAAAGGTTATTATTCTTAATTACGAAGAAGAAAGAAATCTTAACAGCTACGCATACTATTGACACAAAAAGGTTGCTCGAGATAGGCCCTTGAGCAGAAGTACGCAATACGCGACTGCTCAACTACGCAATACGCAACTGCTCAACTACGCAATACGCAACTGCTCAACTACACAGGGGGTCTTGAATACCCTTAATATTTTTCAATGTGATGATGAAAGTTAATTTTTGCCATGAAAAAAGTAACCAATTTGATAAATATTTGTGTTTACTCGTGCCTTTTTTTTTTCTATTTGCAATCATGTGGCATATTTTATTGAACATTGCTATATGACATGAATTGATTTTCGGAGGAAAATGTCAAATTCTGCCTGAATATTATTGACTAAATGAGTTGGCAGCTAAATTTAGTACTTTATATTAGTTTTGCTGTCAATTGAAATGTTGAGTGTGCCTTTTACAACAATTGTGTGTCATTTGTGTTTCTGTTTTTATCCAATTTGTAATGATTTGAAAATGTTTTTGTGTGATTTTAATTTGTTGCTGCTATTTGTTTTAGTTTTAATGTTGTTTTAATGACAGCTGTTCGTTGTGACTTTTTATACTCTGTTTTCCAAAATGGAAAAAAAGAGTATATTGGGTTTGTGAAATGTCCGTCTGTCCGTCTGTCTGTCCGTCTCTCCGTCCGTCTGTATGAACGCAGGTTTTTTCCACAATTTTGAAGCTAGAGCAACCAAACTTGGTATACATGTTGGTATATACCATAGGCAGACAAAGTGTCAAGATCTCCCCCCCACCCCTTCCCCCACAAACCGCAAAAACCTATATCTTCCACAATTTTACAGCTAGAGTAACCAAATTTGACAAAAAGACTAGTGACCACACCCTTGACCGACATGCCACGCCCACTACCACCCCCGCAAATGAGCTAAACCTGTATCTCCTACACCCTTATAGCTAGAAACCCCAAATTTTGCAGTATGACTCCATTTGAACTCTTCGATAGATTGGAGAAAAAAATTTTTACGTACAGAAAACAGAGTATATCGCAGTCGGGAGAGCCCGACAGCAACGTTCGTACTTGTTCTTGTTGTTTTGTTACGTTTTTGGTGAATATTTTCATAAAAGTTTTGTTTTTTTTTTGGTTGCTGCATAAATCAATCGTCGAACAACGCATAAATCCAGCAGCATGATTAGTGACTAGCTGGGATTGCCCAATTTGAAAATAGTCAATTAAGTATTCGACTGATAAGCAAACTGATTCTATTCCTATTCAGGTGTGCAAGCACATACATACATACACACACACAGACAAACAAATGACAAATTCAACGGATACTTGAGGCAAACGTAACAATTGAAGTGTCTGGCGGTTGCGACTGCGACTCCGACTGCATATCGTATGCATAACCTCAAAACTCAATGTCACGCACATTATTTACTCATATTTAATATGTATATATATATATATATATATATATATATATATATATATATATAAATGTGTGTGTGTGTATGTGTTTCTATTGTCTATGAATTTCTATACCCTACATCCCATAAAATGGCAAACATGGGCAAATTTTATGTTATAGTCAACTTCAACTTAAATTCATAAGTAATTCCACATCAATTCCGAACGTTTTCATACTCATTTTCGGAATACCGCTTGGAATTCTGCAAAAGTGTGTCCTTTTTCGGCATGATGAAAAATTTGGCTTTAAAAAATTGTACTTTTAGCTATAGCAAACATCACTAAAAGAAAATCGAAACGGAATGTTAAAAGAAGAGAACAATTCGTATAATATTGGATCCACTTGTTTCGATAAATTTGATAGTGTTTATCATGGGCATATCCAGGTTCGCGAACGTTACATTCGTACGCATTTACATTGAAAATAAAATTACAAAAACATATTTCTTAAAAACAATTGTTTGGTTGGTTTAATTGCTTTTTGGGTGCACTGTTTTTCAATGCAATTTCAAATTCGATAGCTTTAACGTTTTCAGAATACTTAAGAAAAACCAGCGATCGCGAACGTAAGAAAATATAAAAGTCTCCTTTGAGAGTATCTGGAAAAACTAAAAAGTCTGCGAATTTGAATGAAATATTTAATGGAAAATAATTTCAAACTATAAAGAAATAATGTAGTCTTCAATATTTATTTATCATTTTGAAAAAATTCGAATAGTTTTTTTTTCTTTTTTAAGTTTACATCTATCGCGAAGGTAACATCGCGAACGTTACAAGATTTCCATTGACTTTGCACTTGAATATTTACATCTAAGCTTGGTTAAATTGATCGCTTGTTATATTTGTAAGTTAGTGGTTGTTGTAATTGAATGCTTATGAAATTGCTTTCATCAAGTATCATCTCATTTGACAACGTAAATATTAAAGAGAAAACGGTCTAAAAATGATCAAAATAAGGGCAAAAAGTAATTTTGGCAGATTGCAGTCGATCTGCAGTCGACCGAATAAAAACGTTAATTTTTTTTTTTGGCGCAAGTTGCTTTGAATAAGCTTGTATGCAAGATTTGCTTGCGTTTACACAAAAGATGAAACTTGCACCAAATTGCACGAAAGTGTTGTTGCATTGTCAAAAGTTTACTTTATTGAAAAAATAATGAATATTGAATATTGTGCCATTTTGCACAGTTGCACTACTACAGGGTATTCGTCTCGTCGAGCACTCTCTGATAAGCATTCTTAGCTGTTTGCTTATATGGTTTGTATATATGCATTGTCTTGACGATTAATATTTGCACTAGTGTTAGATTGGAGGTAAAATGAAATTAACTAACGAGTTGCGGCTGTGGCTGTCATAAAATAAGTTGCAAATAATAAAAATAATAGCAGCAAATGTCAGATGATGCGACGTTGTTGTTGTTTTACTGTTGTTGTTGTTGTAGTAGTCGTTGTTTCTATCTCTGTTGCTCCTACGCTTTGTGTGGCTACGTTGCATCATTAAATTGCTCGACGCACAGTTTTGCATGCACATATAAATTATAGTTTCATAACCGCAAAATGTTATATGTATGTATATGTATGCATATTTATATATATGTGTGTGTGTGTGTGTTTGTGTACAGATAACAATTATTTGCCACAAAGCAAAACGAAAGCTACAATTTACAACAACAACAGCAACTACAACTATTCATTAGGCCTAATCAAATACAAGAAGAAAAAGAATCACCACGCATCAAACAGTTTCACTCTTTTACAGTCTTTTCTTTCTCTTCCTTCTACTGACAACAAGCAGAGATTTGTTGTTGCTGTTTTTTTTCCCCCTATTTTCCCAAAAATTGAAAATTCTTTGCCAAAAAAGATGACCAAGCCTTCCCTATCTATGTATCTATAAATCTAACGTCGTTTAGCTTTCAGAAAGATAGAAGACTTAAACAAACCAAACTACATAGATAAGGAAAAAGATAAAGATATTCAGGCCTGTTTCGAATTCCGATCAAAGAAACGGTTTTGATGTGTACAAAGTAGAAATGGTGGGTACAAAGTAGAGATGGGTTCAAAGTAGAGATGGGTACAAAGTAGAGATGGATACAAAGTAGAGATGGATACAAAGTAGAGATGGCTACAGACCTGATTTGGGTACAAAGTGGAGATGGGTACAAAGTAGAGATGGGTACAAACTAGAGATGGGTACAAAGTAGAAATGGGTGGAAACTAGAGATGGAAACAGAGTAGAAGTGGATACAAAGCAGAGATGGGTACAAACTAGAGATGGGCACACAGTAGAAATGGGTACAAAGTAGAAAAGGGAACGGAGTAGAGATGGATACAAAGTAGAGAAGAGTACAAAGTAGAGATGGGTACAAACTAGAGATGGGTACAGGGTAGAAATGGGCACACAGTAGAAATGGGTACTAAGTAGATCCCGACCGTCTCAGTATTTTCCGTATACATTTCCACATTCATCCGTCTTGACACAAAACAAATTTGAGGCTTTCCAGCAGATCTAAATGAAGCGCAGACCATGAGAGAGCCACAACCATAAAAAGTACAAGTTTTGGGGCAGTAAATTTTGAAAAAGTGATCTTCAGTGATGAGAAAAAGTTCAATCTGGATGAACCAGATGCTAATGAAAAGTATAAGCGGGATCCACGGCAAGCCCGGCAGACATCAACTGGATAACGCTTCTATACATGTTGCTATGTATACGATGTCGTTTCTGGAGTCAAAGAATATCCCCTTAAGAAAAAGTATGTTTCGGGACACTTGGAATCAGGCGGGATTTCCGTGCCGAACCCATCTCTAATCCATCTCTAATTAAGCTGCTTGCGCTTGTCATAAGTCACTTTCGGTGTGTGAAAAAGAGAGAGGGAAAGCGCTAAAGAACAGTTTGCGGGTTTTTTTCCTATTTTTTTTTTTTTTTTATTGTTTTGTTATCAATAACGGCAAAACAAGCGACCCAATTGTCTGTCAATGTTACGTTGTCATTTTTGTTTATGTCTTTTTGCCAAAAGCATAATTGTTTTATTTGCTTTTGTTTTTGTTTTTAAAAAAAAAATTTTTAGAGATCTTTTTTTTGCCAGCAAGTTTTTCGGGAGGGCCGCATAACAAAAAAATGCTGATATAAATTATTTTTGGAGCAATTGCTACATACAACAACGTATGTGTATGTGTGTGTGTTTATATGTTAGATAAGATATGCACATGATTTCATTGTACAAACAACCCACACACACACAGTAGAATTGTAGCTAACGGAAGTGACGTTGACAACAATCGATAGGCAAAAAAAAAAAAACGTTTGCAATGGCAATTTTATTTTATTACAACTTTTTGGCATGTCTAATGTGTCTAAGCAAATCACAAAATACAAAACATTCTCTGAGCAACAACAAAAGCGTGCTCGTTAATTTAATTGCTTTTTGTTTTCAATTTCAATTGCACGTAGAAGGGAGGGGGGAGGGGCGAGTTAACGTGGCCAATGAAATGCAGATAAGCGACACGTCTCCGCTTATGTAATTTGACCCAATTGAGATTATCATTGACTCAACATAGCACGATAAACACTAGAGCGAAACAACAGCAACAACAACGATATCAGCAAACATCAAGTCAACACACGTATTAACTACTTTTGGCTTAAACTAAAGCCGCTCGTTTTTTATGTTTAGTAAAAAGTTTCCATTGATTGAGCTGCAAACAATCGAAAAGCTGTCAAATATTGTCAACTGCCCTTCAAAAATATAAAATAAATAAATCACAATGTTCGCTTTGTATTTACGCTGTGTGTATGTGTGTGTTTGTTTGCGTGTGTGTTTGTCAAATTGACCAAAATCATTAACAAAAACTAAGCAGCACGACATAGCAGAAGAAGAAGAAGATACAGCAACAATCATGCGATTTGTGACAAATTGTTACTACAAATCGTAACGCAAATTAACAACACTATCTTTTCTCACTCTCGGAAATTGAAAACTAAGCAAATTAGAATTTTCCAGAAATTCGAATTAATGCCCAAAATTGAAATTGAAAGTTTTAATTAGCTTTTTAATCCCTGTTTCGATTCAAAATGGGGAAAAAGGGAGTTATCAAGTACTGCAAATGTGTGTAACAGGCAAAAGGAAGCATTTCCGACTATACAAACTATATATATTCTTGATCAGCTTAGACGATCTAGCCATGTGCGTCTGTCTGTCCGTCTGTCTGTCCGTCTGTCTTTCCGTCTGTCTGTCCGTCTGTCCGTCCGTCTGTCTGTCTGTATGAACGCGTCGATCTCAGAGACTATAAGAGCTAGAGACACTAAACTTGGCTATAGGTTCCTGCATACCATACGCAGATCAAGCTTATTTCAAATTTCGCATTCACCTTTTTTTAAAACTTTCAATTCTTCATCAAATTGTATTCCTAAAAGAATTTGTGGCAAATAAAATAAGTATTAGCAGTGTTGGTAAAGTTCACGTTGAAAACATTTACATAATAACTGTGTTAACAGACCTGTCGACAGTGTTGGTAAACGCATTTGCACTTTGAATAATATAATTTCAAATATAAAGAAATATTCAAAACTAATTGTTTCAATGAGTTGGCAATTTAAATAATCATCAACACAAATAAGGCGAAAATATCATAAAATAAAATGACTCAAATACATACACACACACCCAAAAATGCACACCAACGCACTTTTCTTGGTGTTTCTTTATTATACTCTCTTTTCCAAAATGGAAAAAAAGAGTATATTGGGTTTGTGAAATGTCCGTCAGTCAGCAACCAAACTTGGTTGATATATCCCATAGGCAGACAAACTGTTAGTATCGGCAGATCGGACCACTATAACATATAGCTGCCATAGGAACGATCGATTGAAAAATTAGTTTTTTTATGAAAAACCTTTTTTATTTTTTAAGATAACTCAACCAAACGCACTTTACCTAAGTTTAAGGACAGTTTATAAATATATAAGTACTAGTCTTTACAAAAATGTAATTTAATAAACGTACAGAAACCAGAGTATAACACAGTCGGGTCCACTCGACTGCAACGTTCTTGCTTGCTTTTTATATGGATTTGCGTGTCGTGTTAATTATGCTCGCGTTGATGTTTTTATTTTCACCCATCTCAAGCAAGCCCCCCTCTTCAACCTGCTACGCTGTTCTGCACTGCTCTGCTCTCTTTATTCATATGTCGTGTGGATAAAGAACGAATACGTTGACTTTTGACAGTTGTTTTTATTGTCGTTGTTTTTGTTGTTGCTGCTGATGTTGTTATTTTCTTTACGTGCGCGCCATTTGTTTGCTATCAAGAACATTTAAGCCTAATTTGCTTCATTAATTGTCACATTTGTATTTGAAATTGTCTGCTGGATTTTCTTCATCTATCTTTGTATATGTATGTACATATGTATGTGTTTATATATATATTTTTTGAAATTTAGTTAAAAAGTGTGTTTTTGTTTGTTTTTGTTTTTTAATTAACAGCTGCATTAAAAATATGTATTTTTTTAAAACCGTAATTAACATTTGTTGCTAAGCCGCTTTTCTGCCTGCCTGCCTGCCTGCTTTTTGTTGTTTCTACCTGTGCGCTCATTTACAAAACAAAACGACTAAGTATGTTCTAGTTGAGTGTGCTCGACTAAGAGATACCCTGTACAAAGCTTTCGAGTGTCGCTTATCAAATATGAAGAGAACTTGATATGGAAACATGCCTTTTTTTGGCATAAAATGCATAAATTTATGAATTTGGTCTTAATTCATGCAATGATAAACATGGATGATGTTTAAGAAATGTAATAATTTATGTTTGGCTAAAAACAAACAAATAGTTATACACAACACAAACATTGATTACAAAATAATAATAACGTTTTATTGTAATTTGATAAACTATTATTATTATAATTATTATTATTGTAATTATTGTATTTGATAAACATCAAATAATCTTCAAGTATTTTGTGTCGGGCATAAACATACTTATTATGCAAATAAAGTATACGCCCTGTAGTTTGATCTCAATTTTATAACTTCTTACTAATTATATAATTATATAGTATACGCCCTGTAGTTTGAATAAAATTTTATAACTTTTTACTTATAATAGCTAACATTTTAAATATTTTTTCATATTTTTTATTTTATATGTTAAATATGAATAAAGAGTGAAATTTTGAAAAAAATTTTGAGACATACAATTTTTATTTTAAATGAAGTACTTATTAAAATTAAGCTGCAAAAACTCAGATTTATACCGATTCCATTTCTAATCTGAAACATTTTTGAAATAATTTACAATTATAGAGTCTTCAAAACTCTTATAAGAACCAAAGTAGATACAAATCGTGTAGATTTTTGTTAAATATGGGCATTTCCACCAGAAAGTCCACCAGCACCGAAAATGATGAAAAATATTTCTTAAACATTCAGTAACTATCAATAACAACTAACTAACAATACTAAGAGTAATAAAATAAACTAACAAATATGATAAGCGATCAATTGAAACAAGCTTAGATGTAAATATTCAAGTGCAAAGTCAACGGAAATTTATGTAACGTTACGCCACATACTAGGAGTAATAAAAAAAAATTAGAAAACATTTTTAAATTTCATAACTTGCAAAACAAACTTGTTTTATTTCAAATCGTGATAAAAAAGTTTTGTATACAAAATCTTGGCCAATTCACAGAGTTCTGCAACTTTGTAATCCAAGCCAGAACCCACTTCCGTTTTTTGTAACGTTACGTCACACTCATTTTTGCTTATATTATCAAATCCTTGGGGTCGATTGGTGTGGTTTCTTTTACTGAATGTTATGCTACTTAAATACTTCGCAAATAAGACAAATTTTTTAAATTTGACTTTTTCAATTTTATTTTTATGTTTTGTCGTACAAATGTCACGTAACGCCACTATGGAATTGCACATATGCAATTTTCAATCTAAGAATCAATAAAACATTGCTTTTTATATGCACAATATAGTTAATAACGTCAATATTACATTTGCAACAAGTTTATAATAATACCCATTTCAAAAACTGTAATGGGTAGAAGAGCGTATAGAAAGAACAAGAAAGAAAAAAAAAACAGTTTACTTGGTCAGTAATTCGTACGCTTGATTGCCCCATTTTAATTATTGACCACAGCCACGGCACACATAAGAGAGACAAAAGAGGTAGAAAGAGAGAGGTGAGGGAGGCGAAAAGCTGAAAGGGAGGTATAAAAATCAACGCGGCATGAAAAAGACAAATAATTGTTGAAATTAAAAGTTTGGCGCAGAAAATGTGTGTGTGCTTTATTTTGATGTTTATTATTATTATGATGCTCGTTTTTTTTATGACTTTAAATGAAAAAGAAAAGTAAAAGCGAATGGCAAGAGAAAAAAAACATCAACAACACGACTGCTGCAAGTTGTTGTTGTTGTTGTCTTTTCGCTTTTATGTAGTTATTTGGCTTCATTGCGTCGCATCGCATCGCATCGCATCGCGTCACGTTGCGCATACGCAATGCGGGCCAGGCAACGCTCTCTTTGTTGTTCTCTCTTGCTCTCGTCTCTCTCAAAAGCTCATTAGTTGGCTTGTGCTTTGTGCTTTTGCTGGTTCCGGTTGGTGGCCCGTTGATTTTAGCTTCAACTCATTATTAAATGCATTTAATGGCAACATAAATATTAAAAACAAAAATATTAAACAATGCACAATGAGCGATTATGTAAACGCTATGTAAATGTAAAACATAACTGGCTTTATTTAGAGATGAGCGCAAGCTGTTATCGATATGCGTCATATTCGGGAATGTAAATCTCTTGAAAAAACCGTAGGTGTCATTGGAGTTTGAGAGATTTCATATTTTCGAACTTCTATGTTCGAAAGTAACATGGCTGCCTAAATAGGGCTGTCAGCACACCAAAATAATTTTGTTAATATTTTTCCTCGGTTTTATTATTAGTTTTGTTAAATTAAATAAGAAAGTTTAAATGTTATAAAAATCGACATTAAATAATTATATTTTTGGAACTTTAGTTTACATGTTACAACACAATTTTTTTTAAGTTTTATGCCCTCCAAATTTAAATGACAACTCTGTTGTCTAAGTGTTGGTACTTATCGATAACAAACTGAGTTGCCATCTTACAATAATAATTTAGAAATTTAATAAAAATGCGCTATAAATACGAGCTTGATTGGAAATATAAAAATGAATACGTCGTTTAATTATTTTTTACTTTCTTGTAAAACATAAATAAATCAAATATTCAATGAAACAAATAGGCCGATCATTTTAAACTTAATTTGAAGCAAGTAGACAGCTCTATGCCCGGTTGCTTTGCACTGTTGAATATTTTACTAGAGATTTTAAGAGAGATTTTGTAAAATGCAAAATGAATAACTTTTTTCAATAAAATGATTATAAAAATAAATGCAGATTACTTAGAAAAATAGTTTTCTTTTCATTAAAAAGATTGCTTTTATTTTAAAAAATTGTTTTGTGGTTGAATTTACCCAAATCTCTTAAGAAAACATGGAAGTCTGAAACCCATCCAAAGAGATTTCTGTGACATCTAAGAATTGGTATTCGGCTGGAATTCGGTTGAAAGAGCTTTCCGTGACACCCCTGATTTATACATTATCTAAGCGCATTTTGCCAAATCATCCGTTCTTGTGTCGGCAAAGTTGAAAGCAAACCCAGCTCCACCCTTAAAAAAAAAAAAAAAAGAAAAAAGCAAGTTAAAGTTTAATGCAAACAGCCAAAAGAAAAAGCAAAATAAAATCAAATCAAATAGTAATCAACTGTAATAGGAAATGACGCATGCGTTGAATGTTGTACGTGGCATGAGTGAATGTTTGTGTAGGCAGGATGCATTGCAGAGAGAGAAACTGTTTTTCTCTCTCTCTGTGTGTTTGTTTAGCGTTTCAAATGATTCATCTGCCTATTTTGAAGCTACTTCCCAAATTTTCGATTCAACTCAATGGAATTTGTCGCTGCTGCTGCTGCTGATTAGCGCCACAATTCATTTACAGCTGGCGCAAAGAAATAAAATATGAGCTCATTTCAAAGTTAACAACATGGCTCACTCGAGTCCAAGGCAAATAAATAGCATTTAACAGAAAATGAAGCAACCAAATATATGAAAGTTTCGTTCACGACTGCGCACATTGATGTTGGTATGCTCTGATGAGGGATTCAAGAAGATGCTATGCCGAACGCGACTTTTAAATTATGCCATAATATAAATTTTTGCTAGGTTTGGAATTTTTAACTAGAATTCGATATAGTTGTTGGACTCAGTAAACTTCTTAGGCAATGTGAATAGCTATCAAAATCCCAATTCTAATTTGGATTAGTTTTAGAAAGTTATTTGTTTTATGCACTGCACAGATGAAAGTAAACTTTTTAAATTAAAGCGTTATAGTATTGATTTTCTACTTTTATGGAATTCAATTGAAAATTGTATACCAATCTTAAAAAAAAAACAACAATTATTTCTCTCGCATAAAATTAGCAACTTTTTGTTTACAAAATAAACCTAAATGGCAATACAAACTATTATTTTGTTTAAAAATATTAATTTTTTAGAATTATTTTGTTCTCATTTGGCGAAAAAATAATACAGCTAAATTGTAATTGCATAGCTTAACTAAAGCTGCTAAAATGCAAGTCCCCGGGTTCGAATCCCAATCATGACTTGTGAATTATAAAATATATATGGGCATTTCCGGAAAATGGTCCACAAGAGCCGAAAATTTCAAAGTCTTTATTAGTACCTGTTACTTCTGAATTATAAGCTTTAATTGATGTAAATTGTTAGAAATTGATCAAACTTGTGATACTCAAACGAGATGATACTTGATGAAAGCAATTTCATAAGCATAATAACAATATACAATATTACAAATATAACAAGCGATTAATTTAACCAAGCTTAGATGTAAATATCCAAGTGCAAAGTCAATGGAAATCTTGCAACGTGCGTGATGTAACGTTTGCGCTAGTTGCAACTTTTCTTTATAAAAAAAATAACCGAATTATTTGAAAATAATAAATAAATATTGAAAACTACATTATTTCTTTATAGTTTGAAATTATTTTCTATTAAATATTTCATTCATATTCGCAGACTCTTTCACATTTCTAGATACTGTCAAACGAGACTTCTACATTTTGTAAAGTTCGCGATCGCTGGTTTTTCTTAAATATTTTGAAAATTTAAAAAAAAAAAAGTTTTTGTTATTTTATTTTCAATGTAAATGCGTACGAATGTAACGTTCGCTTACCTGGAAATGCCCATATTTAACTAGATGGCTGTGATTAATGTTGGTGATGATAGTTTCTGTACAATATATATTTAAAGAGCTTGAAATGAGTATTCAAAATATATACTAATTGATATAGAACTTTGTTAGCTTTAAAGTTTTCGGGATTGTTACGAAATTCCCTGGTCTAAAATAAAGACTTTATATTCGTTTTCTAAACTCAATAATTTAAGAATCATAATCAAGTGTCTCAGTTAATCAACATTTTGTTTCTTATTATCGAAGAATATTTATTTACTTATGATTTATTATTGTCTTGGACAATTATTGTAGTATTTACAAAGTGTGTCAAGTTACAAATGTCACATTATAGTTAAACAAGTTGTTTTTAAATGATTCACAAGAATTGCTTGTAATAAATATTTATCTATGCGAATTCCTTCGAGATTACTTACTTTGTTACACACAACTTGGCTTTTAGTGTGTTTAGAGTGTAAGATAACTTATGTATGGTATTTTATGTATATATGTATATACGTGATATGTACTCTCGAAGTTCACGCAGAAGCGATAATAAAGTCGGCATGATGTCATAATTTGTGCAAACTTAACAACAACAATGAAAACAAAACAAAAAGTTTGGAATGTCTTTCTTTCAAGCTAATGATTATTAATTTGCATTTTGACGGAAACCGTTTGCTTATTTTGTGTATTTGAGGCTCGTTTCAGTATCATATATATATATATATATATATATAGATATAGATTTGTATATCATATGATATATGCAAAGGCAGTTATAGCCAGTGTTAGTTAAGAAAGCCAATATAACAAATATTTCAGAGTCTTATGACGTCAGAGATTGGAACGCGTTTCCAAATTGTAATGTCATGTGTGTCAAAATGTCAACTGGATTTTCATTATGATGACATTATTTACCTTCAAACAAGCCAAAGCAAAAGTTAAAGCACGAAAACAAACAAAACGTCAAAAAGCTTTTTAAACATATGTATTTAATTTTAATGTATACGATCCCAAGTGCATTAAAAATGAGGAAACATTATTTTAAAAATCTTTGTTTTTTTCAATTCACAGGTCGAAAGGTTTCATTATGAGTCTGAGCTCATTAAATTTAAAGTGCTTGGAATTTATTTTCATGTTTGCTCTCTTAAGAACTTTAAACAGTCGTAATCTATTCGCTGTTATAAAAAGTTTTTTTGAATTTCCGCTGGACAACATTATTTTTTTCTTTTATCAACATTCTTAACGCGCGCGTAGCAACAACAACAATTTGATATAACTTCAATACACACGATTTCTTAATTGGGAATTAAAAGATTTTATATTCTTTTTTTGTACGTTTGTCAACGCAAATCAGCAGGTGAAATCAAAAATAAACTTATACCAGATATAATCACATGTGCCAAGTGCTATGATATGATATATATTTGCATTAGTATATTCCTATATATAGCAATTATGATCGTGAGTTTTCTATTTGCAGTCTGCATGTCGCGCGTGCATAAAGATTTGGCATAGGCGCTTATATTATTTCAAAAACTAATATATTTTTTCCGTTTTACTAACTTTTCCATTTTTCTCTATTGTCAACTCTCATTGCAGTCTGAGCCAGTACAGTAACAATAACAACACACAAACGTCCAAAACTTTGTGCCACCTAAAAACGGTTAAGATTCCACTAACATCAACTGGACATTTTTGACAAGCAACAAAATGTCGCCAAAATCGGTAAGTTTAACAATTGACAGAAATATTCAAAATAAGTTATATTTCATATCTAAAATAGATATGAAAAGGAACAAAGACTTAAAAAAAAAAAAAAAAAAAAATTTTAAATATAAATAAAATGCAAATTTAAATAAAAATCAAATTTAAATAAAAAGAAAATATAAAAAAAAAAATATTAATAAAAATGAAAATAAAATATTACTTAAACTAACAAAAAATATATATTTAAATAAAAAGAAAATATTAATAAAAATAAAAAGAAAACGTAAATATAAATAAAAAGAAAATAATAATATAAACAAAGTAAATATAAATATAAATTTAAAAATAAATATAATTATAAATAAAAAGAAAATATAAATTAAAATAAAAAATAATATAAATTTAAATAAAAAGAAAATATAAATATAATTAAAAATAAAAAGAAAATAATAATAAAATATAAATAAAAATATAATGTTATTATAAATAAACATAAAACATTAAACATAACATAATAATAATATAATAATAATATAATAAAACAATATAATAAAATAATATAATAAAATAATATAATAAAATAATATAATAAAATAATATAATAAAATAATATGATAAAATAATATAAAATAATATAACAAAAAAATATAATAAAACAAGTAAGAACGTTGCAGTCGGATGCACCCGACTGCGATATACTCTTTTTTTCGCCTCTTTGCGGAGTCAGTGGGCGTGGCAATTGAATTTCTGCTCAAATCTTTAAAGTTTTGCCATCAATTAAAATTTGGTTGGGCCTGTTCTACAGGCTTGGGAGAAACAAACATTGCTTGATTGCAAGGGCGGGGGTGGGCGTGGCAAAAATATTTTTATCCAATCTATTAAATAGGGCAACAGAATTCAACCTGCAAAATTTGGTGATTCTAGCTAAAGGGGTGGGGGAGATACAGACTTTGCCTATTTGTGGGGGCGGGGGTGGGCGTGGCCGAATTTTTTTTTGCCAGATCAATGAAGGATGTGATATGTAGCCCTTGTGCCAAATTTGGTTACTCTAGCTATAAAACTGTGGAAGATATAGGTTTTTGCGGTTTGTGGGGGAAGGGGTGGGGGTGGGGGGGAGATCTTGACACTTTGTCTGCCTATGGTATATACCAACATGTATACCAAGTTTGGTTGCTCTAGCTTCAAAACTGTGGAAAAAACCTGCGTTCATACAGACAGACGGACAGACAGACGGACAGACGGACATTTCACAAACCCAATATACTCTTTTTTCCTTTTTTTTCAAAAAAGTTAAAAAAAGAGTTTAATAATATATTAAAATAATGCAATAAAATAATATAATAAAATATAAATAAAAATATAAAAAAACATAAAGGAATAATTAAATAATTTTTTAAAGTTAAATCATGTGTTTAAAGTTATAAACTAGTTATTTTCATTTTTTTTAAATTAAGAAATAAAGGATTGTCAAAGATATCAGATGATAATTGAAAAACCGTCAAGCGTTGTCAATCGTTATCAATCGGTAACAATCGATATACATATTTATCAGACTGGTTTCTGATTTTCACTTTCGGACAGATTTCGCGAAATTTGCCTAAAAGTTTACATTTGCACAAGCTTATAATGAGAATTAGCGGATTGAATTCCATTGCCTTGGATCTTGGATTTAACTTGCTTTATACTGAAGATGGAAACATATATTCGTGGAAAAAGCTAAAAATGATAACTATCCGTTCTTCGAAAAGGTTCTTAAATAATCTAGAAAAACTTGTTTTATTAAAAGTGATAACATGTTAATATAAGTTGAGATTGTTATATTAAGTTCAAAAGAATGCGATTGTGGCGCCTAAGATAGACAAATGAAGCACAACTAAAACAATACATTTGATATCAAATAGAATTTCAATCGTTATGCAATCAATCAACGCAGCGCAATCAAATTAATGAGAAACTCATTTCATGTTTGATACTGATAAGAACCAAAATAGCATTAAGTACAATGGAAGGGAAACAAGCTTGTAAATTATAATCGATTATCAAGTTCTTAAACACGGCAGATATCGGAACATAAGTTTAAAAATAAAAGAGCAAGAATATTAAAGTTTCTTATCAATATATATTGATTGACGATAGAGATGGTCAAAATTGAAAAAGTACTGCAATATAAAAGACGTCATCCTTATACGTCATTAGCAGACGTCGTCTGTGCAACATTTTGATTTCTATTTCGATTTGATATAATTCGATAGAAAGTTCTTATGACGTGCGTTAAGATTTGTTAACGAACGTCATCAGGCATACGCGTTTGTTTGTTGCCCTACTTGAAAAGTACCGCACTTGACCCTGATTTCCCATTCTCCTTCACCCCTTCCTTTCTTGATGCACCTCTGCTTACTGTCTGTATCGGTTGACAGCTTGGACGACGTGCAAAGCTGTATTAGTTTTCATTTGATTGACAGCGATCAGATCAGACAAACAGACTGACTTGCCAGATAGACAGACAGATAGTCTGATATACTCTGATCAATAAATACGTCAATAACTTTTGTGTCATTATTGCTATCGGAAGGAATATTTTGATACGCAATCAGAGAGTATTTAGTTTAGGTTGAGGTATATATGTCGGATTTGAAAGGATCGAAAGGATATGAGGTATAGCACATAAATCGCTTAAAAATGTCTTGTAAGATATCTCAACAAAACTTACAATTTTAATTTTAAATATGATCTAATTTGAAGAAAACTTGTTCAAATCGGATAACTCTTTACTTGATGACCTCCATGCCAAAGACGATTCTAAAAATCTGGTCTTAGCCTAAAAAAATTTCGGAAAAATTTAAAAACAAATCCAGTGTCGGAGATCAACTTTTTTGTAGAGTTGCTTATTTATACTATTCCGAATTAAACTAAATTTCACTTAAAACGGACTACTTTCTAATATCGTAGAAACGAAGGGTCGAAATTAAGTTTTTTTTTATTAACAACTTTTCTGCAAGGGCTCATGAAATTGCTATTTGTTTTTGTTTCTTTATTTATTTATTTTTTAATTTTTTATTGATTTAGTTTTTAATATTTTATTTGTTTATTTATTTATTTTTTAATTTTTTGTTTATTTATTTTTTAATATTTTATTTATTTATTTTTTTAAATTTTTATTTATATTTTTATAATTTTTTATTTATTTGTTTTTTCATTATTTGTTTTTAATTTTTTAATTTGTTTTTAAATATTTTATTTTTTATTTATTTATTTATTTTTTTTCTGTTATTATTTTTCTTTCTTTTCTTTACTTATTTTTTATTTTATTTTTTATTTAATTTTTTTATTATATATTTTTTTATTATTTTATTTATTTATTTTATTAATCAAATGCAGTATTGCTATTTTTTTTTTTGGCACTTGAAACAATACTAAAAAAAAGAGTAAACAACAATTAAGTTAACTGTTTCTAATATATAAATAGTAATTCGTCTGTCAAATAATTTCTAGACTTTAGACAATTACAATGGCAGCAAATCTAATTAGGGTCTAATAATAATAATTCACTTTTTCGCCCTGCTCTGATTCAGATATTTCTATATGTACTGTACATAGGCAAATACATATATATTCAGGTTTGTAGGCTTGGCTAATTGCTGCTCTCTAATAGAGCTGACAGTTAACGCGTCGTATGATTGACGCTGATTTGTTTGCGCAGGCCGGGCCCCTTGTCAGTGGTCGTCTCCAGGGCGTTTAGCTTTAACGTAGGTACTATGTATATACATGTACATATATATATATGTAGTATATACCTATGTATCAGTCAAAGCTGACCTTTTCACGGCAAGGCAGTCAGTTTAGTCAACCTTAGACAGTTGTGCGCTGTCTATTTATAGCGGCATAATTAACATACAATTACTAACAAGTAGACAGGGTATTTAAAAAAGCAAAAAACAAAAAAAAAAAGAGAGAAATAGAAAACAGAAACAAAAATTCAGAAGCGTTGTTTGTCTTTTGCTGTGCCGTGGGGGTGCTTTATGTTCCCCCACTCAATTTGTCTCCTCCATTTTTACACACCTATTGCTTAGGCTTGGGCCTGGGCCTGGTCACTTTCTCGCATGCCAAGTCAATTTATAAGCCTAAGGTCATTTTTTCATTTTGCTCAGTTGCCGTTGAACAACAGAACAACGCGCATTGTGGCTCTTTGGTATTCGCTTAAAAAACAAAAACAAAAACACAAAAACCAATAAAAATAAGGAAATGAACAAAGTTGTAAATTTGGTTTAATTTTTTGTCGTGTTGTGTGCGCCTTACGCGCCAAGAAAATCTCGTAATTATTCAAAATCTACTGAAAACCACCTGGCTGCCCAAAATGGTTGTCGTCTCCGACAGCCGTGCGCGTCTCTCGCGCTACGGCGGCAGCGTCAAGCGCAAAACGGTGCGTTCGGTGTCCTCCATGGTGCCTTTATTTTCCTATCAATCGATTTAAGCTTGGAAAAAAGTATTGAAATTATAATACTTGGGCACTTCACTTTTCACTTTTGGCAAACGTGAAAAGCCGAACATGAAAAGTCGAACGTGAAAAAGCCGAACACGTCTGATCTTTTTGGCTAAAAAATTTACAATTTGTATCTAATATTGTACCTTTGGTAGTCGATGTGATACTTATGCGTTTAATAAGCAGCACATTCGATATAAAAATCAAAGCTATATCCAGAAAATTATACTTGAAAATAGTTTAATTCGATTTACGGCGAAACACAAATATTAATATAAAATTTGGCTGATCGATGTCTTTCGGGCTTCCGCTTTAGGGATTTCATTTCGTCTGGTTGTGAGCTAGTAAGTTGAATCCAATCCCAATCGTTAGTGAATGCAATTCAATATCATAGGCAAGTGATTTTTATTCACAAAATCTTGTCAAAAAAAGTGACATCTAATAAATCTTTGAATGGTTGGTAAAGTATATCATTTTTACTTCCTGTTCCCATTAAAAATGAGAAAAAAGGAGTTATAAAGTACTGCAATGTATGTAACAGGCAGAAGGAGATATTTCCAAATATATAAATTATATATATTCTTGATCAGCATCAACAGCCGAGACGAACTAGGCATGTCCGTCTGTCTGTCCGTCTTTCTGTCCGTCTGTCTGTCCGTCTGTCTGTCTGTCCGTCTGTCTGTCTGTCTGTATGAACTCGTCGATATCAGAGACTATAAGAGTTAGGGACAGCAAGCTTGGCATGCAGGTTCCTGTATACCATATGTAGATCACCCCCGTAATTCGAAAAAAACTCCCACAGCCCAATTTTAAAGATACAGCTTTGATTTTTGGTACACATGTATGTTTAATCAATGTTGATCGGTTGAGTAAATTTCATTACGATCGGATAAATAGCACCAAAATTAAGAAAGAAAGTTACTCCCGTCTCAGCAGGCAGCAACAACAGTTTGACATGCACTGGCCAAGTTAAGTGCGCTGCTTGCTTGTGTTGCCGCTGAACTGCTTGAAATGCAAGTTGGGAGCAGGGAGTCTCGTAGTCGGGCACACTCGACTAGAGCATTCTTACTTGTTTCATTCTTAAAGAGTATAAAACTTAAATTATATATATAATTTGAAGTTTGTGGTAAACTTCTCTCTATTTGTTGTAAGTTTAAAGAAACTTTAGCATGTATTGATTTTTTTTTAAATTTAAATTCACCAACTTTAGAAGCTATTTGTAATAAGTAGAATAAATATTCTCAGAAATATTGAAGAATTTCAACAGGTTTTTGTATTCCATAAGAGATTTCGCAATAATACAATACACTTTCACCAGCAAATTAAAAATATAATTGAACAATTTTCAATTGATTTTCAACTGCAGTTTAAGACATAACATATGCGACTATTGTAATATGTTTTTCTTCTTTTCAATTGTTGCATTTTTTATGATTTCCGGCTTAACCAAAATACTTGGATAGACCGGATAGATTCCGGCATAGCTAAGAGCAATTTGTCATGCAGCAGCCGCCTATCAAAAACGCAACAAATTGCTGTGCCTGTTCGATAACTGCCTAGACATGAATATATAGCAGAAGAAGAAGGAGTTACGTGGCGAGTAGAGGAGAGGAGAGGGGAGAAGGAGTGCTGTCAACTGGTTGGTTATGCGGCAGCTGCTTCCGCTGACACAAACACCTGCGCACAGTGGGGCCATGTATGCACATACACAAGCACACACAACATAACATAAGATAACACAACTCAACACAACACAACACACAACTCAGTGCAACACATAACAACGACATGCATTAACCCAAAAACGTTAATTGGATTGAAATGAACGTTTTCAATTTTCTTGCATTGTGTCACGTTTGATTTGCATTGCAAAAAATTGCACTAAAAAAGACACAAAAGAGCGAGAAAAAGCAAAAACGCAACAAAAATATAAACACAAAGTAAACGTAACAAAACAAATGTGAAAGTAAACACAAAGAAACTAGAATTGTGAACAATCTAGAAACGTTCACGTAATAAATTATGCTAAAATTTAGTTGACAAACGCCTTAATCAGGCTTGTTCTGAATTCCGCAAAACTAATCGAAGCCTAATTTTTAGAGAAACTATAAAGATGAGAATTTGAAACGATTTGAAATGAAAAAGTAATTCAGAAATGTTAGAAATCATGTAAGGCTTGCTCTGAATTCCGCAAAAACTAATCGAAGCCTAATTTTGAGAGAAACTATAAAGATGCGAATTCGAAACGATTCTACATGAAAAACTACTCAAAAATGTTGGAATTCATGTAAAAAATTATTTAGTTTTAGTTAGGCCTGTTCTGAATTCCGCAAATCTTGAATTTGGCTCAGTACTATTCGACTATAAATTCGAAAAGCCAACACACGCAGGCCTGTTTCCATTTTCAGTTCCGATTAAAAAATTTGGAATCGAAATTATTAGCTATTCGAACTTCCGAATATCGATAGAAAATTCGATTTCAAAAGTAAATTCTCAGACAGTGGAATGAACAGTACTCGAACTTATCTTTAAAAAGGAAAAGCAATTTATGCAACATTAGGAAACAAAACCGAAAACGATTCGGAATGAAAAGTTTTCGAAAATGGGAACAGGTCTGATGCATAACAAATTTTGATCGAAATGAAGTAACAAAATTTAGCTTTTGAGTATAAACGAAAAAACAAATATGCTTAAATTTCGTTAAATGTAATTTAGAAAATGAAAAAAATTATTAACATTTTGATTGAATAATGCTAAAAATAACATCGATAACATGATGAAGAAGCAACTGCTTGATTGTCCAATCATTCGATAAACGAATCAATTGCAATTGCGTTGGGTAACTTTTAATGAAGGATTAGAAGTAAAAGGCGCAAAACATGTGAGGAGTGCGCACGTGTTAGCCAATTACGAATTTGCATAATACGAAAGAGACAGCTGGGAAAGCTATGTGGGTATGGGTGTGTAGGGAAAATCACTCTTGGAAAACGGCACATATGCAATCATCCATGACAACAGCAAGAGCAACAACAACAATTTGCCGATGGGTTAACTAGCATGTTGAGAGGGGGGACAAACTGACTACAATGGTTATGCAAGCAGCCCTGCTGCTGTCACATGGTGCTCAAATAAAGAAATTTGTCAAGTTTCCAATATACACATATGCACAATGTACATAGTATTTGTGTGAGTGTGTTTGTCTGTTTGTCTATTTGTGTGTTTGTGTGTGCCGCCTGTGTGCTTTTGTGTCACTTGACCAATTTGGAAAGCGCGTGGGTGAGAAGGGTTGGGATGTTTGTGACAAGGCAAGGCAAAAAGGCACATGAACTATGCACGTGAAGCTTTTAACGAGAATTGCAATTCGAATGAAGAATGTGCAACATTAAGTATTAAAATTGCTATAATATGTTATTCGTACATTTGCGTAATGTCTCACTCAAAGTATCTTACTTAACTTTTACGCAACTTGCTTAGAAACGGTGTCATATTTGGTGTAATTATTGTAAAACATGCCAATTGAGCATTGTAAACTTATATGGTTTATAAATGGCTTTTCTACTCTTGCAGAGAGTAGTATAATTTTGTTGTGTTTTTTTTTCCAAGCTATAAAGCATATATGAATGTATATTCTTGATCAACATTATCGGTATATATTGCCAAACCTAGATTGCTGTTCTTATTATTATTAATATATTTCCTTTTTGGGGATGTAAAACAATTTGTTCAATTTAATAATTTTGTATTGTTATACTCTCTTTTCCAAAATGAAAAAAAAGAGTATATTGGGCTTGTGAAATGTCCGTCTGTCTGTCCGTCTGCATGAATGCAGGTTTTTTCCACACCTTTGAATCTAGAGCAACCAAACTTGGTATACATGTTTGTATATACCATAGTAAGACAAAGTGTCAAGATCTCTTTTTATTTTATGTTGTTTTTCTTTAATTTTTTAATTTATTTATTTTTTTTTTTTTATATTTTTTATTTGTTTTTTAATTATTTTATTTTATTTTATTTTTAATTTTTTTAATTGTTTTTTTATTTATTTTGTTTTTAATTAAAAAAAAATTTTTTTTTAAAAATTGTGTTACAAATTCCATTTATTATACTCTTTTTTAATTTTTTTTATAAAAAAAGAAAAAAGAGTATATTGGGTTTGTGAAATGTCCGTCTGTCCGTCCGTCTGTCCGTCTGTCCGTATGAACGCAGGTTGCCACGCCCACCCCCGCCCCTGCAATCGAGCAATGTTTGTTTCCCCCAAACCTGTACAACGAGCCCAACCAAACTTAAATTGATGGCAAAACTTGAAAGATTTGACCAAAAATACAATTGCCACGCCCACTTCTGACTCCGCAAAGAGGCTAAAAAAGAGTATATCGCAGTCGGGTACATCCGACTGCAACGTTCTTACTTGTTTTTTTTATAATTTTATAACAAATTCCATTTATTTTTTTGATAATTTTATTAGATATTCCTTTTATTTTTTATAATTTGAATACAATTTTTTTTTTTTTTTTTTTTGTAGTTTAAATGCAAATGCCATTTTTTTTTGTTTTTTTTTTATTTTGATACAAATTCCATTTTTTTTATAATTTTAATACAAATTCCATGTTTTTTTCTTATAATTTTAATACAAATTCCATTTAGCAACTTATTTTACCAAATTGTTCTTAGATAAAGTTATTCATTATATATATTTTCTATATGTTTATAGCTAAATGTGCGCGTCACGACAATGGACGCGGAACTGGAGTTCGCCATTCAGTCGACAACGACCGGTAAACAACTGTTCGATCAGGTGGTCAAGACGATTGGTTTGCGTGAGGTTTGGTTCTTTGGTCTGCAGTACACGGACTCAAAGGGTGACTCCACATGGATTAAGCTATACAAAAAGGTATGCATTAATAAAGTCTCGCTTTTTTCCATATAAAAACAGACACATAAATCAAACATTGGTAGGACTGGCTTGGCATATGCATAATACACACAAACAACACGCATAGATTTGCAAGAATTTTGTTTTCTTATAACTTACGATTAACGTTCATATTTAGCCCGAATCGCCGGCCATAAAGACCATTAAATATTTGAAACGTGTTAAAAAATATGTGGACAAAAAGACCGCCGACAGCAATGGACATAATCAGACGGATGAAAGCGAAGAGGATGACGATGCCGACGATATGGTGGGCAAAATTATGCCAAAAATATTAGAAACAAAAAGCATCCCATTGTGAAAACCCAAGAAATCAATTCGCTTGTCGTAGCAAACTTTCCTTAATGATCGTAGGAACAATAAAATTGCTAATTGTTTAAATTGACAACGTAGCATTGAAAATTAGCAACATGTCTTTTTAAAAAATAATAAAATGTACAAAAACCTTAGACATTTTGTTTATCCTTTAAACAATTTAGAATGTCTTGTTTTTCAAACACTTTTTTGCATGCACCTAGTTTGTAGTATAGTTTTTTGATATTCGTATGCTATCTCAGAAATGAATATTACTGATCTCAACTATGATTGATTTTTTTAAACACACATGCTGCGCACTTTTTGCACCGCTCAAAAATACAGACTGGATCAATGCCGTTCTCCACATGGGTAAAGCCAATAATGGGCAACATAATAAATAATACTATACTCAATCTAAATATATATATATTTACAAATATTATTGAAAACATGAAATCTAATCAATTTGATGTATGTTAAAATATAGGTGATGAATCAGGATGTTAAAAAGGAGAATCCCTTGCAATTCAGATTCCGTGCCAAATTCTATCCGGAAGATGTGGCTGAGGAGCTGATACAGGATATCACACTGCGTCTGTTCTATCTGCAAGTGAAGAATGCCATATTGACCGACGAGATCTATTGCCCGCCGGAAACGTCGGTGCTGCTGGCCTCCTATGCGGTACAGGCGCGCCACGGTGATCACAATAAAACCACTCACACAGCCGGTTTCCTAGCGAACGATCGACTGTTGCCACAGCGTGTCATCGATCAGCACAAGATGTCCAAGGATGAATGGGAGCAATCGATAATGACTTGGTGGCAGGAGCATCGCAGCATGTTGCGCGAGGATGCCATGATGGAGTATTTGAAAATCGCTCAAGATTTGGAAATGTATGGCGTTAACTATTTTGAGATACGCAACAAAAAGGGCACCGATTTGTGGTTGGGTGTCGATGCACTTGGCCTTAATATTTACGAGCAGGATGATCGATTAACGCCCAAAATTGGTTTCCCCTGGTCTGAGATACGTAACATTTCATTTTCCGAGAAGAAGTTCATTATCAAGCCAATTGATAAGAAGGCACCAGACTTTATGTTCTTTGCGCCGCGCGTTCGCATCAATAAGCGCATCCTGGCCCTCTGCATGGGCAACCATGAGCTCTACATGCGTCGTCGCAAGCCTGACACGATCGATGTGCAGCAGATGAAGGCGCAGGCGCGCGAGGAGAAGAATGCCAAACAGCAGGAGCGGTAAGTTGAGCCCAAACTATAATATATTAGACAGGGTAGTAAATCATTCGCATTTTAACGAAAGTGTCAATCAAAACAAATCTTCATTAAATATTTGTTCTCCCTTCCCATAATTTACAGCGAGAAGCTGCAGCTGGCGCTGGCAGCCCGCGAACGCGCCGAGAAGAAGCAACAGGAGTACGAGGATCGACTCAAGCAAATGCAGGAGGAGATGGAGCGTTCGCAGCGCGATCTGCTTGAGGCGCAAGAGATGATACGACGATTGGAGGAGCAGTTGAAGCAACTGCAGGCCGCCAAGGATGAGCTTGAGCTGCGCCAGAAGGAGCTGCAATCGATGCTGCAACGTCTCGAGGAGGCCAAGAACATGGAGGCCGTCGAGAAGATCAAACTTGAGGAGGAGATCATGGCCAAGCAACAAGAGGTGCAACGCATTCAGGATGAGGTCAATGCCAAGGATGAGGAGACCAAACGCCTGCAAGACGAGGTCGAAGAAGCACGCCGCAAACAGGTCAATATAACACACAATTTAGTTTATCAACTTTATATACTTATCTTTCTTGTTTCCTATCTTTTAGGCTGAGGCTGCTGCCGCGCTGCTGGCTGCATCTACTACGCCGCAACATCATCATGTGGCCGAAGATGAGAACGAGAATGAGGAGGAGCTGACGAATGGCGATGCCGGCGGCGATGTATCTCGCGATTTGGACACGGACGAGCATATTAAGGATCCCATCGAGGACAGACGCACGCTGGCCGAGCGCAACGAGCGTTTGCACGATCAGCTTAAGGTGCGTGCGGCGTAAAGCAAAACGTGGTTAAATTTCTTATAGCCAATTTAACAGTCTTAGAGACATTTGTTAAGAAGTACTTTGAGAACGTAGGGCTAGCAAATGGTATTGGTGGTTATATCGATAGTAGCGATGATTTTTATAAGGCAATTTCATGTTTTTATACTCTTTTTTAATTTAAAAAAAAGAAAAAAGAAAAGAGTATATTGGGTTTGTGAAATGTCCGTCCATCTATTCGTAGGAACGCAGGCTTTTTCCAAAGTTTTGAAGCTAGAGCAACCAAACTTGGTACACATGTTGGTATATACCATAGGCAGACAAGGGGCTGTTTCTCCCAAACCTGTAGAACGGGCCCAACCAAACTTAAATTAATGGCAAAACTTGATAGATTTGAGCAAAAATACAATTGCCACGCCCACTTCTGTCGAGTTGGGAATGCAATTAAAGTAAATAACAAAGGGAAAGGTCTTTAGTATAATATAATGTCAAAAAATCAGTAACAGGACTTTCCTATTTCCATTGCTGAAATCCGATTGACTATGCCTTTTCAAAAGAATTTGTTTGTCTTTATTCACATTTTGTTAGTGTTCGTTAAAAGGAATTAAAATGTAAAGAACTTGGAATATATCATTTTCTTGGTTATATAGCATTGTACCTTGAATCTATTAAACATTCTTACGAAACACATACACACGATATACTCATCTCTCTCTCTCTTTTGCATATTTGCAGGCCCTGAAACAAGATCTGGCGCAGTCACGCGACGAAACGAAAGAGACGGCAAACGACAAGATTCATCGTGAAAATGTGCGTCAGGGACGTGACAAGTATAAGACGCTGCGTGAGATCCGCAAGGGCAACACAAAGCGTCGTGTGGATCAGTTTGAGAACATGTAATGTGGATCACAGAACGCCCACCAACTCTACACCAACTAGCAGCGCTCCATTCCCCTCCCCTCCCCACCCTCTACCCATATGTAACATCTAAAAACAAAAACAAAAACAACACCACAACCACGTCGTCGCAGCCAGCTCTTAAAAACTCCACAGCTAAGCCCCAATTACAAATATGAAGCTAGAGAATTTGTTACACCGATATGCCACCCTTCCAAGCCCCTCATCCAGCGACGTGTATGTATAGAAGAAGAGTGTGGATTTGTGGAGAAAGTAAAGCGCAGCGTTAGTTAACAACAACAAAAGAAAAAAAAATATATAAGACACATACGCCAACGGTTTGACAGTCTTGTGTTAAACGACAATCAATCAATCCATCAGTTACCCTCCTGCTCCCCCAGTCTATAACTATTGTAAAATGGTCGCAAATTTTGTTTATTACATACACAACCCCAATACTTAACGCCACATAATCCAACATCCCCCCGCGTACCCATTTCCTTGGACGTTTTTGTGCGCGCATCGAAATGAGAGAAACATCAAACCGTAGTAACAACAATAACATATATCAAGTATAACAAACAACAACAACAACAGCTATTTGCATTTTCCCCCGTTATAAATATTATTTTTATTATTATATAATTACTATTTTTTTTAAATTTGTATAATTACATAAGAACTTGATTAATTGTTTCTTAAATTAACTTGCGAAAGAAAAACAAAAACAAAACAAACAAAAAAGAAAAACAATATTTTTAATTAATATTATTACAAACAAACAAACAACAACAAAAAGAAAACAAACGAAAACAAGTGAGAAAAAGGGAAAAAAATATATTATGTAAACTATATTTTTCTTCTTTATTTTTGTTTTGAAAAAATCTTAAAAAAAAACTATTGTGAAAAACCAAACAAAAAGTTTTTAAATTAAACAATAAAAATGTAAAACAAAACAAAAACAAACTGCGTTTACACGGGGCATTTTTCCTCAATGCTTTATTATGCTTCATGTGTCTGATCAGAAATGGACAGTCAGTGAAGTCTGGCAGGTCTGTCAGTCTTTTGCCAGAGTTCGACCAGACAGTCGTCTATTATCTGCTGCACAGCTGTCATCTAATTTACAATTTTAATTTTAATTTTAATATTCACTTTTTCAGAACTTAAAAAGAACAGTATTAGTTTGGTAAGTTGTTCGACCATCTGTCCGTCTCTCTTTCCGTCTGTCTGAACGCGTTTTTCCCAGGTCAGTGCTTGTAAAGTTTATAATCGGGGGGTGTCACGGAAGTTTGGCTTCGCTTAGATTTGCAAATCCATAGGGCTGTCAGCATACAAAAATAATTTTATATTATATTTATATTCGCTTCTATCATTATTTTTGATAAACTAATATATTAAGTTCTGCGATTGTTCTATTGAACATTTATAAAAACAAAAAACATTTGATACTTGTTGTCCGCCAGGTTAAATAAACTATATTACAACTCTTAAGTTTTCCAACAAGTGAGTTTTATGTGAAGCAAGTTAGCATATTCCACGTTTGGTTACTGCCCATTAAAAATGGGAAAAAGGGAGATATAAAGTACTGCAAAGGAGAGTTATTAAAAATAGTAACAGTAGGCTATATATCAAAAAAACACTAATACAAAAAAAAAAAATTAAAAATTAAGTTAAAATATGCCTTATATATGTACTATAAGTGGCCTTCGAAATAAATTGTTAGTAAATCCTGTCTATACGCCGATTCTTAAGACACATACAGAGGTGTCACGGGAATCTCTTCTAAACAAATTCCAACTCTTTGGTGTTATTGATTCTGAAAGATCTGCCAAGTAAATCATTCAAAATATCTCATTATTTTACATACTTTTTCATGGAGATAGAGCTTTTTCAAAAATGTATAATTATGAGGAAGCAATTTGCAAGGTTTCACCTTCTATGTGGTAATATTTGCATTATTCCACATGTATAGATTTTCACAATCTTTAGAAAACAAGAAGAAGAACGAGACCAATAGCACTAATCTTGGCATGGATAGCTCCATCTGTGTATCTATCTCAGTAAATTGATCAGATTATTGAGCACAATTCGACACTGCAAGAAATGGCACTTAAAGTGGATTTCATGGCTGATTTTAATGATATTTTGGATGATTCGGTTAAAAATAAAAACACAGCAAAGATAGCGGAGACATCGAAGACGTTGACAACACCAATGAAAACAGCGACAGCGAAGATGACAAAATGAAATAATAAAATAAATAATAAAATAAAATAAAAACAAGATAGAAAGAAAATCGGTGTTGTGTTGCCGACAAGAACTGAGAAGTAAAAGAAACACAATTTGATTTTGGTTTGACACTATGGATTTCATATGATATTCAAGACCTACTGAGACAAATTTTTTTGAATAGTTCACGGCTTACTATCTAACAAATTGAATTTAAAGCAAGTAAGAACGTTGCAGTCGGATGCACCCGACTGCGATATACTCTTTTTTAGCCTCTGCGGAGTCAGAAGTGGGCGTGGCAATTGTATTTTTGCTCAAATCTTTCAAGTTTTGCCTTCAATTTATATTTGGTTGGTTCACTTCTACAGGTTTGGGAGAAACAAACTTTGGTCGATTGCAAGGGCGGGTGTGGGCGTGGCAAAATTATTTAGATCCAATCTATTTAATAGGGCAACAGAAATCAGCCTGCGAAAATTGGTGGTCTTTTCGCAAAGTGGCAAAATAATTTAATTTAGCACAAACAAATGTTAATTCAAACAAGTAATAAAACTTATACATTTTTTCAAGTTCAAGTTGTTAGCTAGTAAGCCTTGAATTATTCAAAAAATTTGTCTTAGTAGGTCTTGAATGTCAACTGAAATCCATAGTGCCAAAGCAAAATCAAATTGTGTTTCATTTAGTTCTCAGTTCTTGTCGGCAACACAACACCGATTTTCTTTCTATCTTATTTATATTTTTATTTTATTATTTATTTTAATATTTGATATCACTTTAAGTGCCATTTCTTGAATAGCTGACTTGTGCTCGATATTCTGATCAATTTTCTGAGATGCACAGATACACAGATGCAACTATCCATGCCATGTTTAAAACTATTGGGTTCCTTCTTCTTCTTGTTTTCTAAAGGTTGTGAAAATCTGTACAACAAACGGAATAATGCAAATATTATCAAATAGAAGGTGTTATATAATAATTATACATTTTTGAAAAAGCTCTATCTCTATGAAAAAGTATGTAAAATAATGAGATATTTCGAATGATCTACTTGGCAGGTTCTATCACACCCAAGAGTTGGAATTGGTTAAGAAGAGGTTCCCGTGACACCTCTGTATAGCATCTCTAGGTATCTTAAGAATCAGCGTATAGACAGGATTTACTAACAATTTATTTTGGCAGCATCGACGTCCACTTAAATTTATAAAGCATACTTTTACATGATTTGAAATTTTTATTTTAATAATAGTCTTTATATATATAGCCTACTGTTACTTTTTTTTAATAACTTATGCTATAGTGATTCCATTTTTCAACAAAAACAAGTAAGAATACTCTCCCTGCTCCCAACTTGCATTTCAAGCAGTTCAGCGGCAAGACAAGCAAGCAGTGCACTTAACTCGTAAACTGCTTGTCAAACTGTTGTTGCTGCCAGCTGAGACGGGCGTAACACAAGCAAGCAGTGCACTTAACTCGTAAACTGCTTGTCAAACTGTTGTTGCTGCCAACTGAGACGGGCGAAATAGATTCTTCTATAACTTTTGTGCTATTTATCCGATCGGGTTGAAATTTACACATCCGAAAGACATTGATTAAACATACATGTGTACCAAAAATTAAAGCTTTATCTTTAAAATTGTGGCTGTGGGAGTTTTCTGCGATTTGCGGGGGTGCGGGGGGGTGCATCCGAAATTTGAAATAAACTTGATCTGCGTATGGTATACAGGAACCTGCATGCCAAGTTTGGTGTCTCTAGCTCTTATAGTCTCTGAGATCTGTGAGTTCATACAGACAGACAGACGGACATATGGCCAGACGGACAGATGGACAGACGGACATGGCTAGTTCGTCTCGGCTGTTGATCCTGATCAAGAATATATATAGTTTATATAGTCGGAAATGCCTCCTTCTGTCTGTTACACACATTTGCAGTACTTTTTTAATGGGAACAGGGAGTAAAAATATACATATATACAATGTACATATTTAAATCTAGATAATAGATTGAACTAATGAGAAGGTATATTATTCTGTCTGGCAAGTCTGTTGGGTGATCCCTCCGGAGTATCCTTCTCGCCCTCACTCCGTGAATTCGTCTCGCTCTCAGTAGCTTTTGCGCCAGTCGGTTCGGATGGTTTGCGAGCTTGTCCAGGTATGCAGCAGTTTGGCGGTTGATGATATCTCCGATTTTCGGTATCTGGAGCTCCATCTCATATGCCATATACATGGATACCATATCCTCAGATGGGTGCCAGAAAAGCCGTAAAAATGTTCGGCTTGTTTTTAAGTGATAGCTTATTCCTTGCATCAAGAAGCCAATACATGCTTTTTGCCTTTGCCGTGAGGCATCCAGCTACCTCAGTTATATGGCTCTGGAATGTTAGCCGCTGGTCCAGCGTGGCACCAAGATATTTGTGGGCATCCTTGTGGTCTAAGAGCTCTCCATGTATGAAGACACCAGGAGAGGAGCCTTTTCTTGAAAGCAACACACTTATCGGCGTTATTAGCGATGTTCCATCGGTATGCCCAGTTCTCGCAGTTTTTTAAATGTATCTGTAGGTTCCTCTCTAATTGAGAGGACAACCCGTCCTGAACAACTTTAAAGGAGCGCCCGTGAAGGAAACTTTTGACGATAAGGTAAAGCTGTGGATTGAGTTATCCTTTCAGCTTATGAAGAAGCCCTGCATGCCTCACTCTGTCAAAAGCCTGCTGGATATCCAAATAAGCTCCAACGACATACTCCTATCCTTGGAATCCATCTAATGCAAAGTTTACAACCCGGTGAAGTTGTTCGGGCGTGCCGTGCCTGAGCCTGAAGCAACACTGAAACTTCGGGATTGCCTTACCGCCCTAGTATCTAGAAATCTTCTAACTATACAACTCTTCAATATTTTGCCAAATGCTTGCAGAAGACAAGTCCACTTCATCTCTTGGCTTCCCACTTTTGTGCAGCATGATGTTGGCCTTCTTCCAGTTCCCGAGTCGAAGAGCAGAGTTGAAAATCAGCACGAAGAATAGCAAAGCTCTACGGGGGAGTAGCTTAAAGGAGCCTTGCCATTGCGAAGTCCTTTGATCACATTTTCCACTTCAGTAAGGCTGATTGGGACTACAGGAAAGGCCATCTGCATAGCCGCTTCTAGAGATTCAGCCACTAGCTGTGCTCTTGTCGACGCTGTCTCGAACGGCTGAAATCTTTCCTGGCGGTGAACTTACCCAAAAACCAACAGAGCTTCGCACTGGAAAATTCGTTGAAATTGCCTCTTGAATCTCCTCGTAAGCTTCCAGAGCGCAACTTCAAGCCTTCATCGGGTGTAGCTTTTTTCAGAACGGCGTCTATGGCTTCTCTTTTAATATGGCTGATGAACTCGCGTCTGAGGCGCGGAGAGAGAGAGAAGCTGTTGAGCGCGGTGTTACTGGGCGTTGCACCTGCTGGAGCCGCAATATGGGCTTCTTTTCTTTAAGAGTTTCAACGGCCTTATCAACCTGTTCCGATTATGAGCGAATAAAAATGGAAACCGACCGAATATGACACCCCCAAATATAAGCCTATTTTAAGTCGGCTTTAAAGATTTTTACGTTCAATAATATAGCATGCTTTCAGGCTGCAGTAAAAAATAATCTTTGAAAGCAAAGATGCGAACGGAAAGAGGTATTTGATACCGTTCCGCCCGTTTCGAATCAACATTCTTTTTCCTGAAAAAAAAAATAAAGTTCTGATAATTTTCATCGTTTTTGATACGAAAATAGATTTTGTCCAAATAATGATCGGGACTCACAAGTAATTCTGGGACCCGCAAACAATTTCGGGATCATGCAAGAATCCCGTCCCTCGTTTTCAACTTGTTGTGGGATTTCCGTCCCGTTCCCATTTTTATAGAGCTAAAACCAATGGTGAATCCCACAAGTATTTGGGTGTGAAAAATAAAAATAAAATCTTTATGTTATTGTTTTTTTTTTTTTTCTAGCGCTTTATTAATGCAAATATCAAATTGATAACAATAGATACATGAGCTATATATGTTTATTATGCATACAAGTATCGAATATTATATAGATTAATAAAAAAAAAGTTGTATATATGTATTGTATAGGTATATATAATAATTATATACCAACCAAACCGCGCAACTTAAGATAGGATATAAAAATGCATTGTATATAAACTTGGTTCGATTTGTTTGCGTTCGTCTTTAGCTATATAAAAAAAAATACATGCATATATGTATTTACATATGTATGTATGTATGTATGTAATGATAAGCTAATGTATATTGTATATAAGTAAGTACTCATATAAAACATATTTAGAAGGCACATAATTACAGGCGCTGCAAAGTGGAACACTTTGTGTCCACAGCTCAATTGAGGCGCATGGATTGGGTCTCTGCTCTACAAGTATAGCCCCGTAAAGTCCCGTCCCCCTAAAAAGGTGTGTGTGTGTGTGTGGTGTGTGTAATGTACAGTAATTGATTCAAATTGTCTTTGTTTGCGGTTGCCTAGTAGGGATTGACTGCGGCAAGGCCAACACGTCCGCCGGAACGTGCAAACACCGGCTCCGCATAGCTGTGGCGATAGCCCTTGGGCATGCTGGATAAGGGCTTGCCAGAGCCGCCGGCTGCAGTGGAGCCACCAGCAGGATTGCCGCTATTGCTGCTGCTGCTGGGCGTGGGCGCCGGCGATGGATAACGCTCGGCATGATGGGCGGCGGCAACACGTGCCGAGCTTGACTTGACAACTGGCACGGGTTCCGCTGGCTGCAAATATTCACGCGAATGCGCACGCAGCTGATGACGCGACTGCGACTGATGATTGTCCCGGCCGCGCTCCCGCTCACGCTCACGCTCTCTTTCCCGCTCATGGCGATACGCATCATGCGCTTGTTCGCGCAAATCCTCACCACGTCGCATAGGATAGTCACGCTCTCGTCGATCGCGTTCGCGTTCCCGTTCTTGGCCATGTCGCATAGCGCCAATATTGCTGCTGCTGCTGCTGTTGTGCTGCAGCTGCAACTGTTCTTGCTCCCATTGCTCCCGTGAGCGTGCACGGGAACGGCTCATAACTGACTCCGGTGCTTGCATTGGCTCCACATCCTCCTCATCACTCCATTGCTCATAGCTGGGCGGTTCCACAGAGCCGCGTCGCCTTCGTGACGATGATCTATAATCAGCTGTTGCTGCTGCCGCTGATGCTGCTGCTGCTGCGGATGCTGCTGCTGTTACTGCTGCTGCTGCTGCTGCTACTGCACTGCTGCTGTCACGCTCATCCAAATCATAGCGACCACCGCTAGTGCGCTCCATGGCCCGAAATTTATCCTTGGCATCATGGAAACGTTCACGCGGCGACACCTGACTACCAGCAACTGTTGCCGCTGCATATTCTCGAACATAGTTGCCGTCGCGACTGTTGGGCTTGCGTGGTGGCTCCTCCGTGTACCGCATGCCCGTTGATTTCATCATTTTCTCCATGCTCTGAATGTAGGGCAGGCTCTCTGCTTCGCGATATGGATTGCGATCACGTGAATGTTCACGTTCACGTTCACGTTCTCGTTCACGTTCACGTTCCCTATCATGGCGTTCGCGTCGCTCTGAGTTATTGTTGTTGCTGTTGCTATTGCTGCTGCTGCGCGACTGTAGCTGCTGCTGCTGATGTTGCTGCTCGGAGCCGCGATGCACAGCTGCATATTTATTATGCGTCGGCTGCTGTGGCACTGGCTGCTGCTCAAAGGGCAGCTCGGCGGGATCCACATAGCGATGACGACTGCCGCCATAGCGTTGTGCCTCCTCGGCTGCATAGGATTTCAGCTGATGATGTTGCTGCTGCTGCTGCTGTTGTTGCTGCTGCTTTTTCGATGCATATTCCATAAACTTTTGCTTATCGGTTAGATTCTCCTTGCGATAGCCCAATGATGCCAGCTGCTGTCGCGGCTCACTGCACGGATCCGAATCATCAAAGTCATCCAAGTCATCATCATGCAATGAACGCTGCTTGACACGCTCCCGTTCTCGCTCTCGCTCTCTGTCATGTGCTGATAGCTTTTTGTTGAGCAATCGATTTATCTCATTGTATTTGTCAGTGTCACGCAACTTGGCAGCTGCCTCGTGTTTCGTTGACTGCGGCTCAAGCTGCATAACCCGATTGAATTTCGCATCATAATCAGCTGGGCGCATTATAATGGGCTTAATCTCATCCTCGCGTGACCAGGATTTGCTCGATGATGCTGGCGTTTTGGTGCGTTCACGTTCACGCTCACGTTCTCTCTCCCGTTCCCTTTCACGCTCCCGTTCACGCTCCCTCTCACGCTCCCTTTCACGCTCCCTCTCCCGCTCAATCTGGCGCGGCACATACGGCTTGGCTGGCAAATCCCTTAGATAGCTATCCTCTGGCGGCTGCACAGCGCTCTTGCGCTTCAGCTGCGCATGATGCGGCAGCGCTATCTGTGATGGCTTCAATGCTATCACCGAATTGTCCGCCTCATTGGACCAGTGTTCATCATCTGTGGAACAGAATGTTTCAAGATCATATTAGTATATTGGAATTTGAATAATCTATATGCTGTGCGCAGTGTACTCTCTGCAGACGTATTGTGAAAATTCACCTCTCGAAATCTATTACAAATTTTAGAAATTGTACGCAATTTTGAAATCAGTTCAGAAAAGCCTTTGATTTTGTAGATTGAACTTTAATACTAATAGTTTAACAAAAAAAATGGTATACCAATGGTATATTCAAATCTATATTTAAGTATCGAATCGTTTTCGATTTTGTGATTGAAAGAAACAGTAATCGTTATTACCTTTTAAAGATAAGTTTGAATACTTCTTATGCCACTGTCTTGAACTTTCCACCGTTTTTCGGAATTGAAAACTACTTATAATTCCGATTCCGAATGTTTTCATAGATAACGGAAATGGGAACAGGCCTGATCGACTTGCAAACTTTCCAGCTTAATAAGAAATGAATTTCCAACTTAAATAGCTCTTGATTGATTTAGGCTTAAAAATTTTCTTCACAAGAATTCACAGGTTATAAAAATCAAAAACTAAATCAATATCCATTAAACCAAATTCACTTTCATAATTGTAAAATATCGATTAATCGATTTTATTTTTTGTACCAAAAATCAATGATTATTATTTCACCCAGTGCTTTTTGACTGATATATTTTAGAGTGATAAGAACTAAAGTTTTGAACTGATACAATAAAATCGATAGTTACAGTAAGAAAGCCAATCGATATTACCGATTGTGGCATGGATTGTTTTGCAAGTATCGTTTTAGTTACTAACTTTTACAATGCAATTCAAATATTTACCTAGTGCTTTTGACTGACATATTTTAGAATGATAAGAACTAAAGTTTTGAAATGATACAAAAAAATCGATAGTTACAGCGAGTAAAGAAGCCAATCGATGCCATCGATACACTGAAAACTGTTCAGTTACTAACTTTAATAATTCAATTCTGATATTTACTTAGTGCTTTTGACTGATGCATTTTAGAGTGATAAGAGCTATACATTCAAGATGGTACGAAAAACAAATCGATAAGGACACCGAGTAAAAAAATCGTCGATACTATCGATTGTTTTGCAACTATCGTTTAAACTGAAAGCTGTATAGTTTTACTTACCACTGGAGCTGTTAAGCTCCTGTCGCTCCGGACTGGGCGCCAAATCGGAGCCAATGCCGGAGGAGCCGCGCGATGAGACCTGCTTGCCATTGGCATTCGTCGGCGGCGGAGCAGCAGCTGCCGCTGTGATTGTGGTGCCACCACCAACAGCTGCAGCCACTTTGGGCGTTACGGCGCCGCCCACAATCAATGCATTGCGACAGCGACGCAGCTCAATGGCCGTCAGATTGCCCTTGGAACGATGCACTGTATCATAGTCGCGGGGTGGCAACAACAGTGGCGGCCCATTGCCATTCAGCTTGGCACGCAGCTCTGCTGCCAGCGAATCAAATAAATCGCTATTCTGCTGCGCCGTCAGCGGCGGATGTGAATGTGGATGACCATGTGGATGATGTGGATGTTGCTGTGTCAGATGTGGATGATGTTTGCTATTGTTGTTGTTGTTGTTATTGCCATGTGGCGGTGATCGTGACACTGGTGAACCGGCTACTCCGCCCATGCCTACATGCTCCTCACTGCATTCAGATTCCCTTGTGCTGTTGCCCGTATCGCTGCCCAGAGAGCTGCTGAAGCGTTTTGGCGATGTCTCATGGCGTCGCTGCTGCTGCTGTTGTTGTTGTTGATGTTGCTGATGTGAATATCCAGCACCAACATTCGAGTGATGCTGTTGTTGTGACTGATGATGTGACGACTTGTCGTGTCTTTTCTCTGCTCCACTGCTGCTGTTGTGTCCTTGAACTTGTCCTTGTCCCCCGCCTGCGGGCATTGGCGGCAAAATGCCCAATCTGCAATTCAAATAAGCGATATAAGTAAAGTTTTAGATCAAAATACATATTCTGTGAAATACATTTAACGGTTTCTTTTACTAGTTTATCTCTGATAGGTATATCCTTTTGATTTTACACAGTTCTTGGGGTGTTCTGTGAATGTTTTTATATGACTAAATGTTTGGGATCAAAAAAGGATGTAATCTAATCTATCGATAATATTTACTGATGTTTATCTGTAGAAATTTCATCACAAAATATAAAAAAATAATCAAGTATTCCGGCCAAGCACAAAAGAAACTTCTTTTAAGTACAAAATTCTTTTTGTAACTATTTTTGTACTTAATCGAAGTCTTTTTTCATACGCTGTTTTCCAAGATGGAAAACAATAGTATATTGAGTTTGTGAAATGTTTGTCCGTCCGTCTGTATGAACACAGGTTTTTTCCACAGTTTTGAAGCTAGAGCAACTAAACTTGGTATACCTGATGGTATATACCATAGGCAGACAAAGCGTTAAGATCGGCCAGATCGGAACACTAGTATTTAGTTGCAATAGGAACGATCGGTTGAAAAATAAGTTTTTGTATGAAAAACTTTTTTGGTTTTTAAAAATTACTCAGCCAAACTCACTTAACCTAATTTTAATGACAGTTTATAAGTATATAAGTAGTCTTTACAAAATTTTAATTAATTAAAAGTACAGAAAACAGAGTATATCGCACGCGGGTGAGCCTTACTGCAACATTCTTACTGGTTTTATTCTTATTTTATGGCAATAAACGGTCGGTTTTGTTTTTGTTCCTACTGAATTTAAGAATATGTAAGCAAGTATAATACTTTAAATTTGTAAGATAAAACGGTATGTTTTCTAGTCTGATAATTCTAGAACTAGCATGGTCATTTTTTTCTGAGTGTAGATCAATCAAACAAAATCAAGTTTCTTCCTTTTAACCTTCATTGTCACAAATACTATTTTCAATTATTATATTAACAATTCCAATATCTGTATACTATAACAATTGACTCATTGTCGCATTTAAAATAAAAGTAGATCAGGCTTTTAAAAAATATTACTTCTTCAGACTACATTTCGAAAGTTTTTGGGTTCGACAAAAATTGTCATACCCTTACAAATCGTTCGGGTTTTAACGCAACTTGATGTGTTACTCGTTCGACTCAGTCACACAATTCAAGCCTATCGCTTGCACTCGAAAGCTTAAAGACTTGGTTAGGAAGAGAAAGCCACCAAAGTGCGAGTGCCAAAAGTTTCAAGCATATATAGTTTCAAAACGAGTGAGCAAGTGCAATACATTTATAAAAGGTAATAATGTTTGTTAGTCTTTGTTTAACTTGTGATAACTTGAAGAGGAACTTTAATTTAAGATTTTCGAATATAGTTGTTTTTTTTGTTGTTGTGTAAATCAGAAGTTTTGTAGATATGTGCATTCATTCCATGCCATTATCATTAGTACATATCTACTCGTAATGTTACGATCTGCCGCAGCAGCAGCTGTCTGCTAATGGAGTGTGTCTATGTCTGCCAAGTAGCCAAGTTGGTTAACTCTTTTACCTCTTTTGCTGCTATTGCCTACTTACTTCCTGCTTGTTGTTGCGCCCGTCGTGCGGCAAGCAATTAATTTCAACTTGCGGTAAATGTGAGAAGAAGAGAGCCAAGCAGCAACAACAACAGTAACAACAGTCGTAAAGTGATCGCAACTGAACTTGGTGTAACCCTAGACAGTTTTATGTGTGTCAGCCCTGGCAGATGTGAACTGTTTAGAGATTATAAAGCAGAAACCGCTCATCCGAGAACTTCTTGCCCATCCCATGTTTGAGTATGAGTGCATATGTCCTAGAGTTGAAAAGCAATCGGTGGTCACTTTAAAGTAATATTTACAAATAGGCTAAGGCAAAAATCGAACATCCTTCGCTCGATTTTTGTTTGTTGAAATAGTAATGAAGAGGATGTAATTATTTTCCTAAGGCAGGTAATGCTTCCTTCTCTCAATTTGTAAAAAAAAAAAACTAAAAATGTATTTTCTTACGTTGAACTACGGCTAAATGTGTGACAGGAGACACCCGCACACCTACGATATCATTGAATTGAGATCATGTTTCAAGACCAAAATCAAATTGAATATATATCGTTTTAAAATTCTAATTTGACAGAAATCATTTTTAAAGTTTATTGATTTGTTTCAAAATTGTATAAATCTTTGAAACTTGAAACAAGTTTCAAATCAAAACACTTTTTCAAATTGAATGAAATCAACTTTAAATTCAAATCACTTTTTAATAAAATGATTTAATTCAAATTTTTGATAAATCAATGCCTGATTGATTCTTGAGATATGATTTATTTCCAATCGTTGCGACTATAATGAGAATCGGATAATTTGTTCAAAATTGACTTCTGCATCATGTTGTTGAAAGTGGAAACCAGAACAGGCCTGATTATAAAGTTGTTGGTTATAAAAGAAAGAATGCCAATGTGTGTTTTCCATTCTATTTCACAATTAAATATTGTATTTTTATACTCTGTTTTCCAAAAATGTAAAAAAAGAGTATATTGGGTTTGTGAAATGTCCGTCTGTCTGTATGAACGCAGTTTTTTTTCCCAAACTTATGAAGCTAGAGCAACCAAACTTGGTTTACATGTTGGTATATACCATATCACTATAACATATGGCTGCCATAGAAACAATCGGTTCAAAAATAAATAATTGTATGAAAATTTTTTTTGTTTTTCAAAATAACTTGACCAAACTCACTATGTCTAAATTTAAGCACTTTTCACACATGTTTACAAAATTTCATCGAAATCTGACGATTATATCTTATAGCTGCCTTATGAACAATCGGTTGAAAGCAAGTTTTTGTATGAAAAACTTTTTTAAAACTCACTTTACCTAAGTTTAAGGATCGTTTATAAGTATATAAGTGGTCTTTACCAAAATTTAATTTATGAAACGCACCGAAAACAGAGTATATTGCAGTCGGGAGAACCCAACTGCAACGTTCTTACTTGTTTTATTTTGAAG
Organism: Hirtodrosophila cameraria; assembly: GCA_949708635.1. Classification (NCBI taxonomy): domain Eukaryota; kingdom Metazoa; phylum Arthropoda; class Insecta; order Diptera; family Drosophilidae; genus Hirtodrosophila; species Hirtodrosophila cameraria. The sequence goes on along the minus strand of OX453090.1, from coordinate 22,982,812 downwards.
TTTTTAAGTTTAAACTGTGGTAACATGTGGGGCAGGGCAACAAAAATAATATCGCAGTATCAATATTAAACAATTGATTAGGGACATACATATCAATGTTAAATTCAGCATTCTGCTGTCCTAAACATATCGATCCAGTTTCCCCCCTCCCTACTCACTACATAATCTGTTTACACCCTTGTTAGTCATTATTTATAGTATGTATTTACATATGTTAACTCACCTAGTCTCGAGCTCTTCAAAGCGCTTCTGATTGTCCGGCCGATTGATAAGGATTTGCAATTGTAAATGCAACGCCTCAGCCGTTGTCTCCGAGTCGCAACGATAGGCGTGCACATGCAAAGGACATTTGGTGGCCGGATTATAGAGGAGTAGGACACAGGCAACGATGTCATCGGTTTGCACGGAGCTGGTTATGGCACTGTGTGGTATTAAATGCTTTGACGAGCCCTGTTTAGCGTCCAATCGCAGCAACAACAACAAGTATCAGTATGGAATGATGTGGGTATGTGTATCTGTGAGTGTGTGTGTGTGTGTGTGATTCAACGTACCTGCACGATTTTAATGCCCTTGTGCGAGACCTGCAGCGTCACCTTGAGCGGCTCCTGGCCTCGCGATCTGTCGACCAGATAGGGCAGCACTGAGTTAATGACACGAGCACCACGTAATCCCTTCGCCTCCTCGGCACCCAGGAACCACACATAGTAGGAGGCCTTCTGTACGTCCCGACGCAAACGTAGCGCCATCTTGTGCGATTAATTTCGATAAGTCAGTTGCCTTCTGCGTTGCCTTCGATTTATGGATTCTCAATCTTCAGACGCAACTAAGCATCTATAAGAAATTTAAGTATAATTGAAAGATTAGTTATTTTGATAGTCACAGCATTGTTTAAAGTTTCAAAACCGTTTAATATCAATTTAAAACAGCACTTTTAAGTTTTGTATGCTTTGTAAAGATAATATTGTTATCTATTATTGTAAAATCAATTTCAACTGCGAAATGTATGCATAAAGTGTGAATATAGAAACTAAAATAACTAATAGAATGCAGACAATCAGCCTTGTTCTCATTTCCACCTGCAATTCGAAAGTAATAATGCTTCAATGCCGAAACGTTTTAATTTTGTTGTTCTGAATTCGTTGTATATAAATTTAGCTACGTTTTACAGAATTCAATTAATTAAAAATATAAATATATTTATTGTATGTTTTTTTTCTCGAATTTCTACAGCAAATTAGAATCGGAAAAACATCGTTCCTAGTTTCATAAAATCGATATTATCGACTATAATATCGGTTTTCACAATTTTGTTTGTCCAATTAGAAATGGAATTAGTCAAAGATATCGAAGAATTTCTGCAATCTATAAAATTGATTCTAATATCAATTTGCAATACTTTTTTTGGTTTACTAAAAATCACATTGCATATTTTCATGGAGATCGATTTTAGTTTGAGCGCAGTTATTGTCCAATTAGAAATAAGTCAAAGATATCGATTTTTTTATGAAATTCTGAAATCGATAATATCGATTTGCGCAACACCTTTTATTTGTATACCAAAAATGACGTTTCAAGCTTGATTTCGAGATCGGTTGCTTACAATTACAATCAACAATCACTTTTTTTTACTTAAAGCTCAGTGATGGTTCAAGAAGAAATTTAACCTGTCAATGATATCGATCATTTTACTTGCATAAATCGATAATAAAGATATTGACATTGTTAATTAACCACTATTATTTGAAATCGCATACTGTAAATTTGACATCTTAATCACTGAATCAAAGTAGCTTTATATTGTGAAATATGCTTCACGCTAAGTATATGAAAAGCGCATTATCTAAGCTTAAAGCTGCGTAAAATGAAGAATTGCATGCCATTAGAATTCAGCATAAAAGTGTTAATCCACTTAGAAATGTGCGTTTTAATTATGGAGATTAGCATCAATCACAATATCGAGAATGAGAAATCGGCTAAAGCATGAGCATTAACGTCATTTGAAATGATATCTACATGCAATTTAACCGGAATTGTGAATTGTGATCAGGAACTCGCTTCACGAAAGCTGTTCAGCTGCGTTTTTTTAATATTTATACGCATGTTAAACCATGGTTACGTTCATCTAACGGACATTTTTCAATCCCAAAACACCAAAGAAAACCAGCTATGTGTCATAATGTTGGCAGTACATTGTACATCGTATATAACTGATGCTATAGAGTCACAAAATGTGAAGTAAGCAAAGCTAGCAAGCTAATAACAAGCAACGGTATTAATATTGTTGATATACTCGTATATCTTCTCAATAATATTCATAATCGATGATCTTGTACAACTTGTTGTGCGACGTTTCGTAGCGTGGGCCAAAAGAATCTTGTTTTTCTCAAAGTATTTTTGTATTTTTTTTTTCCTTTCAGCTTTGGGTTGAAATAAAAAAAAAAAATAAAAAAAAAACCAATAGAGCAACAACAGCTTCAACAGATAATTATCAATGTTATATGGCAGCCATAAGGTGTGCTTTTAAAATTTACATATGACACAAAAGCCACTCGAAAAGCAACAACAACACAAAAGCTGTTAAACAAACAAAATTATTAACCTCAAAAGCAGATTTTAAATTTATTTCGCTTTAAAAAGAAACAACAAATAAAATGAACATCAACAGAAAAAAAAGTGGGAAAAACACCTGAAAGACGTTCTTGAGCATCAACTAGTATTCAAGAAGAAGAAGAAGCTCACATTCCTTTCATTTCTGGCCATTAACTGCTAACCGATACCCATTCATCGGTTTAGTTCTTAACCGACTGTTAAAATCTGTCAGATCGATGTTGTTTTGACATTTTGCTACTGCGTTCAAAAAGCAAACAATTGCAAATAGTTCTCAAAATGATTAATAATAGTGTGTTTTTTAATCGTGGCGTTTTTAAAGACTTTGATGAGACCGAGAAGGAAGTTAATAATCCAAAAGCTTTTTCCACTTCATTTTGTTGAAACTACTTTTAACATGAATTCACTAAAAGTCGATGAATAGGTAATAAAACTGACTTTTGTACAGTGTGGCCATATTTGTTTGTGCAGTGTTGAAAAACGATAAGAAGTTTTTGCAATTTAACAGACTGTTACGTTAATCGAACATTGAGACAACAAACGGAAGTTTGACGGTGAGATAAATCAAAGTTACAATTAGTTAATCGACTACTTCAAGTCAAGATTTACTTTTCCAGAATTGTTTATAAGCAAAATGTGCACTCAAAAATAAAACAAATCTTTTATGTTTCATTTGAATTAAAAAATTGTTTGTAAACTGCTGTCATTATATTAACAGTTCTTGACTGTTTTCGAAACTTGAAATCGAGTCTGGTTTGCTAAGAAATAGACCGACATAAGAAACAATCGTCATATTATCGATGTACTTTTTATGCTCTGTTTTCCAAAATGGAAAACAGAGTATATTGGGCTTATGAAATGTCCATCCGTTCGACTGTCCGTCTGTCTGTCCGTATGAACGCAGGTTTTTTCCACAGTTTTGAAGCTAGAGCAACCAAACTTGGTATACATTTTGATATATACCATAGTCAGACAAAGTGTCAAGATCGGCCATATCGGACCACTAAAACATATAGGAACAATCGGTGGAAAATAGCTTCTATGTTTTTTAGGATAACTACATATATCAAACTCACTTTATAGTTCGTAGTATACATGTAAGTAGTCTTTACATAACACATTTATTAAACGTACATAAAACAGAGTATTTCGCAGCCGGATGAACCCGACTGCAACGTTCTTACTTTTTTTTTTTCAATGTAGATGTAGATGTAGATCATGTAGATTGATGACTTTTGGGCTTTCAGTGTTTAATTTAATGTTCAGACGAGTTTGTTACCAATTTGAAATGAGATCATTTATTGTGCTATTGTTTGTGTATAATTTTGATATAAATAGAAATAATACATTAAATAATAATCATAAAAAAAAGAATTTATTTTAATATGTGACTCATTTTTAAAATTGCCAAAAAAATTCAAATTGATACAATCTTTTCTTGAATTGGTTAAGGCTAAGTTTCAGCAAATTTAATATTCCATTCGGTCTTTTAATCCAATTTTAAGAAATTACTCGTCCCATTGATCATTATACTCTGTTTTCCAAAATGGAAAAAAAGAGTATATTGGGTTTGTGAAATGTCCGTCTGTCCGTCCGTCTGTCCGTCTGTCCGTATGAACGCAGGTTTTTTCCACAGTTTTGAAGCTAGAGCAACCAAACTTGGTGTACATGTTGGTATATACCATAGGCAGACAAAGTGTCAAGATTTCCCCCCCCACCCCCACCCCTTCCCCCTCAAACCGCAAAAATCTATATCTTCTGCAGTTTTGCAGCTAGAGTCACCAAATTTGGCATGAGGACTACTGACGACATTCTCGACCGATCTGTAAAAAAAAAAAATGCCACGCCCACTACCGCCCCTGCAAATGAGCAAAATCTGTATCTCCTACACCCTTATAGCTAGAAACCCCAAATTTTGCAGTATGAATACTTTTGATCTCATCGATAGTTTGGAGAAAAAAATTTTGACACGCCCACCCCCGCCCCAGTAAACAGAAAACAGAGTATATCGCAGTCGGGTGAGCCCGACTGCAACGTTCTTACTTGTTTTAGATTGCCATTTGGTATTTAATTGTCACTTGTATGCTGTTGCCAGAATAGTGATTTCAAATGAAATGGCTTTTCATTGTTCTTTGCTTGAAATCATTTCAATCGTGCTTATGGTGTTGTCTGTGTTTGGAATATATAATATATTTTGTTTTTATATTTATAAATATATATTGTGTAGATCGCAATAAGATGAGCGTTCACAAGCTTTTGTTTATTTGTTAAAAATTTTCTTATTGATTTGTATACTTTGTGTATTTTGGCAAATTATTTCAGAATTATAAACAATCTTTTGTTTTCAAAACTTTTTCATACTCCCCATTCTATTTTTTCTATTTCGCTGCATTTCAGATACTTTTGAATGTGATTGCCCGCCTCCATAGTTGTTTTCTCATACATATTAAATTCCAATATTGCCTACGACGTTTTTATCAACTGGGTGTGTTTATAAGTATATGTATGTATGTATGTTATATGCATGCAGTGGCTTAAGCAGGGGGGCATGTTTTGGGAATTAGGCCCCCCTCTACACAGAGTTTTCAAATGAACTGGCACAGATTAACGAATTTTGCTTAATTTCAATCCAGAAATGCTAAAGTTGATTTAACTCTTAATACTCATGGATCTTTTATCGTTACAGCGTCCTATTTTTACTCCCTGTTCCCATTAAAAATGGGAAAAAGGGAGTTATAAAGTACTGCAAATGTGTGTAACAGACTTCTGTCTGTTACATTTCCGACATATAAACTATATATATAATGGATCAGGATCAACAGCCGAGACGAACTAGCCATGTCCGTCTGTCTGTCCATCTGTCCGTCTGGCCATCTGTCCGTCTGTCTGTCTGTATGAACTCACAGATCTCAGAGACTATAAGAGCTAGAGACACCAAACTTGGCATGCAGGTTCCTGTATACCATACGCAGATCAAGTTTATTTCAAATTTCAGATGCACCCTCCCGCACCCCCGCAAATCGCAAAAGAATCCCACAGCCACAATTTTAAAGATAAAGCTTTGATTTTTGGTACACATATATGTTGTATCAATGTTGATCAGCTGTGTAAATTTCATCATGATCGGATAAATAACACCAAAGTTATGGAAGAATCTATAACCCACGTCTCAGCAGGCAGAAACAACAGTTTGACAGGAACTGGACACATTAAGTGCGCTGCTTGCTTGTGTTGCCACTGGGGAGCTGGGAACAGGGAGTCTCGTAGTCGGGCACACTCGACTAGAGCATTCTTACTTGTTTATAAGCCGTATTTTAGACTTAAGTTTTTGTTTTGCATTAAAAAATTTAAAATTCGATCCCGTTCGGTACGAATCAGAAATGTATTGTCCCGTTTCGCTTGTTTCGATGATTTTGAAATTTATTCAGAGTGGCCCCAAATCATATTTGTTACATCAGGACTGTTACGAAAAACAAAGCAATCGAATACTAACCGAATTCCAATCGGTAGATTACTTTCAAAACTCTAATGGTTTCTCTACAGTGTTGGGCAAATACAACACTTAAAAATTGTTTTTAAATAATAGCAATCTTATTTTTGGAGTGTTAATAATAATAACGGAGGCACATAGGCACCTTTTTGAATTGATTTTGTTATTCATTATTGTTTCGAAATCAGAAGTTCGAAAAAATTAAATCTCTTGAACTTTAACACCTACGTTTTTTCTTTTGGGAGTTCTTCAATCCAACCAATGTTAAAATCTTTAGAGTTTTCCGAAACACCTCTAAATATGTTATGCAGTTTTGAAAAAAATAAAAATGATGGAGGTCGATAACTGTACGAAATACAGCAGAGGAATTCATTAAAATAGATTTTTGAAATGAAAAGAATTTGAAATTATTGAATGAAAATAGGTTTTTAATCAAATCTGAAATCTATTAAGTCCAGAATCTGGACTCCAGACGTTTTAAAAACATTTATTTTGAATACCCGTCTTAAAAAAATACTGCCCACGCCACTGTTTAAAAAGTAAATATGTATGTATGTATGTATCTATCAATGTATGTACATATGTATGTATGTACATATGTATGTACGTATGTACGTATATGTTATATGCCACAATTCGCTGAATGTGTTTATTTGCATTCTTTGGCGCAGTCGCAACTGTTTTGCTTGTTGTTATTCTTGTTCTCGATTTTGTTGTTGTTGTTGTTGCTGCTGTTGTTGTTGTTGTTGTAGCACCCCCTTTGTGAGTAGAAATTACTACAAGCCGCAATTGTCATTCTTTGGGCATTCTCTTCAGTTCAGTTCAGTCTTATTGGATTTTGCTTTACGCAGCCACAAAATGCTCACATTAAAATGGGTTAAGCGCATTTTGACGAAGACGGCACCACAAATGAAGGCAGTTTACCTGACACACACACACACACAGACATACGCACACCTGTACTCACACACACACATACACGCACACATGCACATTCATATGCGGCACTTGCACTGTTTTTTTGTTGTTGTTGTTTTGTACTCTCTTTTTGCGTTTGTTTGGCTGCCTTTGCTGTTGTTGCTATTGTTGTTTTTATTGTTGTTGGCATTTGCTCCATTTCAGCTGAACTCGATCAATGAACCGTTTAATACACTAACACACACATACACACACACACACACACACACACACATACTACATGCGCAAGTTGTAGCGTTTAAATTTCTACAAAACTTATTTGATTAACGGTAATTGCAAGAGAGCTGCATTTCTCTCTCTCTTTCTCTGTTTTCTCGACTCTTCCATTCTCTGCTCTCTTTATTTTCTAAACACAAATACACGCACCTTCGCTGCTACACAGAAAAAAATAAAGAGCGGCTTGCGCGCTGTTGTTGCTGTAAATGTTAGCTCTGTGTTGTTATTGTTGCTTGGCTTTTATATTTTGTATTTTACGTTTATACGCGCCCCGAAACTGACGACGTCTCAACGCTTTGGCCGCCTGCTATCGACTGACTTTGGTTGAAACTGTTGGCTCTGCTGCTGCCGCTGCTACTGCTGCTGCCTGCCTGACTGCTGGACAGGTATGCACACACACACACTCTCACAGCTGTGCATGTATATATATGTACGTGTGTGTGTATGTATGTAAGCTGCTGTTGGTTTAAGCCGCCGCAAAGAAAGTCAAGTCGCACGTACAGAGACGCCGCTGCCGCTGCCGCTGTTGCTGTTGCTGCTGCTGCTGCTGCTGCCGTGCAGTCTTAGGCTGGAATGTGTTGAAATTAAAAGTTGTTGGGTTTTTGGGCGCAGCGTCGGCGTCGTCGTTGTTGTTGTTGTTGTTGTTGGCCCTGGCCAGTTCGATGCTGCATTTTGTTGTTGCTTGTATATATTTTTTTATTACTTTTTTTTTGACTTAGACAGGTGTACAAGGCGGCTGCGACCGTTGCTGCTGCTATTGATATAGCATTGAGCACTGTTGAAAAGCCGTCGTCGTTTCTATGCATTCTACAAGTTTTCCATCTACACACACACACACGTATTCATACATACATGCAATACATATAATTGCTGCTGCAAAATTGAAAAACTTGGCATTTAACTTGGCGTCTCTCGTTAACCAAACCAGTGAAATCTACAAAAATTATTCTATATGTCCATAATCAGATGGCTTGTTATTTGTTGCTGTTGTTGTTGTTGTTGTTGCTTTGCTTTTGGGCACGGAAACGGAAATGTTCAAATTTAGCCAAGTTGGCGCCAAAAAGGTGTCGATATATTTATACAATTTGTTGTTGTTGATGTTGTTGTTGTTGTTGCTGGCACACATTTTTCAACTCACTTTCAAAATACATTTTTGAAACGAAAAACCAACATTTCAAAGTATGTCAACTAAAATCTGCATCATAAAGCCTTGTTTAAAGTACCTAGTGAAGTACTTAGATATTAGCTAAGATTAATAAAATGCTCAGTGACATTAACAGTTGTAATTAAAAGTATATTAATTGCTTAATTACGACTTGGGATGAGTTTATCTTATCTCATCTTGTTATTTCTTAAGTGGAAAAAGTCATGTCAAGGTTTGCTCGAATTTTATTTTGTTCTTTTTGGTCTTTTTTGTTGTTGTTCAATGATGATGAGCTTATCAAATAATGTGTTTTAATGTCATTTTCCTTACCCCTCTTTGAGTAAAGTAACTACACATTTCCGCAATTATTCTTAGGGTTTTTTTTTTTATTAGTTGGAGTTATTTCAGTTTGAAAAACCTCATGCTATGAAGTTTTTTAAAAAGAAATTTAAAAGTACAAGCGTATTAAGCATTCATTTGATATGCACACCTGTGTCATGGCTATATATACAAAGGTATTGTTACATTGCACATACATATTTATTTGTTGTAAATGCCAGAGCGTAAATTTGTTTACGACCTTGGTCAGCGGATTGTGATTATATTTTTGTGACCCCATAGAAAACAACAGAGAAATGCATTTGCAGCACGTTTTAGCCAGTGCACAAGCAGCAGCAGCAGCAGCAGCAGCAACAATAACAACAACAACGAAAACAACAACAGCAACTGCAATTTCATAGAGAAATTTCACAAACTCTCTTGACAAATCCCTGCTAACCTGCTGACATGCTATTGGTCCAAAGGGGCCCCACCTCCCCGACAACCAAATAAACGAGAAAGAAATGCCATCTTCGACATGCCAATGAAATTTTATGAATACCCTTGCAGAAAATGTTTCGAATGATTGTCCGTATGACTATCATAATCTACTATAAGAGATAATCGCCCCGATTAAATTTAATCAAACTATATAAAGTACAATAAAGTAATATAAGAAAACATAAAAGTTTTTCAAGCAACTAATTTTTTAATTGATTGTTCCTAAAACAGCTACATATATAGAAGTTCGATAGTCTTGAAATCCTAAGACCCTGAATTAATAAGTCAAGTTATATTAAAGAAAATGAAAATGTTCAACCGTTTGTATCTATGACAGCTATATCTTTAAGTGCTTACGAGCCAAACCTGACACAAAATGAAGCAAATGAAGAATAAATTTCATGAAAATTGAATTTCTGAAACTGACAGTCTAGTGTGGATAAAACCAGACGTATGCTGAGTATATATATAGTTTATGTTATTGGAGACGTTTCAATTTAAGCGTAGTACATTTTGTAACAATATTATAATACTCTCTGTAAGAGTATACAAATCATAAACCAGCAGCAGCAATGGAATTTCACTTTTCACTCATGGAAAAACTAAAAAAATATAAAAACCAAAAAAAAAAAAAATAATAATAATAATAATAAAAACTTTATACGAGCACACTTAATAATTTGCAATTAAATTCGTCGATGGTCGAGCCGCCTGGGAACTGGTTGCATGAATATTGTATTTCGTATAGAGTATATAAAAGCATTATTCAAATTCTCATTAAGTCATATTTATACATATGTGTTTGTCTATTCTTACCCATTTGACATTCTTCAAAGTTGTTTTCTTAAAGATAGAATTTCCCAGCTCAAGCAAAGATTTTATCTCTTATTATTTATATAATTTCTACAAAATTTTCGTTAAACAACTTGAGAATTGTGTACGAAATTATGTAGAAAGATATTATTTTTGAGTATTTCATGTTGATTTTACAGCTTTTATCAATCCTAACTGCGCTTTGTATATAAGTTTGTTATTTTGCATTAATGTAGCGCATTTAAGTTTCAATGTGGCCGCGTTGATTTTTCTCTTATGCATTTTATTTTTTACCTCTTTTTGTTTTTGTTGCCGTGTGCTGTTTTTTTGTGAAATCCCAAAAAGCAAGTCACAGCGCAAAAATCGAAATTACTTTTATAGAGTTGTGCCCGTTACCCTTTACCGCGGCTGGCCCCCTGGCCTGAATACCGAGCCAAGGCCGATCTCTGAATCGAACCAAGCCGATGCCATATTAAATCAAAAGGAAGAAGCTGCTGCCACGCCCTCAACAAGCCAAATATGGGCCGCATGTGGCAGACAACAGTCAATGTTGCTACTATATATACATATGCAAGATATATATACACGATAACAACATGAACGACATCAGAAACTGATTTGTGACGGCCTCGGAACAAGTGGCTTTCTTTTGGGTGCGACGACTTGAGCAACGAGAGATCGGAGCTGGCTGAGATCAGAGATTGCAAAGTGCAGCTGCTAAGCGTTTTTAATTGAATTGCAATGAAAAGAGTCTTGAACGAGAAACGCGTTAAACCGCTTTTGATTTTTATATATGTATAAATATAAACATATATATATATATATATATATATATACATATGTACTCCAATACACCATTCGCCTGGGTAAAAGTGGGTAATCATCATTAGCCGGGCACGGCCGGCAAAACCAATCAGCCTCAGTGTGCTGGACAGTAAACGTCCCCCATCTCCATCTTCATCTCCAACTCCATCTTCATCTCTATTCCCCCATACCAAATCTTTAATTCCAATTCCCACAACAGTATGCTCATAGATTAGGCGGTGAGAGTGCGACAAAAGCCAAAAGCCGCAATCGTATTCAAAGAAAATAAAATTAAAACATTTTAACTGCCTGGTTATAAGATGCCAACCCACACACACTCACACTCACACACATATACAGTTACTTGCCACATGAACATGCCACAGCGCAGCAAGTGAAATTCCGTTAATGCTCTGCTCTTTCATCCAGATGACCGAAGATCGCTTCGCCTTGCTTCCCCCCAACAAAAGAAAGAAATTTGATCTATTTCATGTGATTAGCGCATATAAATTGCCTTCCAGCTATTCCGAGGCTCCAAACATTTCATGTTTTATGGCCCCAACGTGTCGGCTCATTGATTGAACACTGCGATTGATTAGGTGAAAACGCATGTGGGAGTGCCCCACCATAAAGAACACCATCACGTATCCAAGCTCCAACACGAACATGAGCACAATCGAATAGGTATTAGTTTGGGGCGTGGATGCTGCAGCTGCTCCTGCCACTTCAATACAACTGAAAGCTGTTGTTATGGACCATATTAATAGCTGGGGAGAGTCCCAATTATAAGTAGCAGCTTATATTTTCTTTCAATGCTACTTTAAAGTATTATCGATAGTATCGAGTTGAGCTATATTGAATCGTTTGGAATTAGTTCGATTGAACGAATGAATTGTGTTCTCGATTGTTCTTCAATCGATTTGAATTTCAAATCCCAAATTTGATCCCGATTCTTACTCAAACGACTAAAAACAGTTTGCTTAACGATATTGAGATTCAACAAGGTAATCGATTAAACGAGGTAATCGATGTATTTATTTTTGGGTTGCAAAGATTTTCGATAATCGATATTTTTCAAAAAACCTCGAACAAGAGGAATTAATTACGAAAAATTGCAAGAAATAGTCAAAAAAGTAAAATAACCTCTTTGAAACAGCGATTAATCAATGTATTCTATACAATTAATCAGAACACAAACGATTGACATTGTTAATAATGGACAATCGAAATAAGCGATCATTTCACGATTATTTACATCCCTAGATTTTACTCAATAAAACAATATCGGAACTCATTATAACTCAAAAACTTTAATATACAACTCTAGTGACGATGAAGCGGTCTCAGTCGTGTTTTTTCGGGAATTGGGTGTGTTAAATGGCGATTCCAAAATGTCTGGTTACAGGGTGTCTTCTAGTTGGAAACCTGTTTTTCTAGAAGTATTTCAAAATAGTAGATAGTTTAGGTTGATTTTTATAGATTCTTGAACACGTAAGCCATTTAAGTTTCATGGTGTATGTGGCATGTGGCACGTGCTGTTAATTGTGAAGCTTCCTGGAAATTGCATAAGGTTCAAGCTACTTAGCCAAATAGAAAATAAAAACAGAAAGGAAAAGAAAAGAAAAGTCATAATGTCTTTTATGCTCTAACCTCTTGTCCAAAAAGAATGAAAATTCTTGAAGCAAAAAATTTCCAGAGCCATGCTTATGAAGTGAGAAGGAGGGAGAGGTGTTGATGATGGAACCGTAATTATTTCATTTAATTTTGCTTAAAAGCAAAAGAACAATTCAGTTAAGCTATGCCAGATGATAGATTTTGTGCTACGTGTATTTCACCAAGAACAAAAACAAGAAGTTATTCGAGCCGGTTTTTTGATAATTGCAAAAAAATTTACGAAGCGTTAACATCGCGTAAAGATTGTCCAACTTGATATTAGCCGCAGACGGCTCTAGAAACGGAAACTTTTGCCTGGAATCACGAAAATGGCTTACATAAAGCGCCACCTACCGGCAGCTAGTAACTCAGACGGTGCTCAATTAACGGTGCCATTTGATTGATTGATGGCCTTATCAATCAATTTATGTACGGATGCGCATGCGTGTTTTGCTGGCAGCCACATAAAGTGGGCGTGGCCACATTGATGGCCTTGTCTTTTGTTTTAATATCAAAACGATTGTATAACCAACGTTGCGATTGAAAGACAAACTTTATATGACTGCCATATGATAATTTGCATCAAAGACACACAATTTTTACAATCATTTCAAGGCAGAGAAGTTGCGATGTGAAATGTTCAAATCTCATGAGATGCGAATGATGGAAGCGCGGAGCTCGATGCTCGTTGCTCAAAGCTCTCCAGTCATATAAAAGGCGGCACCTCAATCATTAAGACTCGAGAGCTAATCACATGGCATCAGGTGTCACTCATGTATAATATTAAACCCAAGTATGTCATAGAAAATAAACGTTGTGTGCATAAATAATTATGGGCTTAACACAGATTGAGGCAATAAACATGCTATATATCTATGTATTTATGTACCTGACGCTTCCAATCAAACTTAGACCGTATTTACTTTCTTGAGGTTATTATAATTTTGTCATGATATATGCAATGCATAGAAAGGAACTAAGTGTTTATTATCAACTGAGTTCATTTTGCAATATCCTATGTTTTTCTCTCAATCTTAAAGCTTTGTTGATGTATTAGAACCTATGGATAGGAACATATCGTTCAAATAAGAACGATCGTTCAAAAATAGTTTTGTTTTTTTCAAGAACTTGCGACTTCGAAGTTTTAAATATTTTTATAACAGCTGAGCAAATTTCATAAAAATCGATTGATTATATATTATATTAAAGGTGCTATTTCTTTTAATGGGAACATTAAAAATGGGAAAAAGGGAGTTATAAAGTACTGCAAATGTATGTAACAGGCAGAAAGAGGCATTTCCGACTATATAAAGTATAAATATTCTTGATCAGCAACAACAGTCGAGTCGGTATAGCCCTGTCCATCTGTCTGTCAGTCCGTATGAAAGCGTCGATCTCAGAGACTATAAGAGCAAGAGATACCAAACTTGGCATGCAGGTTCCTGTATACCATATGCAGATCAAGTTTATTTCAAATTTCGGATGCACCCCGCCGCACCCCCGCAAATCGCAAAAGAATCCCACAGCCACAATTTTAAATATAAAGCTTTGATTTTTAGTACACATATATTTTATGTCAATGTTGATCAGCTGTGTAAATTTCATCACAATCGGATAAATAGTTAAAGTTATGGAAGAAGCTATTACCCCCGTCTCAGCAGGCAGCAACAACAGTTTGACAGGAACTGGACACATTAAGTGCGCTGCTTGCTTGTGTTGCCACTGAACTGCTTGAAATGCAAGTTGGGAGCAGGGAGTCTCGTAGCCGGGCACACTCGACTAGAGCATTCATACTTGTTTTCTTTTATATTTTGTAAATATTTTAAAAAAATATCTGCTATCTATCTAGGTATACGTACTTCAATAATAATTTGTACACGACCATGAATGTACCTACATTAATCGTAGATATTAAGTATTATTTGTATATTGTGTTTATTATACAATGTTAGTACAACAAATATAATGTGAAATTTGCAACAAACAATCACAAAGCCCACACGAATGTACAATGTAAATAATAAATAAACAATTGTACTTATATGAACATACTTAAGATAGTCACAGATGAGAGCTCTTCATATACTAAGCAAATAAATTTGCTCGATTGCTCATCAGAAAACGGTAATTGATTTTTATGCATTGGTTTGTGTATGGTTGTTTTGATTGATTGTTGCACTTTCACTTCATATGTACATAAGTAGAAATTTGTTGGTACATACATATATGGTACATACACACAAAATAAGTACATTCATTTCTATAATTTGTAGCCAAATGTGATGAGCTAATACAATGTCTAGATCTATGATCTGATGTGCAAATGGAATTCCCTTTTTAAAGTAAACAGCTATTGTACATAGCTTACTTTCCAATATGATATACTACTCCTAAATGGAATCCTAACCGAACTAATACAGCTTTTATGCTTTGCTCAATTTGCAAATTAATTTTATTAAACAGGTTCGAAAGTGCGTGCATAAACTTCATTTCATGAATTCAACATACTTAAAAGCGCAGCCAACTTTTTACATTTAACGCATGTTTTTTTTTTTAGTGTATAAAGTTTCTGTGTAGTTCAATTTGTGAATTTGTACATTTTGCAAAAGCTGGTCCTTTTTTAAGAGTTTAGAAATCAAATTTTTGGAACTTGAGCTAGCAAATACCGCATAATAGTTATACAATTTTCTGTTCTTGTGATGCTAAATTATCGATGCGAATATCGATGCTATCGATGTATTATTTTTGTAATGCTCATCCTTAGTTATCTTTAAAAACGATTTCACTTTTTTCTTTATGGACCTTTAAAATTCGATATAGTTGGTGTTTCAACTATTTTTATTAACTATTTAAATTATCGATATATTGTAGCAATGTTAAACATATCGAATCGTCGAAGTAACAATATCTGCCGAGTTTTAGTCGGGCTTTATTTGACTTCTGTTGAAAAATGTCGATGTTCATTTTTAGCACACATCACTAATATATTGTATCTTCACAATAGCCTTTAGTAAGTGCGGTAGATGAGGCCAAAACAAAGTTTTACTGGCCAATCCATTAGTTATCTATTGATGGCCTGTTCATTATTGGGATGGGTCTACGATCGGTTTTGCCATTTTAGCAGCCTCACTGTCTATGCTAGTATAGCCATATAAACATTACATCATGACATGCTCTCTGTACGTAAGCCCATAAAAAACCATACCTAATCACATCATCGTGGGCTGGGCTGGGCAAGGGGAGGCAACTCTGACTTCTCCTGTGCCAGTCTCTGGCACTTTCAGGCGGTCCCAGCCTCAGTCTCAGTTCCAGTCTCAGTGTCAGTCCCAGGCCCCACCACAGGCCATTACGGTTAGTGGTACTGATACTGAGACTCAAACTGAGACTGAGACTGGCGTTTGCGTCTGTGTCTGCTATGGTGGCTGCACTGTGGGTTAGGTTTGTTATTTTGCTTCCTGATTGCGTTGCACGCATGACAGGTGCTGATTAGTTGGCTGACACCGGGAATGACGATGAATGCATCCAAATGGCTGCTGCAATAAATATATACATATGTTTTTTTTTTTCCTTTTTTTTTTGTATTTTATTTCATTTTTCGCAACTTGCCACAAATGCGTTTTGCGTTTGTCGTCATTCTGTGTGTGGCGCCCCATAAATAACTAGGCAAGCTTACAACGCATTTATATAACTTTGCAGCCTCTGGGCCAACTTAAGATGCTGGCCAGAAATAGATGAAATTAAAGGTAAGAAAAAAGAAAATATATGATGAACAAAAAAAAAAAGAAGAAAAAAACAAAAGACTTAAGCTACGAACTTTATGCATTTCTTTATTTTCGTCAGCTCATGTTAATGTTATTGTAACTGTAAGGCAGCCTTTGCTGTTTGCCAGTTAACTGCCTGCTGCCTGGTATACCATGCGCTGTTTTTACTCGTTTCCTATTAATTTATGTTAATTATTTGTAAAAGAAAGAGCCACACTATGCCCGGTACTCCCGTACTCCGGTAGCCCACTTGGTTGGTTGCCTCTGCTGTCTTGTCTTTTGGCCCTCTTCTAAGCGACGCATCGTACCGTACCAGACGCACACCACACACAAGTTCACTGACTTGTTGACAATGAATTGACAAAAGCCAAAAAGACGGACAACAACTGTGAAAAGAGGCGCAGCAACCGCCATAGAAACATATATATATATATATATATATAGGTACATATATAGAGGTACAGGCAGTGACAGAGGCAGACTCGAAGTTAGCCAAAACAATGAAGATGATACCATGACATAGGCATAAGTACATTACACATTTGTCTGCTCCAGCATAATAGAAGCTATATGTGTGTATGTGTGATACAGAACGAGGCCAGTTTATGTAGTTTTCAATAGTTGTTAAGATGATGCTGTATTTAGCATTCGAAAATTACAGAAGCACAAATTTTCTAAATTGGTTTGGTTTGACTTAATCAAACTTGACCAATTTATAAAAATTATAATAAATTACTAAGCTTATATTTTGGATTTTTAAATATATTTAGTTGTACCTAATTCTTTTTTTTTAGCCATATTATTATTAAAAATGGTTTCTTTAGATTTTTAGAACAAATTTTTAACACGACCATGGCATTTTTTAATTTTTTCTAAATTGCTATTTATTTTCTAAGACAAATTTGTTGTGGCAACTCTCGTTATGCCACCATATAAAGCTGGCATTTATTTTCCAACTGTTGCAAAAGTAAAAGATCCAAAAATAAAGAAGATTTGTTGTTAGACGAAACGAAAGATTCTTTTCGCCCGCAGCGTGTGTAAATTAAAAACATGTGTTAAATTTTTAAGGTTTTTTTGAAAATATTTATTTTTTTTGTTGTTTTCTTGTTTTGTTCAAGTTGATTTGTTTTTATTTATTTTTGGGCTGTTGCTTAGAAATTGATGCCGATAATAATGATGATTATTGGTTTGCTTGCTCAACTGTTGATGGTTTTTGCGGTTGTATTGATGTCTTTACTATAATGTCTGATGTCATGTAAAGATTTAGAGCCGGTTTGTCAGAAATTATAATTAAAATGTTTTGTATACTAAACGTGCAAAACATATATCACCTAAAGCACACACAAAGCATTTTCAATTGATATAAAATCCAAATAACAAAAGACAATATTCCCGTTTTATAATGAGGTCAGCGTTTTAAAATTAGATAAAAGCAATTTCAATTTAAAAATCAAGTAGACATTTCATAATGTCATGAGCTTGAATTGTTGGGAATGAAATTTATGTGAAATCTTTAGTGTTTATAAAGTAAATAAAAAAAAAATTTAAATAAATTTTATAAAAGTTTTTGTTAATGCCATGAATCAAAAAATAGTCAGATCTTTTTAAGTTTATGATTTCATTTCATTTAAGATTTAATTAGCTTAAGTTTTAAAAACACTTTAAAGTTATATAAAGGCTGAAATTAATCAAAAATATTCGACTGTATCTTAATAAATGTTTCTCACATTAATAAATAATAAAACAATTATGTTTTATTTACCAAAAGTCTTAAAGAAAATTAGCAATTGTTCATTATTAAAGTTAAAAGGCAATTAGATGCTTTAATTGGCTTCTGGCTCAGTTTCATTTTGCAACCGGTTTTCTGTCGTTTTGCCAAACTTTGGGCCAAGTCTCAACTTTTGGCTTATTGTGCAACAAGCTGTACAGAGCTGGCAAACAAAAAAGAGCTATGATAAAAGTATCTGTGGCCTCTGGCCGGCAATTTCCGCTAAGCGGAGTTAAGTTCTAACAACAACAGCAACACCTGCCTGGTCTGTGTCTGTGTATGAGCTGTTGGCTTGCCAGCACCCCTCCCCCCAGTTAGCCTGCTCTCAGTAACCATTTGAATTGGGAATGGGGAATAGTTTCTTATATATTTTGGCACAATCGGCTTTAACACTTTTTTGCTGGCCCATGATATTTGGCCCCAATTGAAATGCTTGTACTTAAAATGACTTCATTTGCACGAATTTTGTGGCTTTTGGTTTTTGTTTTACTTTTGTCTCTTGCATTGTTTTGCTTTGTGTTTTATTCATTGCGCTGCCTATCGCATGTATTGCAAATCAAGGTTAATTGTCTATCCGTCTACCTTCCCCCACTCACTCTGCAACTTGAATTGCGTGCACACCTTTCCAATCAATCAGGCTCAGTATTTATTGTGGTTTTTATTAAACTCTTTTTTTTTTGTTATTTTGGTTCAACTTTTGTCGTTGTCATGCACGCAATTTGCATGCGCCGTTAGCTTGGCCAGAAGTAACTGTTAAGCTAGCTAACAGCAAACAGCTAACAACCATAAATGGAAGTCACACACTGCAGCAAAACACTGTCCACTGTCACGTCACGACATGTGAAGTCGCGTCGCGTCGCGTCGAGTCGCCCACGCCTCAAGTTGTTTGCTTTGCCCAACTAAGCTCCATGGCCAGCTTAGTTTTTAGGCTTGATTTTTACTGTTTGGGAAAGTTCTGTTAATGGCATTGCCCGCTATTTCGTTTTTCAATCAAAACACTCTCGTCATTCCCATAACTAATTTATTACTGACTTTAAGTATATCTGAGCTATACAATCCAATTCATTTGCATAACAATATTTGAAGCAATGTTCATAAAACATGTCAAATGAATTTTCTGATCAAGAAGAAATTCCATAAGCTACAAATGAAAGAAAAACTATCCTCAGGAGATATGCTAGAGGTGGCACGGCGTGCCATAGATAGTTTTCAACAGTTGAAAATCAAAAGCATTCTTGTTATCGATCGAACTTAGCCGGTTGTGGGCATAATTAGCTATAACTTTTGATCAAGTATTTATATATTTATAAAGACGCATGTATATCAATATCAACAATAACGACTACTCAGACAATTCATTTGATTTCGTCAAAAAGTAAAACATTATTTCACTTTTTATAGAGTACTAAATCTTAAATCTTTTGTAACCTGTTGTGAGCACCTCTGTAATATACACTGAAAATGACAAAATATGAAATAAAACGCGAAAAGAAAAGAATATTTATTCATTTTAAAATTTTGTTATTGATACAAAAAGCAGATTGCTGTACAAAATTTTTAAAAATTTAAGAAATATTTCCAATCAGAATTTAATTAAGAATTAATGTCAAGATAATGTCAAGTAGATGTTTTCTTAGAAAATAGTTGTTTAAACGATTTTTAATTAAAAAATTCGCTTGAGAGCAATATTTGTTCGTAAAATGACAAGTGTTACTATCGATACATCAAACAAGACATCGAGAGTGAAGAGAGTAGAAAACTATCGGTATAAGCGGTGTTTCACCACCTCTAAAATTCGTTCATTCAATAACTTAGTTTTTTACCGACTGTTGATGCAGATCAAGAATATCCTTTGTGGGGTTTATCTACATGAAATTGATTAGTTTTAAGAGAGAATTGAAAATTTAGAAAAGCATTTACATTGATATATAAATTCCACATAAATGTGTCAAAATATAGTTTCCATGATTCCAATTTTATTTTTATAATTTTTTTATAATTATACTTATATAAATTAGAAAAATTGTGCTCAAACCGATCAAAATATAAATCAAAAGCTTTCTAACAGAGGCATAGCTCTCTTCAATTATAATCGCTTTGGACTTGAAAGCCAAAATTAACATTCTTTAAATTATGTTAATACGAGTCAAATGTGTTTAACATCTTGTATATATTTAAAGTTCGGTCTAAAGTTTCGTGTTTTATATTTAGTGTCTTCGAATATCACTAATTGGAGTTCATAGACAGCTGATAAAGTATGCAGAGTTGTATAATAAGTATGGCAGCAAAGAAGACGATCAATATCAGCAGATTTAAAAAAAAGTACAAATCGCTATGCTTATTATATAACAGCATTCAAATGAGCAATTTAGCATTTGAAAATTTGACGTTCTTATATGTACAATGTACATCTATGTTGCATGTCGCCATAGACTGGCATTGATTTGTGATATAATATTTACTTTTGGCCAATTAAGAGCATAGTTTACAAACTTTCTAAGCGAGAAATTGCAACAGTAGCAAAAGAAAAAAGGCAGCAAAGGCCTAAAAACAAACCTTAAACAATTGCAGGACACTGCGAGCAGACAAACAAAAGACTTAGGCGACAAACTTGCTGTCTTGAAAGCTGAACTGCTTTTGCACGATCTTAAAGCCAGCAATGGAAAGGTGAACTGTGGGAGTGGTGGGGGACTATTGCGCCTGTTGCCGTTGACAAGAAAAAAAAAACGAGACAATGAAAAGTGAAATTGTCTCGATAGGTTTTCAGTTTTCAGTATTATTTTGTTTTTGTTTTTGTTTTTTTCGGGGCACGTTTGTTTGTTTTTCCACATATTTCAAGCAGCAAATCAATGAAAGTCGACGCAAATGCAGTTGTGGCCAGCCAGCTAGAGCATGTGGGCTTCCAGGCAACCAGTAAGCCAGTTAGCCAGACAGCTAGCCAGCTAACCAGCCAGGCAATTTCGAATGCTCGCATAATCAAGCCAAAAATGGCAGCGAAACCTATCGAAAAAATTGCCAATGTGCCATGCAAAAGTGGCAGGAGAAAGGCAAACTCTCGTTGCTGGCAAAGAGGAGATGAGAAGTGGAAAGTAGAGAAGGCACGATGAGACTCAAGTAAAGTAGCTAGCTTAACACACCTGACCATTTGACACTTAGCTGGCACATTTGTGAAGGACGTGGCCCAAAAGGTCAACTACTACAGAAGTCTGACAACCGAAATGAGCAATTAAACATTCGAACAAGGCCTGAAAATGACAGGCTAACAACTTTCACCATACAACAAAAACTAAACTCATGTCATGTGTTGGATCCCTCCGTAAACGGAATCCCAAAATCGGGCGAATGGGCTGTATCTATGTGAAAAAGCGGCGACAAAATCACCATCAGACAACCATCTCATCCAGTCAGTCAACAATGTCCAACGATGTCAATCAGTAATGCCATCCACATGCAGACAACTTTGATTTGGCTTTTGGTTTTGGTTTCGTTTTTTTTTTTGGCTCTCGCAATTGCTCTTCATGAAATTTCATTGAGAAATGTTGAAGGTTAAAATGAAATTGAAGACATGAGTGGAAAGTTAATTTGAGTGCCTCGAAAATTGTATGCTCTTATAAAGATTGCTCAGCAGTTTGTGAATTGGCAAGCGTTCATGTGTGTGTGTGTGTGTATTTAACTGTTTCTCTTTTGGCATTGAGAAGCTGATAATATTTAGTAATCTTAAGTCCAAAGTAATTGCTGTGTTATTTCAGTCAATTCAAGTTTTATGCATGTTTAAATGCATTTTGCATAAATTGTGCCATTGTCATGGTTGCTTTTTGTGTTGCTATCGCAAACATAGTTTCACATGGTATCCAAAATGCATTTGACAAATGCAACAACAACACAGCACATAACAGCAAATAATGCAACATTTGTGAGCTAAACAAAAGCCACATTAAAATACATAAAAAATATTTGGGTGTTAATTTGTTGAAACATTCAAACAAACAAACAAACAACAACACATAGAGAGCTAGTGTTAATGAACCATTTTTCAAAAAACAACAACAATAACAACAAATAGCTAAAAATGTGCGCTAAATGATAATCAAAAATCCAAAAAATAAAAGATAACAACAAATGCACAAAGAAAACAACAAAAGCCATGCTGTGCATTTAAATTAAAGCTTAGCTTTTAGCCAGAGCGAAGGGTAGCGGAGGCGCGTGAGGGTTAAGGGGCGCCTCTTGATGAGGCGTTAAGTGGACACTTGGAAACCACTACAAAAAATTGAAGCAACATTGCCAATAACTTGCACAATGCACAATTTTGTTTTGTTTATTTTTATGTTTTCTTGTTGTTGTGTTTATTATTGTAAATATGTACTTTTAAAACAAAGGGACACAGAGGAGTAGCGGTCATATTAACTATGCCATAATGTTTGTCACATTCCACCATACGAATACTATGCCAATCTAACCATCTACATAAAGAAAAACATGTTCACATAATTATAATCAATTTATATACACAATTATTCCACAATAGGTTACGACATAATACTGAAATTTTGTATGAGAACTAAAGATATGAAACTAATATTAGTTCCGCCTTGAAACTATTTCAAACATGTATCGGCTTTGTAATGATTTTCAGTATCTCTCAGACCAAATCGAAAATGTGTTAAGCTTATATATTATGTGTATAGAAGTCTGACTTCAAGATCGGCTTAAATGAGCTTAAGAGTGTTTTCCACACTTTGTCTAAGTCTGATTATATTCGGTTTGCTATATCTTATAGCTGCCCTAGGAAAGCATATACACAAATTGAAATTGACTATAAAAACGGTTGCATATAAAAGGTGTATACACTTCCTTCGTTTTTCATTTAAACAAAATAAAACATTTCAATTGAGGTTCAGTTTCGTCAGTACTTGGAAAAACTGGTTCGGTTCAGATCTTGAATAAGGTCAGAATCGGATATTTTTAAAAGTCGTCTTGCAGCCTTGGTATTTATTTATATGCGAGAACTAGTTCAATTCAATACTTACATGCTTTGAAGTGTTCAAATTCCTTCTTGAATATCTGCAAAAGAATGAAAAACATATTTAATTATGACCGCATGATAAATGCAAACAATTCTCAAAAAAAATACTGCTATCTAAATTGTCTCAGAGCAATCTGGCAATGCCAAATGCCAGCCAGTCATTCGAATGTCATACCCAAAAACTGAGCCACACAAAAAAAAATATGGGAAAAATGTCATAACAAGCCCCGAAAAATATTTGTGAGGAAAATAAAAAAACAAACCAAAAATAAAAAATGCATTTGGAAATGGCAAAGCGGCAAATCGGCCCACGTACAGAGCAAGAGAAGCAGGCAAAAAAAAAAAAAAAAATTTCAAAATTGACTAGAAAAATAAACAAACCGACAACAATTATATTCTGGCTGCCACAGCCCCAACAACAGCAACAACAATAGCAGCTGCTCTGACCCACATAGTGGGCATAGGGAGGGGGAGGGGCAGCGGGGACGAGACAAGTGGTAAGCTGGCGAGGAAGCTGCCAAAGTTAAAGCCAAAGAAGTAGTTTGCCAAATGTTTCAGTTGCTGCCGTTGTTGTTGGATAATTGCGGCATTTTAAAGCGCTTGCATTGTTTTTGGTGAGGCCGATGGTGGTGGTGGTGGTGGTGCTGCTGCTGGATTATGCAACCGCACGAGTGGCAAACATGAAGAAACAGTTATCTGTGAAATTGCATCGACAAACGTGATGAACGTTACCCCAATAGAAAAAAAACACAACAATGTTAGCGTGTACCAAAACTATGAAGTACCAAATACCGGGTACCTATAGTGCTACCTGGTACCCCTTACCTACTATATCTAGCACAAGCTCTCTTCCGACTTGACTGCGCTTTTGTGCCTAATTCTCATGTCATGGCAAATACTCACACAGATTACCGCAGACACAATGCCAAGTCTCCCATCACGAGAAGATGCTGCACTTTTACTGCGCCTTTCTTTCTTTCTCACACACCCGCTGCCACCGGCAACATCCACATGACACAGTCACACAAAGCACACATACATACATGCACACATACTGTATAGCATAGTTAAGATAGTTAGGAACTAAGTTAGTTAGTTAGCTAATAGCACGAGAGTTGCTCACAAAGCAGTTGATTAGCTTTTTCGGTGTCTTTAACTAGTTGAGAATTATAACATGATTTGTTGGTCAAATCGATATTGAATCTCTTCGAATTCAACAATTCAAGAGCATTTATATACAACATTTTATGTCTTGCTGTTCTAAGTGTCAAATCAATTTTGAATAATTTTCATTTTGATTTTATTATAATTGCTTATCTGCTTATCTTGGGTGTGCTCATTTTTGTTGGGTGTGACAAGGCTTAAGGCAAAATACTTTATTAAATTTGAAATAAAATATACTTGGCCGACAAGTAAAGTCAAAATTTATGCTATCGAAAATTTTATCAAATTCAACAATTAAATTTCAAAGCCATACAAATTTGAAACAAAATACATTTTGAAAGCTAAAAATTTGAAATCACAAAAAAAAAGAGGCACGCTCCTTCAAATCCGAATAAAATCAATACTAATGCTGACTTTTTGTTTTACATCAATTTTTAGATGATAAAAATATACTAATATACTTGCGATCTGATCGAAATCAAGTAATATCACGTCAAGAAACAAGAAAACTTTCTTTGCAACCCTCGATAAAGTCGCATGTGTGTGTGTGTGTTTGTGTGTGTTAACATTAAAGTTGCGCCTTTTCGGGTAATTACGTGGCTGGCAACAGCAACGACAACAACGACAACAACGACAGCAACAACAAACACAATACACAGTTGCATTTAATGCGCCTAATGAGCGGTTTGTTCTGCAACAACAGCAGCAACAATTGAGTCAACAGCAACAACAAGCGTGCAACTAATTCACTGCAGCATTTTGTTCCTTGTTGTTGTTGCTACTGCTGCTGCTGTGCCACATTTGTTTTTTGCATCACTTGTCTTGGGGGCAAGTTCGTTTCATAAGTCTTTTGTTTTGCAC
Source organism: Hirtodrosophila cameraria (assembly GCA_949708635.1). Taxonomy (NCBI): domain Eukaryota; kingdom Metazoa; phylum Arthropoda; class Insecta; order Diptera; family Drosophilidae; genus Hirtodrosophila; species Hirtodrosophila cameraria. Next base: position 22,957,711 of record OX453090.1, on the reverse strand, counting down.
AGCGTGGGTAAAACATGAATCGAAAAAAAACAAATCAAAACCCAAAAACCCAAACAAAGTCAACACAACACACACATATAAACATAACTGCCTTGCGCCAATTTTGATGGCTTGACGAGCCCCACCCACCGGTCATATGCCACGCCCCGTTGTTGGGTGTCAGCTAACACAAAATTCTACACATAGCAAGCCGGCGACCAAAATCAAAGTTGTTCAAACACAAAAAAATATGCGCTTACGAAACTCGATTATGAAATTCTGTGGGCGAAACGTATGTATTTGATTTGGAAAGACGCGTTTTATTGTTTGAGTGCATTGAAAGCTCAAAAGTCACGCTTTCTTTTGAATCTAATATGACAATAAACCTGCAGCAAGCAACAAATAGCAACAACAACATTGACACATTTGCACTAATTAAACGTCAAGTGTTAATTAAATCAAACAACAAATTTGTCAAGGATGACAATCGTCGCAGACCTTAAAAATACCATCACAATTACATATACATACATACATACATTCGTATTTATAATTATGACACAGCTGACAGACCATAGAAATTGGCATACTATATAAATAACTGAAGATATAACAGTTGCTCAACAGCTGCTTTATTTTTTTTTAATTACTCTTATAAAAATTTGAAATTTGATTTTAACCTAAAATTCGTTAAGACTAGAACGCAGAAGATTATGTAGAAAATGGCTTGTATCATAATGTTTTTATTATCATTAATTTTTAAAATTTTATTAAATCATATCATTATACCCTTGCAGAGGTTATTACAATTTTTTCAAGAAATGTGTTACGCGTTGAGAATTCTCAGAAAAACAAATTGTATACTCGTGATCAGCATCAACAGCCGAGACAAGTCCGTCATGTCCGTCTGTCTGTCTGTTTATATGCGTTTCTCAAGACTTTGTTCTAGAGCCATCTCGATGAAACTTGGCAAAGATGCTTCTTCTTATTGCTGGTAGTACCAAACTCAACCAAACTCACTAAACCTAAGTTTAAAGACAGTTTATACATGATGACAAAATTTCATTAAAATCGAACGACTATATCTTATAGCTGCCATAGGAACGATCGGCAGAAAAATTAGTTTTTGTATGAAAAACTTTTGCGTTTTTCAAGATAACTCAACCAAACTCATTACATCTCAATTACAACACGTTCTACACATCTTGACCAAATTTGAACTAAATCAGATCACTATATCTTATAGCTGCCATAGGAACGATCGGTTGAAAAATAATTTTTATTATGGAGATCTTTTCTGCAAGGGTATATATTGCGAAAGATAACATTTCTTTCTTGTTTTTTGTTAATATTTTGATATAAATTTCCTGTGGCAGTTAGGTAAATAATAGTTATTGCTATTGCTATATTAAATAATAATAATAGCTTATAACTGTGACTGTGCTTGTTGAATTTCATATTATATCAAAAATATAAAAGTTCAACAATGTCTAAAATTTTAATTCTGTCTTGACTTTCTTTTTTACTCGATTACTTTTCTGTATCGATTAGTTCTTAAATGATTGAATATTTGATAAATAATTATTACAAATCAAAATATATCAAAATATGTTTCTCGATATTGAGAATATGTCAATATAAATAGATTTTCGTTTTATAAAATCAGTTGGTTAACTTTTCATAGACTTTTTTGCTAAGGTACTACAAATTTGCTTTATGATTATGATAAAATAATTATCTTTTTTTTTTAAATAGCTCAACTCACAGTTTAGTTAGTCATTAAGACAACAAGTTTTTAATTAATATTCTTAACATTTGTTGACTGTTTACGGTGGCTATAAAGTTATTAGTAAAATACGAAGATAAAAAAAATAAAAACAAAAAAGGAAGCAACGCATCGCATCGTATTAACCGCATTGGGGGTAAACAAATTAAGCAGAGTTGCTTAGTTGTTTAGTTGCTTAGTTTAATGATTACGTGGCCAGGGCCTGAGAGATCATTACATCATCCATTGGCGTCACATCATTATAATCGAAGAGCCGCAAAAAGACAATGGACGGGGCCGACCAGGGCTGATGCTTTTTTTTATTTTTTGCTGTTGCCAACATCTCATTCCCAGTCTCAGTTTCAGTCTAGGTCTCAGCGCCTCGACACGTTTTTGTTTGTTGTTGTTGTTGTTGCGGGGTGTGCGCCCAAAACACAAACAGAAAAAAAACAAATAGTAAAAAAAGCCTCCTTCAGTGCACCGAAGATATATACCCTTGCAGAACATTTTTCTATACAAAAACTTATCTTTCAACTGATTTAAATCTTTACTCTATAAATTACAAGGGACAAACACTCAAACACGCAAACATAGGGTTTTGACCCAAAAACTTCAATCTTTTGTGAAGTGCGCAAAGGATTTGAAACGTCAACTGGCAGGTCTTATTGTTGTTGTGAAATAAATTTTAGTTTGATCCCAGAGTTCAAGGGAAGCAGAGCTCAATATAGGTAGAAATATTGAAATTTGAAATCCAATTTAAAAATTGTAATGTTATGACCTTTTTTTTTTAAATTATTTATTTTTAAGCTCACTATGAACATGGTTTTAATATTCATTTTTCTTCATTTAGACCCATACCAGCTTACTTAGTGGCATGGATTGCGTTCTTAGAGATTCGTTTATTTAACTTGGGAAACAAGCGAAACACACATGCGAAAAAATTATGAATAGCTCAGTAATTGTATAGCCATTAAAGTTAAAACTTAAAAATAATTATAAATAATTTTAAATCTTTCAATTTTTTTTTTTTTCTATGGCAGCTATAAAACATGTTGCTGTAATTAGATTATGCTTAGGAAACATATACATATAAGAAAAAAAAACATAAATTTGCTATGGCTTCTTGAAAAACATCACACCAAAAAGAAAAAGATACCAAATATTTGTATATTTTTTTTAAACTTGTTTTTTAAATTACAATTTTATTTGAATTTTTCAGGAAACATTTCGTACATTTTTTTCAAAAAAGCAAAAACAGACATCACTCCTTAAAAAATCTTTAGATCTTAAAAAGCGGTACTAACTAGTTATTTAAGTTTCCAAAAAAAAAAAAAAAAACAGTTCTTTATTTTCTTTTAAATTTAAAACTGAGAGAAAGACAGCTATGACTAGCTCGACTTTGCTATTGATGCTGATCTAGAATAAGACTGTAGACGTCGCCTTCAATGCCTTACACATTTCATTACAAATTTCAAATACCCGCTGCAAGGGTATTAAAAAAAAAAATGGCAATGCTTCAATGGAGCGCCTTGCGGTCATATGATAGCCATGCCTGGAACTGGAACAGACGATTCACTACTCACAGCTCACTATTCACAAAACTGATGACTGTTGACTGGGTCTGAGGTTTTGCATGACTTCATTTGCTGCTGCTGCTGCTTTTGTTGTTGTTGTAATTAAGGTTTTGTTTTTTTTTTTTTGCGTACACTTTGCGTTTTGGTTTCGATTTCGATATGTTTCATTTTTTTTTTTTGAAAATGTTTGTAGTTTGGTGTGCACTCGACTCGAACCCTGCCTGAGTCTCAGACGGATACTGGAACTGGGACTGGGTCTGTGCCTGGCTCAATATACATACGGACCTATAGCTATATGGGGAAGTGTTTGCATGGTAATCGATATCACAAGTACTCGTATCTAAGCAGGTAACGATGGTTAAGCACGTTCAGTATTTTATCTAATATGCGCCGCGTAATGGCAATAATTGTCTAGCATTAGTCGCTGCATTCAACCGCAGATGATTTCATATACCAGCATGATTTCCCCCCCCCTAAATTATGATAGGAGTATTCAACGATTGTCGGCTGCGCATTGTTTATTACTCGTTATTATGTCACACTTTTCGCTTCCTGATTTGCTCAAATAATGCCATTCGAATTTAAACTTGTCGATAATGCATACAGTTTTTGGCACTCGTAAAAGTGGACAAAACTTAAAAAAGCCATAAGCTTCAAATTGTGCTCACTTTACGTGTGTGCCTGGTACACGTTGCTTGTATAGATAGTCAGTGGGTAGGCATCCTAACTTCTCTTATAAAGTAAATCTCAGTTAAAATTTTACAAGTATATAAAGTATGCTAGTTTCTACAATCAGTAAGTGTCGTCTTTGATATTATCGATATTTAATATATATTGATTTCATCTTTACTTTGAAGTTTTAAATTTCAATTTTTAAGTTAAGTACGCTACCAGATGCAGAGCACAATTGAGATAGTTCTTAACAATCTAAGATTGCAGTAATGCCATTATACAAATCTATTGACATATGATTTTTTCACCTGTTGTTTTTCACCTGGGTGTTTTATGAAAAAACTGAAAAGGCTTAAAAGCTCTTAAAAATACCTTTCTAAAGAAGTGTAGAACATGTCCGAACGAGGTTTCATTTGACGCGTATTCAGAATAAGAATTTTTGTGCATTTGAAAAAATTACCAGAGTGCTCCATCGGCACCATAAGCTCCAGTTCTTTAAATTTTTCCCTTCTCACCTGCTCGCCTATATACCAAGAACCAGTTGAGTCACCAAAAGTTTTGGTATGCACTTTTTTTTTTTATTGGGTCCGTCCGTCCGTCCGTCTGTCCGTCTGTCCGTTTGTATGAACACAGTTTTTTCCACAGTTTTGAAGCTAGAGCAACCAAATTTGGTAAACATGTTGATATATACTATAGGCAGACAAAGTGTCAAGATCCCCCCTTAAGCCGCAAAAACCTATATCTTCTACAGCTAAGCAGCTAGAGTAACCAAATTTAGCACAAGGGCTACTAATCACTTCCTTGATTGATCTGACTATTTGCCTAAATTGAGCAAAAATACAATTGCCACGTCCACTTCAGACTCCGCATAGAGGCTAAAAAAGAGTATATCGCAGTCGGGTGCATCCAACTGTAACGTTCTTACTTGTTTTAAGCCGTACTTTTACTGCATAATTTTCCAGCGCGCAAGCTTAGAAAGCTGCTATGGCAACAAATTTCAATACTATGTCTGTTTGTGACCGCCTATAGCAACTTTGTCAAATCGATATTCATGTGAAATCCTTTCAAACACTTAAACTTTAAGTTGTTTTATTTATTGAAATAAATACTCTTCTGAATAGAATTCCAAACTTTTAAAATTTCCAATTTGTTGAATAATATGCTTTACAAACAGGGTAACTCTGAATGAAGCAAACTAAACTTGTATATTTTTATTTGTTTTTAAATGTTTTTACAACATTTTATTGTTTGTTTGTCTCTTTAAGTTGAGGCGTACTTTAACTTCAACGACATTGTAGCCTTCGTGAATTTGTTGCTCATGCTTTTGTTGTCATTTTTTCTCAATATTTTGTATAACGCAGCTCCCCTCGTCGGCCCCTTTGCAGCTGCCCCCTCTCTGCGCGTGCACCCTTCGCAGACATTGAAAGGTTTCGCCTTGAAATCGCATTCGAAGCGGGAAATGATTTGTTGTTTTTGTGTCTCTTTATATACATATTTTTTTTCGTTTTATTTTTCTTGCAGTCTCTGTGGGAACTTTTCAATTACGATGTATCCGGTCAAGGTAACGAAACGCGTAATACATAAAGCAACTAAAAAATGGTTCTATAAATCATCATTATAATAATTATAATTGAAAAAAAAAATGCTTAACTCTTTGCCAAGCAAATAATGTTTTCAATTTGTTTGCAATTCTCATTGTTACTAAGTATTAGATCATTTTGTGTGCTTGCTTACATTGTATTTATTTTAGATAACATTTATTTTTAGTAAAAACAAGTAAGAATGCTCTAGTCTAGTGTGCCCGACTACGAGACTCCCTGCTCTCAACTTGCATTTCAAGCAGCTCAGCGGCAACACAAGCAAGCATCGCACTTAACTTGCCAGTGCATGTCAAACTGTAGTTTCTGCCTGCTGAGACGGGGGTAATAGATTCTTCCAAAACTTTGGTGTTATGTGTCCGATTGTGATGAAATTTACACAGCTGATCAACATTGATTCAACATATATGTGTACTAAAAATTAAAGCTTTAACTTTGAAATTGTGGCTGTGCGGGGTGTGCATCCAAAATTTGAAATAAACTTGATCTGCGTATGGTATACAGGAACCTGCATGCCAAGTTTGGTGTCATACAGATAGACGGACAGACAAACAGACGGACAGACAGACAGACGGACGGACAGACAGACAGACGGACAGACAGACGGACAGACAGACGGACATGGCGTGTTGATGCTGATCAAGAATATATATGGTTTATATAGTCGGAAATGCCTCCTTCTGTCTGTTACACACATTTGCAGTACTTTATAACTCCCTTTTTCCCATTTTTAATGGGAACATGTTATTACATTATATATGAACAAGTTATTTACGACGTGGCGAAGTCTTGTAGCTTACATCAAACTTAACTTAGCTACAATGGAAATCATAATAATAAACTATTAATTAGTGGTTTTTGTCAAAATTGTTCTTAAAGTATATTTAAAGCTATGATATACACTAGTATACCCCTATTATACATATGTATATATATATATGTAGAGAAGATGTTTAATTAGTTTCGCAATTTGTTAGTGGTTTAGATATGCAGGTATTTGAGGCATAAAAATATCGATATTAGCAACGATTATACAAGTTTTCATCACTATTGTTTAATGTTATTTTTATAATTTTTTACACATTTTTCGTTATTATTGAAAATGTTGTTTAGAAGGAAAATATTTACAAAATTTTAACTTTCAAGTTTGTCAAACATGCGTCCGTCTGTCCGTCTGTCCGTCCGTATGAACGCATTTTTTGCATTGTCTTGAAGCTAAAACAGTCAAAGTTATCTAATTACATATATATATTATGCAGACAAAGTGTTAAGTTCTCTATTATCACAATTGAAAACTATCGATAGCATATAAATCAATGTTCTTTTTTTCTTGCCTTAATTAAATTATTATAATTATACATCTTCCACAGTTTAACAGCTAGAGTAACCAAATTTGAGGCTAAAGAGGCTAAAAAAAAAGTATATCGCAGTCGGGTCCATCCGACTGCAGCGTTCTTACTTGTTATTGAATTACATTTTTGAACGAGTTACACAGTTTGTTACATAAAATGAATACTCTGTATGCCAGAGTATATAGCACTCTAATCATGTCTATTAAAATCGCGTTGGTAAATATCATGAATCATGCCCTGCCTCAGTTGCTATTGCCAAATTTTCCATTTTATTTGAATTGCGGAAGTGGAAAATTATAGCATGAAAAGCATTGCCGCCCGCCACAAAAGCAACAAAAATCGAGATTATTAATTGTTGCTTAAAAAACATGTACCTATGTATGTGTATGTATATACATATACATATAGTGAAGTGCTTTAAATTGTTTAACAATTTGTTTGAGTTTTGACTTTACACATTCTATTAAATGTTTATGAAGCATGCTAAATTTGAGCAACAAATGCAGCAATCAAGCAAAAAGGGCTATAAGACTTGACTAATATAAGAATAGTGACAAATAAAAACTAGTCTATAAGATAGCCGAGCTCAATACAAAAGTAAAATTATGGGTACTTATGCATACTTACATATGTACATATGTATTGTATATGTGTGTGTGTGTGCAAATACCAGTTAAAGTGAAGAAAAAGATCAACTTTAGCTTGTTGTCTACTTCCGTGCTCGATTCCTCAAGTTAGTGGGTCATTGAAGAAGTCAAGCAAATGTTCAACAAAATTGATACAACACCAACAACAGCAACAACAACAACAACAGCAACACCAACACCAACAACAACAACAACAGCAACACCAACAACAACGACGGCACGACTCATTTGATTGGCCTTTTATGTATGAGAGATTGAATAAAAAATCCATTTCGCTTAATACGCCGAAAAGGTCATAATATGATCCGATCGATTGTATTGAATTGTATGCAATTCACTTGACTTTCAGCAAAAAGCCAAAAGGCTAAAAGACAACCAATGCTCTTGTGGATCTGGGTCGATAAGAAGTTCGTTCGACTCGGGATCATCAGATAGCATTTTTTGTGGCTATAATATCTTTTAGCTAAAAGCTATTACAAATTTGTCACAAAATACGAAGTTTAATTTAATTTGTGAAAATCAGTATTGGCATCACTTTTAAGCTCACTTATTAGTTGAAAAAGTAAACAATGTATAAGTTGTTTGTGTGATTGCCGAAATAAAATATAAAGTTTCACAAAAAATGCATACAATTTTCATTTGTCTTATTCTTGTTGGTCTTATAATGTCGATAGCGACTATAAACAATGGTCGATATTAGACAATAAGCTGAGTGCAAGAACTACGTCATTTTCTTTTTAGTTTGTCCGTTTTAAGACTGCATTTTATATAGGATATATAGCTATATGGCTGAAGCTTCCAATTCAAAATAATCTATAAAAAAGTGGAGTTATTTGATGGCAACATTGTGATAAATCGTCCATTTATTCGCTACTTGATTCAAGTGACAATATAATTTTTTAAAATAGTATTTTAATCGTATAAAACTACAGTTCTGTTGTGCTTTTGCGTATGCCAACAAAATATCGATGATGCTTAATATATAGATGTTTCTTTAAGTAAGTTTCTTTCAGATAATACGACTTTTTTTCTGGGCTAAGGCTAAAATTGAAAATAATGCTTCATTAAAGGTTTCAAATCACGAAAATTTCTTCAAATACAAACAAGTTTTTTTCCAGCTAATACAGATTTGAATGTGGCACAGCAACTGGAAAAACGATAGAATTTGAAAATATGTTAATTTGCTCAAATGACTTGAGATTCCTGCTACCGATTTTAGTGAATGATAGGTTAGGTTAGGTTATATAGACTGCTCAACGCGCGGTCGAGTTCACTCAGAGGCCAATTGGCTCATTGTGATGCCTAAGGTGGGGAAAGGATGTAAGAAAGTGGTTAAGTAGGGTGAAAAAGAGGTGAGGGTGCCCTATTCAGCTAGACTCGTTGGGCGCTGAGCGCCTTTTCAGCCTTGAATGATAACTATTTCAAAATCTTAAACATGCATCTGCATGAAATTTTGTAGACATTCTCTCAAGATTTCAAATTGAATTCCATCTAAAAAGAAATATATATGTATTAGCATAGTTGAGGCCTATATTGAGTTTTTTTCTACATTGAATTTTAAAATCCATAATTCTATACGCAAGTTATGGTGACATTTTTGGACTTACCTAAAACAAAACTAATTTGGAAAAAAGTACGTTGAATATTTTTTGAAAAAGTTCTGCTACAGAATATATATTATATTTTGATATTTTTAAACATTTTATTTTCGCGATTTTAACTGTAGTGTAATCGATGCGCTGATGATTGCCATTGATGTTTTAACATACTAAATTGCATTTAATTGTAATTATATTGAAACTTTTGCTTTCGTTCGCTTGTCTCTGTCTCGGAAACTTGTTTCGCATGGCAAGTGGCAAGTGGCAAGTGGCAAAAAGGCAGCCCAAAAATAATGAAAATGAAAACCATATGCGATTACAAGAAACGTTCACATCGTTGTTGGGCTTGCCAACGGGTCAACTGGTTGTCCAAGTGACCGTTGGGCGCTGGTCGACCGCCAAAAGACAATGCGAAATAATCATAATAATAGCAACATAAACAAAATAAAAAAACCAAAAACAAAGAAAAAATAACAAGCTACAGCAACATAGATTAATGTCGCATGACATTAATGACGGAAATCTGAAGCAGCCAAGTGGCCGCCAAGTGGACGCAATGCGGCGCCTGGAAAGAAAAAAAATAAATAAAAAAGAAGTGAAACAAGTAAGAAAGTTGCAATCGAAAGCTACCGATTGCAAAGTACTCTGTTCCCAGTTTATTATATACATGTATACTTACATATATATAATATGTATTGCATACACACAAACTAGTTTCAGTTTTCTGCAAAATTTGCAAGAATGAAATTCACTTAAGTGTTTCACAACTGATACAATTTTACTTGTTTGTTTTTTTCGACTGGGACTTTTTAGCCCCCAACTGGGACCTTTATGTCAATTATTTGTTTAATCTTGCTTAAAATTTTAAATAGTTTTAGATATAGCCGATTTACGGAAGGCAGAATCGATGATAATCAAGCCTGTTTCCATTTCCGATTCCGCTGAAAACATTTAGAATCGTTGTTCTTAACTGTTCCGAATTCCAAACATTGATGGGAAAGTCAGTTTAAAAAGTTGTGCTTTTGGACCAGTAGATTGAGAAATATTCGAAATTATCTTTAAAAAGGCATAACAATTGCTATTTCTTATTATCTAAAATTCTGTGAAATGAGCAAAGGCCTGAATAACTTGTTTTGAATATCTTTTTCTTATGTTGGAAAACATATAGATCATATGGATCATTTCAAAAAACCAAAAATACTCTATTTCACTATCATGGAACAGCGTATAAAAAGTTGCCGTTGAGGTTGCAAATAATAAAAATAAAATCAAATTGACAACACTTTCAATTGTCGCATGTCTGCGACGTTAACCTGAGAAACATAGAAATGCTCCCCGTAGCACACCCCCTGCCCCCGGAACAGCTATATATAAAGGCCGTTGTTCGGCTTGTTCAACGTGCAAATATAACAAGTTAGAAAAGTTATATTTGGCATGCCGAAGATAAATACCCTTGCTAAAAAGGTGTTCATATGAAACATTAATTTTCGACCAAGTCTTTCTATTTCAGTTGCTCAATTTTGATCAAACTTATGGAATACCAAATAATAGCATTGAGTACTACCTAGTTGTTTGAGATATCTGTTTGAGCAAAAAAGTTCCAGACGGACGTAGGGACAGACAATCAGAAGGACAGACTTACAGACATGACTAGTTCGATTCGTTGTTTGACGTTCATTAAGACGAGTCGTCTATTTAAATGTGTAACACATTTTGTTACAAAATAATAATACCCTCTGCAAGTGTATAAAAACGAACAGTAAAAGCAAAACCAGCAATGAAATGTTATGCTTTTAAATGAAAACAAAAGTGAAACAGAAGTTGGTCTACAGTTGGGGCCCAGTTCAGTTGATGGCCAAGTGCCTTTGACTGACTTTGATCCGTAATGGGCCCTGTGAAACTAAAAGTGGTTGTGTTAAAATTTAATTAAGCCAAAAAGTTCACAGCCAACTAACTGGTCTGCTCCAAATACTGACAATGGCGAACGACAAGGGAATTAAAGTATTCCAAAGTACAGACATAATTATCCAGTAACTATAACAAGAGCAGTCTGTTGGTTCTACAATCAGCTGTCGTGTTCTCAAAATTCACTGCTGTTCTGAATTCCGCGAGGTATACTTCCCGAATTATTCATGTGCCACTAGTTGACGATGTCTTCATAATAGAAAACAGCTGTAAAAATCTACACCCATTAAACATATGGGCACATTTCAAATCGGGAATTCGAATTTGATTTGTTAATTTTTCGTTTTTTAGTTTCTAAAACACTTTTTGAATCATATATCAGAGCTGGGAAGTCTCTGGTAAGTCGCAGTATATCATAAAACTGCCATATCAATGATCTGTTCAAAATATTAACAAAATTTAAAATTAGACATTGATGTACACATTAGCCACATTAGCTGCCAACTGAGACTTATTTTGAGTGTTTGGCCAATTTCACAGTGTATTTTGGCCTTATTAGGGTCATCATTACCAATCGTCTGCCACTTTAAGTTGGACGTGGATATTGAAGAGCATTAAATTGCTGGGCAAATAATTTGTCTGGTAAAACCACAACGAATCCATTGACAATGCATATTATACATGGGTATGGGAATGGCTTTATAATCAATGTCCTCCCCTCACCAGCCAAACTCAATTCATCATTTTAGCCCTTTTTTATACACTTGTTAGAAGAAGAGGGTATTATAAGCTTGCTATTGTAAGTGCAACGCATATTTTTGTTGAAATACATATGCATGTCGAAAACACCCGAATCGGATCACTATAACAGGAAGAAACGCTTGAAAATGTTATAGTTTAAGATATCAAAAGCAATCTCAACAATTTAGAGATTTAGCAAAGTTATTCAAATTGGACAAATATATCTAGTTGCCATAGGAACAATCTCATGCAAAATGACTTTTTAACAAGAAAGAAATGTTATCTTTGGAGTGCCGAAAATGTATACCCTTGCAGAAGAAAACTTACTTTTCAACCGATCGTTCCTATGGCAACTAAGATATAGACCTCCGATTTTGATGAAATTTTGTCAACATATGTGGATAGAGCTTAAATTTGGGCATAGTGAGTTTGGTCGAGTTATTTTGAAAAACACAAAAGTTTTTTATACAGAAACTTATTTTTAACCGATCGTTCCTATGGCAACTATAAGATATTGTGCTCTGACTTCGATGAAGTTTTGTCAAGTGAAAAGTGCTTAAATTTAGACATAGTGAGTTTGGTTGAGTTATTTTGAAAAATAAAAAAGTTTTTCATACAAAAACTTATTTTACAACCGATCGTTCCTATGGCAGAAATATGTAATAGTGGTCCGATCTGGCCGATTCTGACATATGTACTGCTTGAAGAAAGAATAAGCATCTGTGCCAAGTTTCATCACGATAGCTCTAAAAGTGAGGGACTAGTTCGCATATAAACAGATAGACGGACAGACAGACGGACTGCTGAAATATTAAGTTTTTTATAGAAAACTTTTCTGTAAGGGTATGTACTAACTTTGGCACTGCGAAGATAACAGCTCTGCTTTTTTTTTTTCAAAGTTTGTTTTATTACATTGAGCGTTGAAAAACGTTTGTTAATTTGCATTTAATTTATTTTGGCTCGGCATTAAAAAAAAAGTGCAGGCAGTGCCCCTCATAAATTGTTCATTGCTACCGTAGCCGTTGGCTACTCTCCTCTCCATTCACAAGCCAAACTCTCCATTTGCAACTCCAACTCTAGCTTCATCTTCAGGTTAGGTTAGATGGCCAAGAGCCAAGTCTGGCCAAGTTTGGCCAAGTCTGGCAGCCAGGTTTCCAACCGAAGCGAATCGATTTTGGCAGTACGTTGTTTTTTTTTGTTTTTTTTTTTTGTTGCGCTTGTCTTGATTTTTTGTTGCTGTTTCTTGGTTCGCTCTCTCGTTAAGAGAAAGGTGCTGCTGATCAGTCAGCAAACCAGTAACAACAACAACAATAACAACAACGATAAATTAAACAGCACCAACAACACACGCGCAATTCACTTTCTAATGATGCACATAAAAAAAAACAAAAAAAAAAAAACACAAAATAATAAAAATCGCAAAAAATATAAAGGCAAATTTTTTATTCGAAATAACAAATCTCTTTTACATTTGCAATATATTTTATTAAGCGCCTTTGGCGCTGACCGCACCAACCACAAAATGTGAAAAAAAAAAAAAAAATCAAAACAAAAATAAAAGTTGAAAAAAAAAATATATGTCCTGTAATAAAAATATAAAATTTATGTGCCAAATTAATTTGCGAAGCTCGAAGGAAAAAATATTGAATTATTTGAGCCGTGTTCAGAGCAATTAATATACATATTCATATGCATATTTGCATGTATTTAATAAACAGCTAACATAAATTCAAATATTTATTATGCTAAATATATAAAATAAGTAAGCAAACTTGTATCGGTTCGAAGTTGCAACGAAGCTGAGATACTCTGCAAAACTTTTCATAAATTGTTCAAGCAATTTGATTTTTTTAGAATATTTGATTTCAGTTTCGAATATAGTTTCCATTTAATGTCCTATTTTTAGATCCTATTTGACTTATTAAAAATTTTAGATTGACCATAACATTAATTCCGAATTTAAATTTTGCAAAATTACAATCGGTGGTGTTTTGATTAATAGCATAGGATGAATCGATTAATCGGTGTATCGAAACTAAATAAAATAACAAAAATTAATCGCATATTGTTTCAAAAATTAGAATTTTTGCAATATCCGTAGAAGCACAGCCCTCCATTCGTCTGCATGAACACAATTTTTACACACCGCTTTAAAGATAGAGCTATCGATGATCGATAACAGTAGCGATCCAAATGCATCGACTTTGAGTACTTGTTTCGTAATAAGAAAATCGATTAATCAATTGTTTTATATTATATATCATTGATCAGCACTAAAAAACGACACAAACTAGACATGTCGGAGACGTCCACATTAACGCATTGCACATTTGTTGAAAAAATTATAATACCCTCTGTTAGGGTATAAAAACTTTGGTTGCGAACGGGTTTCTGTTTGGCCTTTTTTGGCACGGGTTTTTCGTTACCATTTAGATGAGTTATAGGTGAAAATTGTCGCGAAAGTCGTGAGTTATGAATTGGTTGCTGTTACAGCTCTTGTTGCTGTTGCTGTTGATGTTTCTGTTGTGTTTGTTGCTGTTGTTGCGCAAAATAAACATCGCCGTGAAGGTCAAGAAACTTTTAAGCGCTTCGCTGGCTGCTGCCTGGCTTCGTTTTCCATGTTGCGATTGTTGTTGCTGTTGTTGTTGTTATTGTTGTACGGAGTATCTTAACATTTGTTGGCATTTAATTAATTAAAGTAAATCACTTTTGCTTCGGCGAGCCGCACAAAACGCATTAATCATTCAAAAAATTGGCTCACATTTCCGTTCACCTTCAATAAATTGTATTTGCATGTAATTTATAACAACATAACAGGGAAACAACATCGAAACAGTATTCAGAAATAACTGTAATTTGCCTTGCATATGGTAACAATATGCGGGTGAAATATTGGTGAACACGAATAGATCTATTGCGAAAACTATTCAAATTAGTTATACAGAATTTGATTGATACTGGCTTTGGTTTTTAATACTAGTACCTTGGTAGACCATCTTAATATTATAAAAACATATTTGGTATTAATCAATTTTGTCGGTAGGACGTTTTCTCCTACTACATTGACAGGGTTACGATGCTCTTCGGTATCTCCTTCGGGATTCCTCTTTACTGCATCCAGTTTTTTCAGCGTTTTCAGATTGGTCTTAGCCCATTATGACGCATTTCGGAATGAGACTTTCGTTACAGCTATCCTGCTATCAGAATCGCTGTTGCTAGTCATAGCTTATATCGCAGTTAGTTAGGCAACAGAAGTCAACAAAGTTTAAGCTAACAAGAAAGAAATGTTATATTGCAGAAAAGATTTGCATAAGAAAACTTATTTTTCAGCGGCAGTGGCAGCTATAAGATATCGTGATCCGATTTTGATAAAATTTGGTCAACATGTGAAGAACGTGCTGTAATTTAGATGTTAAGAGTTTGGTTGAGTTATCTTGAAAAACAAAAAAAGTTTTTCATACAAAAACAAATTTTTCAACCGATCGTTTCTATGGCAACTATAAGACATAGAAGTGCGATTTCAATGAAACTTTGTCAACATGTATGAATTGTTCTTAAACTTAGGTTAAGTGAGTTTGGTTGGGTTATCTTGAAAAACAAAAAAAGTTATTCATAAAACAAGTAAGAATTCTCTAGTCGAGTTTGCCCGACTACGAGACTCCCTGCTCCCAACTTGCATTTCAAGCAGTTCAGCGGCAACACAAGCAAGCAGCGTACTCAACTTGCACAGTGCATGTCAAACTCTTGTTTCTGCCTGCTGAGACAGGGGAAATAAGTTTTTCCATAACTGTGGTGCTATTTATCCAATCGTGTTGAAATTTACACATCCGAAAGACATTGATTAAACATACATGTGTACCAAAAATTAAAGCTCTATCTTTAAAATTGTGGCTGTGGGAGTCTTTTGCGATTTGCGGGGGTGCGAGGGGGTGCATCCGAAATTTGAAATAAACTTGATCTGCGTATGGTATACAGGAACCTACATGCCAAGTTTGGTGTCTCTAGCTTTTGTAGTCTCCGAGATCTGTGTGTTCATACGGACAGACGGACAGACAGACGGACATGGCTTGTTCGTCTCGGCTGTTGATCCTGATCAAGAATATATATAGTTTATATAGTCGGAATTGCCTCCTTCTGTCTGTTACACACATTTGCAGTACTTTATAACTCCCTTTTTCCCATTTTTAATGGGAACAGGGAGTAAAAACTAATTTTTCGACCGATCGTTCCTATGGTATAGTATAATATAAGTGTCACTTTTAGATACTAAATTAAATATGTATATTTTGGTAAAACTGTAAATAATAAAGCTCTGCTATTTAAAATAAATTTAAAAATAATATATTTGTTACGTTTTTACTCCCTGTTCCCATTAAAAATGGGAAAAAGGGAGTTATAAAGTACTGCAAATGTGTGTAACAGGCAGAAGGAAGCATTTCCGACTATATAAACTATATATATTCTTGATCAGCATCAACAGCCGTGACGATCTAGCCATGTCCGTCTGTCTGTCTGTCTGTCCGTCTGTCCGTCTGTCCGTATGAACACACAGATCTCGGAGACTACAAAAGCTAGAGACACCAAACTTGGCATGTAGGTTCCTGTATACCATACGCAGATCAAGTTTATTTCAAATTTCGGATGCACCCCCCCGCACCCCCGCAAATCGCAAAAGACTCCCACAGCCACAATTTTAAAGATAGAGCTTTAATTTTTGGTACACATGTATGTTTAATCAATGTTTGTAAATTTCAACACGATCGGATAAATAGCACCAAAGTTATGGAAAAACTTATTTCCCCTGTCTCAGCAGGCAGAAACAACAGTTTGACATGCACTGTGCAAGTTGAGTACGCTGCTTGCTTGTGTTGCCGCTGAACTGCTTGAAATGCAAGTTGGGAGCAGGGAGTCTCGTAGTCGGGCACACTCGACTAGAGTATTCTTACTTGTTTTCTTATAATAAAGATAAAACTAAATTCTAAGATCATAGTTCCAGTGACATGCGGTAATAAAGCACTGCAAAAGTATCTAATGGTATAAGGAGGCATCTTCGACCCTATAAAGTATATTTATTTTTGATCAGCACCAACAGCTGAGTCGATATGGTCATGCTTGTCTGTCTGTCTGTCCGTCCGTTAGTCAGTGCGAACTCTCTGACATCGGAGACTTCAAGTGCTAGAGACACCAAACTTGGCATGTACAGTTAGTTCCTGTAAATGATACGCAGATCAAGTTTATTTAAAATTTTAGAAACTCCCTCCCACACCTCCTACAGCCACAAATTTTAGATATAGCCTTGACAGGTACATAACAGGTACATATACCCAGTTTGTTTGCTCTAACTTCAAAGCTGTGGTAAAACTGCGTTCATGCAGATGGACAGACGGACGGAAATTTCACAAGCCCAACATACGCTCTTTTTCAATTTTTGAATAAAAGAGAACAAAATGTATAATTCTGGAGAAACATACTCTCTTAACAGAAGATAGTAGTGGCGCATGCCCCTGAGGTGGTAAGACATGGATTCACAAACAATCGATAATTTTCTATCGTGATATCGATAGTACGATGTCAATATAAATATTATACATTTTTCAATAAAAGTAAGTTTG
>OX453090.1:22180673-22340068 GCA_949708635.1 Hirtodrosophila cameraria | reverse complement strand
GAGTTGCGTGAAGTTCAAGTATTAAATATTTACATGTAGTTCTATAACTTAATAAGTTTGTTAAAAAGTATTCATTTGCTTGATTCAATTACTAAACTGAATTATATTGATTACAATTGCTAAATGAGCAGACAAACAGTTATGGGTTCAACTCGGTTCGTTTCAAAATGGGATTATATTATTATATTAGACATATACTTACCTTTCCTGAGCTGCGATTCTATATTCAAAGACATATTCTATATATTTTATTCATCATTTTCTAGTAGCAAGTATTTGTCTCTTGCCCAACATGAATATACAATTTGTATTTATTTTGGCTATCTGCAATGGATTATAAATAAAAAGTTGTATGAATGTACAGAAGTTTTGATAGTGGTCAATTTTTTTCTAATCGTGATTGAAACTCAGATATTTGTTAGTTTCACAAGCTTGGCATTTTATTGCGCAGATATTGTAAAAAGCAGCTAATATAAGCTGATGCACGAACATTGAATACTCTGTTTAATTGCCCAAGGGGAAGCTCTCCACATTTCCATCGACACCATCGGCAAAAACATTCCGCAGCTCCTCAAAATAGCCATGCAATGATTCCACCATAGATTCCCAGGCATCTTTAATATTTTTGCCAAACTCCTCGGCCGCTGCAGTTAGTCGTACATCCAGTCTCGGTTCATCTGGATAGATCAAATGTGGTCGCACATCATCATATTCATTCGAGTAATCCAGATCCAAATCATCTTGGCAATTGGCCAACGATAGCCACAATGCGCACAACATCACAATAAGTAATTGACAAATGGAATTCATTTCAATAACTGACGAGCCGCTAACGAGGCATTCTTGCTTTTGTATGCCACAATGCCGCAAAGGCGACTAAAGATCAAAATGGCGTGTAGAATGCAACCGGAAATGTTGCACATGATGCACGATATTTGTATGATAGACAGGTACATGAAACAAGCTGTTCTTATTTGCGTTTCAGCTGAAAGTTTGTCATTTGCTTTTTTTTTTAAATATTTATTTGAAAATAACGTAAATTGATAAGAATTGACATACAAAAAAAAAGTGAATAAAGTAGAATAATTAATTTAACTTTAATTGCCGCCAGCAGCTTGAGCCGCGGCACCTTTTATTTTCTGATGCACCTGCTGAAATGCATCGGCCACACTGTCCACCACCGATAGCCACATGCCCTTTAAACGATCAGCAATATTTGGACCCTGCTGCTGTTGCATGAAGTCATCTGGCATTGACTGACGTCGTCTGCGACGGCTACTTTCTTGTAGCTTCTTTTTGGTCTTCTTGTTAATGCGTGATCTTGAGACATTGTTGGCAGCTCGCTTGCGAGCACGTGCCTTTCTTTCTTCGACCTCATCTGCTGATTCTGTGGGCATCATATCCTTCCATTTGCAGGGTGAGCGCTTGCCACGCTTGCCACGTTCGCCATGCAGCGCCATATGAAGGCTACTGCTGCTCCTGCGTCGTCGCCGACGTCTCTTTGATTCCTCAGAATCGGAATCGGAGTCATCATCTCTGCCAGATCGCATTGCGTCGCCATATCCAACGTCGGTCTTCGAGTGCAGTGCCATTAGTGGATTGTCAAAGTTAATCTGTTGCCTGGCCGCCGAGCCCTCCTGCAAGGTACTCATAATCTGATTGCCTACGCTGAGTGCACCCATGGCTAATTGCTCGAAAGGATTCTGTGCCCTGGGACGCATCCAGACGCTGCCCGCTAGCATCCCTAGCATCAACACTGCCTGCAATCCAAACTGCATCTTTCAACTGTGCTCATTTCATGGCGATCCAATTCATTTTATGTGCCAAATTCGCTCAATTTAGATCGCGTGCATCGCATCTGCGCAACGTGGCGTATGATCAGTTTTAGCCATTAACACTTGTTTTGAATCTATTTTATGACCTGTATTTATAAATTAGATCTTGCGAAAAGCATATGCAATTTGAGACAACAAGTTTGATATATAGATTCGGGTACATCAGCATATCAGCACGATTCGGGTTTCCAATTTTGCTATAGTCAAATTAGTTTAAATGATACCATTTTCACTTTTACATTTACAGTTTTAGCGGCTTAAAATCACTTGTTGATTGAGTGTTTCAAGTATCAATATTCTTATTAAGCACGTGAATTGAATCTGAATCGTATATTTTTATAAAGTTAACGGCATACGATAAATACGCAAATTCTTGACAAAGTGTAAAAACGTTAATGCCAATTGTGCAAAACCAGAATAGGGTATTTGCTAATCAAGCATACTACACTAGAGCATTCCTGCTTGTTTTGTGTGCTTGTTTGACTTTAAGCTTATATCACGGCAAGCTTTGAACTAAACTTCCGAGCTGTCATGAAAAGGTCAGGTGCTCGGCTCGGCAACCCAAACAGTCTCGCTTGCTAGCCATATCAGATAAGATTTCGAATTTTAGAAATTATTTCTTGCATAATTTTAATCGTCTATCAAAATAGAAACTAAATTGAAACACTGCTAAATTGTAATTGTGTACTTTTTTTTTTGAAATCTAAGAAAGTCAGAAAATATGAGAGCTGCCAAAACACGCAAATATGGTTCTCGATTGGTAAAAACACTATGATTAATAACTTTTATTTGATTTGTACGTTTCGTTCGCTATTCTAGCAAAATCCAACTCAATTCGCCGGACTTTCACCAGCGGGATTACAATATTCAGCTGCGTATCCGCAGCAATCCATTGGAGGTCGCGGCAAGCCAAAGCAGGCGCCAGCCGTCAACAACCAGCAGCAGTTGCAGCAACAGCAACAGTTGCAGCAACAGCAGCAGCAGCAATATTTGGCACAACAGCAACAGCAGCAAGCCGCTGCAGCAGCAAATGCACCCAGCTATGCAGATCAGATGCAAGCCGCCTTCCTTGATTACCAGCGTCAGCGATTGGAGTTTGAGCAGCAACAGCAGCAACTACTGCATAAACTCTATACCTACTATCCGGATGTGTCGGGACAGCAGCAACAGTCGCAAGTGCAGCAGCAACAACAGGATCAACAGCAGCCCAGCGCAGGATCACGCTTTGTCACACGGCAATCATCGAGCCTTTTTGGAGGCAACAACGGTTTGCAGCCGCAACAACGCCAAACTGTGCCACAGCAGACGCAGTTGCAGTCGCAGCCGCAGTTGCAGCCAGCATCAGCAGCTAATGGCCAGCAGCAAAATTTCTATTCAACCCAGCAGCATATGGGATTCCTGCAGCAGCAGCAGCAAGATATCCTGCGCGAGCAGCAGCACAATGTTGCCCAGCAGTTTGCCACCAATCAATTGGCGCCTAGCACCACAGAGAACTATGGCATGGCAGTCCCCGAATCCGCCGTACTGGGTTCTCCATCGTACCAACCTTCATCAGCCGTATCCCATGTAAGATTCAGCAGCGGCAATCTTAACTACAACTTTTAAGTTCAAGTTGAAGCTGGAAGGACACTCGCTTCAAGATACAAATGACTTTCTTGTAGCTTCTTGATTCCACAAGTCGCCAAGTGGATGAAGAACATATCTGATAATTATAGTCCTTTTTTCATTTTTTTCGTCAATAGTCCTAATTTATTAGTTTTTTTTTTTGTAAAAGCGTGCAAATTTAGCAGCAGCGTAGATATTGTCAATAAAATTATATCTCTATAAAAAAGTGTTTTATATTTTCTATAAATATATTAATTTACAGCTGATCAATCTATGGCCATCCCAACGAAATTGTTTTTATATACTGAAAATAGACATCGATAAATTAAAAACAAATAAGAACGTTGCAGTCGGATGGACCCGACTGCGATATACTCTTTTTTAGCCTCTTTGTGGAGTCAGAAGGCAATTGTTTTTTCTCAAATCTTTCAAGTTTTACCATCAATTTAAGTTTGGTTGGAGAAACAAACAGTACTTGGTTGCAAGGGCGGGGGTGGGTGTGGCAAAAATATTTGTATTCAACCTTTTAAATAGACAACAGAATTCAACCTGAAAAATTTGGTGATTCTAGCTAAAGGGGTGGGGGAGATACAGACTTTGCTTATTTGTGGGGGCTGGGGTGGGCGTATCCAAATTTTTTTTAGTCAGATCCATTAAGGATGTGATAAGTAGCCCTTGTGCTAAATTTGGTTACTCTAGCTATAAAACTGTAGAAGATATAGGTTTTTGCGGTTTGTGGGGGAAGGGGTGGGGGTGAGATCTTGAAACTTTGTTTCACTGTGGTATATGTTAACATGCATACCAAGTTTGGTTGCTTTAGCTTCAAAACTGTGGAAAAAACTGCGTTCATACAGACGGACGGACAGAAGGACGGACAGACGGACAAACACACATTTCACAAGCCCAATACACTCTTCTTTTTTAAAAAAAAACATTCAGAAAAAGAGTATAAACATAGTTGAAGTCTAATGTATCATTTGTAGTATGATAAATAACTACACTTTGAAAATCTGAATATTCTTCAATTAAAAAACCACTGCAAAATGAAGTAGCTTCAATTGAACGCTGATGCTCTGAACAAAACAAAAACAAAGCTTAATTTATTCAGCAGCTTTGCTTAGTTTTATTTATTTGAATAAGAAATTAAAAAAAAAAACAAGATAAGCAAAACAAGTAAGAACGTTGCAGTTGGAGGCACCCGACTGCGATATACTCTTTATTAGCCTCTTTGCGTAGTCAGAAGTGGGCTTGGTAATTGTATTTTTGGTTAAATCATTCAAGTTTTACCATTAATATAAAGTTGGTTGGGGCAGATCTACAGATTTTGGAGAAACAAACTTTACTCGATTGCAAGTGCGGGGGTGGGCGTGTCATCCGAAATTTGAAATAAACTTGATCTGCGTATGGTATACAGGAACCTGCATGCCAAGTTTGGTGTCTCTAGCTCTTATAGTCTCTGAGATCGACGCGTTTAATTAATTATGCAAAAAACACTATCTTAACCAAAATAAACGTAATTGTCTTAGCGCTGAAAAGTTATTTAACATTGAATCATTTAAAATCGGATTAAGCAGCAAAAACTTAAAACCGTGCAAGCAGATTATTTCTAAAAGATAATTTCTTTCCGGTCCATAATGAATCCTCAGCTGAAAGTGCTTGCTGCACTTGAACTTGAGGAGCAGTACTTGTTCTCTTACAAGTAAATGCACTCAGTAAAGCTATTATCACAAAGTGTTGTTTCAGTGTTGTTAGCAATTGAAATATCTCATTCATATTACAGCTCTTTTTAATGGAAGGACTTTTATAATTTCGTACGTTGTGTGTGTGTGTGTGCTTATTAAGTAAAAGCACGCACATTCACAAAATGACTTAATTAGCATGTGATCACAGCTGAAAACACATAATGCAAATGCTTGTTTATCAACTTCATTTCAATGGTGAATTCATTAACAAAGTCGGCTTTGGTCTGGTTTGGTCCTTCGTCTGACATTTTGCATGCGCCCTTGTTACTAAAATTGAAATGCAAACACTCCTTGCCCATCGACATGTTGCAGATTGTGATTGTCGAAAGGACTGAGCTTGAGGGGTTTGGTACTGTTGCTTCCTTTGCTGCCATTGGTAGACATTTGTATCCTGTCCCCTAGGGGAAATTGAACAGGAAGCGGTACCACACACACACACACACACACACACAAACACAAAACACACGCCCACACACGCACACGCTTGCACCTTCCGCATTGGGCAGTTTTTGTATACATTTTATACTCTTGCAGATTATATTATGATTTTGTCATGAACTGTGCAAAGCATTGAAGTGACGTTCCTGTCAACATAAAGTATATACAATAAAAAACATTAACTTTTTTCAAAATATTTAAAAATACTCTTGGGGGATCTTAAAACGTCAAAGTATTTCCGTTTTTGACTTTTCAAAATTGCTAAACGTGAAGTGAAATTGTCTAAATTGGCAACACTGGTCTCCTACCCGATAAGGTATATATATTCTTGATCAGCATCAACAACTTGGCATATGTATGGATGTCGGAATCGGCCGAATCGGACCACTATAACATAAATGTTGTTTATCAAGATATCTCAAACGGACTTACACATTCTGAGTTCTCGTAAAATTCACGCTATAAAATCTGATCATTATAGCTTATGGGGATACATAGAAAGTTGGTGTAAAAATGAAACTTGGTGTTGAAACTATTCTTAATTTAAGTATATTTTGTACTTGATCAAAACAACATAAGTATATTTTATTGCTGTAATTTACTCAACCGATTGAAAATGATCTTTTTATATGGACAATATGTAAATCGTCATCAAGACGAAAATATCTTTTTCGTTCACACACTGAATAAAATTAACTTTTTCTACTATACCAATACCTACTATAACCAACTTCATTAAATTTGCACAAAACCTACTTTTAACCTACCTTAATCCTACGCAACTACGCCCCAGCACCTTTTGTGCTTTTTTTATTCGCACACGTGGAAAGTAGATTGCAGCCAATTTCAGGAATTTTTCAGAATCACATTATTGTTGAAAAAAAAAAAATATTTGCAAACAGTTTTAACAATTCACCGTCGACTTGATTCCATAGAATATGCTCTTTAGTGCATTCGTCGACACATCGGCATTATGTATGTTACTTACTTATAATATACATACGCAGGTGTTATTGTAGATGAACAGTGGTAAATGCATCGAATAATCTTGCTATGGCAAACCATTTTCAGAGAAAATCTTTGCGTTGGCCGGTGAGAGCTGGGGTTTTTATCTTAAGACTATGTCGGTCTATGGTATATACAAACATGCTAACCAAGTTTGGTTACTCTAGCTTTAAAGCTGTGGAAATAATTGCGCTCATGATGAAAAATCATCGTTTGATAAAGTGTATTTTTGGCAAAAGTACCTTCTAAATAAAAAATGAAGGCCCTCAAGGAGAAACAATGGCAAATGTCTTTGGTTTCTTAGCTCATCTTCTGAGTGTACTTTAATTTTGCACAACGTGAAACAAACACTTGTTATTGAGACTTGATTTCAAGTGTTTGTAAGTCAAATAGCATTTTTGTTTGTCAAAGATTCTAATTTATTTATAGTATTTGTCTGTTGATTTCAATTTGTTTAATGAAAACCTCAAGAAGCTGCCGTCTGCCTGCATTGTTTTGTATTTTACATGGCTTGCTTGGTTTTTCTTTACTACGTGCTTTGTTGAGGCTTAGTCATACTTAACAACTCCCAAACCTCCCCCATTCAAGGACCTTCAGAGCGCAGCACAAAGCGCCTTTCTCTAATGCAGTTGTCCTGTTTTCTCTTTCAGTTTCTCTTTGCGCTTTTCTTTGTCGCGGCTTTGGCTGTTTTTATTTACTTTGGGGCCCAGGACTTTACCGTGCTGTGTGTGTGTGTGCGTCCTTGGGCGTGCAGGTGTCTTTTTGCTAAGACATTTTGTTTATAATATGTATATTTTTTATTTCCATTCAGCTTTCTGCCAAATGAATATGCCAAAAGATTTTGATGACAACTGTTGCTGTATTGTCAATGGCTTCAAGGCTTCAAGGCTTGGCCAAACGAAATAAGCTGCGGCTCAAGTCCCGCACACAGCAAGCCACAAAGTAGAGAAGCATCTGGGGGCATGCTGTGGAGCAGTTGGTGGGGGGAACGTCCAGTGTGGCAGGCACACAGTGGTTGAATTTGCGACTTTGTTGGCCATTGACTAGCATAACTTTGCATCTTAATTGATATCCAGCTGCTTGCGAAAGTTCGCGCCATGCTTGGTTGCTGCTTGGAAAAGATATCTGCATCAATATTTATATGTCTTACACTATGTGTGTGTATGTATGTTGTGTAGGTGCTTTGTGGGTTGTGTCCACGTCTTAGCTAAAAATAAGATAGGTAGACTCAGACAATTATTATGTATTGGTTTGAACACATACACACACACACACACGCAACATATTCAAGATGCGACGGTAGAGTGACAGTGACAACTATGACTGTTTCTTTCAAATATCAGTGACACATGTCATAGTATTTTTACTCCCTGTTGCCATTTTTAATGGGAACAGCATCAACAGCCGAGTCGAACTAGCCATGTCCGTCTGTCTGTCCGTCTGTCTGTCCGTCCGTCCGTCCGTCCGTCCGTCTTTATGAACGCGTCGATCTCAGAGACTATAAGAGCTAGAGACACCAAACTTGGCATGTAGGTTCCTGTAGACCAGACGTAAATCAAGTTTACTTCAAATTTCGGGTACACCCCCTCGCACCCCCGCAAATCGCAAAAAAACTCCAGCCACAATTTTAAAGATTTACCTTTGATTTTTGGTACACATATTTATTTTATTAAATTTTATCAGTTGCGTAAATTTCATTACGATTGGATAAATAACACCCAAGTTATGGAAGAATTTTTTACCCCGTCTTAGGCGGCAGAAACAACAGTTTGACAGGCACTGTACAAGTTAAGTGTTTGGAGCAGGGAGCCTCATAGTATCATCTTAATTGTTTTTATTTATCACGGACACAGACTTAAGGTTATCCATGAAGAACCGAAGACGAAGAGGAACCTGTGAAGCATTGCTTTCGTTCCGGCTCTCAGCAAGCAAAGGCCTTGGACTACTTGTCTCAAGCAGATTGGGAAATAAAGATCCAATATCAAGTACGATTCATACTTGGCTATTCATGAATTAAGAACAAGAGACAACAAATGAGTTTATTATTCTCGATCAAGCTATGATATTTTATCAAGTAATAATTGTATGGCGTAGTATTAATTGTGTGTACTTGTAATTGATTGATGATATAAAGCATTATTTTATCGAGCATTCGTCACTATTACACCGAGATCTATTGTTTGAACCTAATATCGACTTTAACTTAACAATTCACAATAATTATCACAGTCACTGTGACAGTCGCAGGCACGAAAATACTTTTGATTCATCTCTACGTCGAGAGTCGAAGCCAATACGAGTTTTTGTTTGGTTAAGCATTTGTTTTCTTTGAGGTTTTACATGGCTGTCTCAAAGTCGCCTGAAGGATGCTGCAAATGCAATTTACTTTCTCTTCTTACATTGTATGCTGCATATGCCACATACAGTGATACACTGCGCGAAAAAAAGTCAACCATAATAATTATTTAGGATTGAAGATGAAAACATTTAAAAGAAAGTTGAGCAAACTAAAAACCTAGTTGAACATAATGGTTTTATTTGAAGATAAATTTAAAATGAAATCAGAGAAGAATTTGAGTAAGAAGCGAGGTGTGCTTTTTATCCCTAAATTCGTCAAGATTCAAGAAATCTAAGTAGCACACGGTTAACTTTAGGAAACATTTTAACAACCATAACAATTTTTTGTATATTTTCAACATACATTATACATACATAACCATAACTCTATAAATAAAAACAAGCTATAAATTCTTATATGAACTTGCCCGTATTAGAGTCGGTCTATTATAAAATATATAATATGTATATAATATATATATTATATATTAGCTACCGAGCAAATCATATTAACCACAATTTACGAACAGGACAAAAACTTCAAGAAATTAAATCTATATATATATATATATATATATATATTTTAAAGATAGGAAAATTATGTTTTTAAGATAAGCAATTTTGAATTCATTTTGAAGAGAAAATTTATAATTTGACTATACGTTTTTTCTTTCCGTGTACTGTCAAGAATGAAAACAGATAAGCATATTCTTACATAAATACGATGAAAATAGCTGTAAAATTTTATTTATAGAGGAGTGTAGAGCTCAGAGTCAAACGATTCCCTGATCACACCTCCAGCTATATTTACATATGATACCGAGTAGTCACAACAATATGTTATTTGCAGCAATTCCTGCGAATTGCATTTCAATTGACATTTCAAATGTAATTGCATTGCTTTCAGATAAACAAATCCTTTGCTTCTCGCATCTGTGGTAAATCTTTTTGGATGAACATATTTGTATATGAGCTGCATTCTGACATAGTACATATGTTAATCAAGCATTCATATACAAATTGTAAATAAATTATGATTATTCATTTTGATTACATTTGGAAATTTTGAATTGAACACATTCAAATCATTATTTACTCCAAAAATTTTAGGTAAAATGTAAAAATGTTTGCTTTGAAAAAACAATCGATTTTGATAATTGACAGTGCACTATTGCAGTTACGATTTCAATTGATTTATAGCTATGAAGTCCGAATAAACTTGCAACCATATTGAAAGCCAGTATTCTTCTTCCAGACTGCATAACAAATTTGATCAGTTTTGAAACACTCTAAGCTATGTTTAATGACAATGCATTTTTTCAATTAGAATAAGGTACTCAATACCTCTGATAAACTGTTTAATAATAAATTCAACATACAGTCAAATTAAACTGAATGGCATTGTTTGTGTTAACTGATGTAATAAAACAGTTTTAACTGACAGTTGCGAGTACAAAGGCAATTCAGTTTCATTGCCAAACTACTCGTAATGAGTACAATAGGAGTACAATGGTCCAATTTGACATGTGCAGCGACACAAATATCGTTTAGAAAAGTACTTGAGATGTTGCTTTTACAATACTTACCAAATAGCCTTTCACAAAAATTATAAATCTATATCTGATGAACAAAAATTATTGATGCCATGTATGAAATGTCATTTTATTTTTAATTAATCCATTAAGATTTATTTCACATAGATCAAGCTTGAAACCGTTTACACTGTGCGTCGCGTTATTTGTGTTCTGTATTTGGCATTTGCCCTGACAATTTTTAGACTGTTTTTTGTTTTTGTTTGCTATTTCCAGAGCATCGATCCAAAAATACGCTCTAGCTTCTATTTTTGACTGGACCGGACTGGAGTGGACCGCAATGTCCGTTGGGCCTTAAGCTTCCATTTTGGTCCTTTGAACAATAATACGTGTATTTTGGCTGGCTTTCACTTGACATTTGACACATTTTGAGTTAGTGGAGTGTATCTATATGTACATATGGACAAGTACTATATATACCAGTATGATAAATTCCACGCAATGCGCCATAAAGTATGCAGTATGCATGGCAACTGCTCAACTGAAGCGTGGCATATAAATCGCAGCATAGTTTTGGGCCCGCTCGTATATCAAATGTAGCTGCATCTGTATGTGTGTGTGTGTGTATGGAGAAAACAGCAAATAGATATCAAATAAAGCAAGCTGCTATGCCATAGTCTATATACTATACATTAAATGATTTTATTTTTTTCCAACATTTCACATGCATTTTTCTGTACAAAGTAACATTTTGTTTTTTAAATAAAACGTAAGTTCAACCGCGATAAAAAAAAAAATACACACAATATTAGACAATTAATATGAGAAAAAAAATCAACATGGAGCTTTGCTAAGGCTAACAAAAAAAATTATATAAAATGGCCCTGCGAAAAGCGAAAACGTTGCAAGTTTCGCCCTCGCTATTTTGTAAAACTGAATTTTGAGTTTCAATTAAAAAAAACTGACTTTTGGAAGGTCGCATTATTTACAGTTTGGCCAGTCCTGAACATTTTTTAAAGCCGCGAACTCCATGTGAAAGGGCAGGACAACTGCATTATATTGGTGGCGGGGTTCTCCTCATCCAATTCTCATCCAAAGCATTCTAGTAGCCATAGTGAATGCCATGACCAGAGACTGATGTGTGGACCAGTGCGGGCGCAGCAACGGCGGCCCTGTGTGTGTGATAATAATCAGGAGCATGAGGCGATCCATCTCTATTTATAAAGCTAGGGGGGGTATTACTCACTTAAGCACGGGAGCAGCAGCTAGATGTGTGGCATAAGCGGGTGCAGCATAGCCATGTGCGGCATAGGCGGGTGCGGCGTAGGCGGGTGCGGCATAGGCGGGTGCTGCGTATCCGTGTCCAATAATGCCAGGTGCTATATGTGTATATATGGTAAAGAATACAAATACAAATCGCATTAGCAAGCCACCAGGCAATGTATAATATCTGTGTTGAACCCAGGGTATTGTGTCGAACGAACAATAACCCAACCGAATACTGCAACAGTACCTAACAATACAAAAAAAAAAATATATATATATATATATATCTTGAGTTGGTCCATTGTGCAAAACACATAGCAAACAGTTGATATTAAAGGCGGACAAATCAGTTTCTCTGTCGTTTTGGTCATATTTTAACATACTGAGAACTCTGACAAGTCTATATCAATCAACTGACACGGCATGGCTCTACAATTTTGTATTGTCAAGCGAACATGAAACAAGATATCTACGAGTCTGATGAAGTGTGACAAAAAGGTCACCTTAAAGGACTGCCAACTTTGAAAACTTTGCAACATTGCTGTAGTTTAGGTTTGCGGCACAAAGCAAAAAATGGGTGAATCAATTACCCCTTTTTTTAACACTCTGCAGCACTTTGCAGCACTCTCCCTGCAGTGGTCTAACGCTATTGTTGGCGCTTTCGAAGAGCATTATTACGAACTAGAGGTGCACAAAATCGATAGTTGCGAAAAAAAATGTCATAGGGTAATGATAGTTACGAAAAATACAACAAATGAATGGATATAGAATGCGGTTTGAGTTTTAGTGAAGTCATAATTAATTAAAATAATTTTGAAATTAAATAAAATGTATTAAAAACAAGTAAAAAAGACAAACGGAAAGACAGACGCCTTCTTGTAAAATATGTAAATCAGTTGTTTCGCAAACATTAAGTCATGCTTACATTTCCGAATCCGATTGACAAAATGATTTCAACGAAGTCAAACTATTTTGTAATACGAAGTTTATTAAAATAACTTTAAAACATAACAAAACCCAAGCATTATAAGTTTAACAATTGCTTTTCTATACGAGTTTTGAGAATTACTTTTCAATTCTCAAGTGGATTTGGTAATTGGTCCATGCCTTACAATGGGTAGTGATTTCGATAGTTTGACATCACTAAAAAGAATTGATAGTTTTTAACAAATAATCGATTTTGTAAATAATAATAATTTGATACTTCTTCCTTCTACTTCATCAACAAAAAAGATCGGAACTTATGAGTAATAAAGAAAGGCATAACATTAATTTTCGAATTGAATATGTAATTCAAGCGAATATGTCAATGACGTTTAACAAAATTATTAAGCTTTTGCCTGAGTGCTTTTAGATAACATAATTGCTTAACATTTTTAAAGTCTGTTTTGTATTGGCCAAGATACTCTCTCAACCTAGCATAACCCAGTATTGGCAGGACGTGTACTAAACTTGTTCAAATGATTGACAATCGAATGGCCACTACTTGAGAACACATCATCATCATTGGCAGGCCACATCGTATCAATGCTTTAAAGTACTTGGCAACAATGAATGAATGATTGATTATATATCATGGCTTGTCCGATGTCAGCCCGTCCCCATCGAAATTTTGACCTTACCTTCGTTGTGTCGTTCCGTTGTCTATGTCCCATTTGTCATTAGTTTAAACAGAAATCGATAGCAAGAACGCTGGGAATTTCCGCCTTTATTTATTGATAATTTATGAAACGTTTTTGAACCGACATGCAATATTTCGAGTGATTATTGCATAATGGACAAGGGCTAATATTTATCGATTTCAATGTACTGTAAGAATGCCAATGCTCAAGTTTAACTTCAAGTTCAAAAAGTTGATTTGTGATTAAAACATTTTAAGGTTAACAAAGGAGCATTTGGAAGACATTGGTGCATTTAATATTCTAGTATAAAGCGATAATTTGAAAACTTTCCAACTCGTTTCTTTCAAGAGTAACATTTTAAGAAGCTTTGCTTTATGCAACACTGAAAATGAAGCTTATAAATCTATTTTAAATTTCATTTAGCCATAGTGCAAAAAAAAACCTCATCTTGTTATATAGTGTAATACTTAGTTCCTAAATAAAAGAGGAAGTTTCTTTGATTTTCTGGCGATTTTGATTTAAAGAAGATTTTGAAAGTTTTAGGTAAATTGTTTGAAATTTTTGGAAGATACTATTTAAAAGAACTGTACAGTCAAATAACAGACAAAATTGAAGTTTGTAATATGATCATTTGATAGTCCAACTTCACTTTGGCGATATCAAAGGAATATTTTGATAATACTTATATATACTTTGCACTCGCCGCTGACATGGCTTAAACAGTTAATGGTAATACCTATATTTTATTTAAGATTCACGCTGCTTTGCACAAACACCAGCAACTGTTATGCCCCCTGTTTCCTCTCCACTTTGCTATCTAAACTATGCAGCCTTGTCTGCCACGTAGCTAAGGATGGCCCGGTACGAAAGTTGTGCTGTAGTATTTATACAGCACTAAGTTTGTTTTGGCCAAGTGCACACTTGGCCAGCAAAGCGAATATACAATAAATTGCAGCACAGGCAAAGGCCAAGTTAAAAAAATCAAAAGAGAAGCAAGAACACTCGAGACTAAAGCTGTTGCAGCTGCTTCAAACTACAGATCAGATCAGAGCCAACTATTGATTTTATTTTAGGGGTTCTTGAGCTGTAAAGTAAATGTTAAAAAGATAACTTTGCTAAGAAAATTAGTACAAACTACTACAACAACAACCACAACTACAAAAGCGGTAAGAGGTGCAAAGATTAGAAGAGGCAATGCTTAAACTGGTCAATGTAGCACCTACCATATGCTGGTGCTGCGGCGTATTTAACAACTGGAGCAGGTGCAGCAGCCAGATAGCCGTAACCATGCGACAGCGCTGGAGCAGCAGCGGCAGCGCTATAACCATAGCCATAGCCCAAATGAGAGGCGCCCGAGAGTTGCAGAGCGGGCGCAGTGGCTCCATAGTGACCGCCATAGGACAGAGCCGGTGCGGCAGCATAATGACCGCCATAGGAAACGGCTGGCGCGGCAGCAGCGGCATAATGACCGCCATAGGATACAGCAGGTGCGGCAGCAGCGGCATAATGACCACCATAGGCCAAGGAAGGCGCGGCAGCCGATGAAGTGGCATAGTGGCCACCATAGGCCAGACCATGACCGCTGCTCAACTGTATCTGAGCTGGAGCAGTGTGTCCAACGGCATAGGCGGCGGCGGCTTGGGGTGCGGCTAGATTTGGGATTTGCTTTTGGGTGTTAGCATTATCAACTACGTGCATGGTGATGATCATGAGTGCTCAGTGCTTTCTTGTGCGTGTTTTGTGAATGTGAATCTCAATTGGCATGTGCATGTGCATGTAAACGTAATTGTAAACGTAGGTGTAAATGTGAATATGAATGTGAGTGTGTTGAGTGGAGTTTTGCGACATACCGGCATAGTGGGCGGGCGCCAAGCCAGCATCGTTGCTGATGCTGGAGCGCTGTACGTGGGACTGCGAGTGGGCGGTTTGGACCTGGCTGGCATAGTCAGATTGCGATGATTGGCCATAGTGCCCTTTGACAGTATGCTCCTGTGTGTTACCCACCGATGCATGATCCACGCTGGGTGCGCTAATCGAATAGGCAGCTGGTCCGCCAGGTTTGGCCTGGGCACAGGCAATCGCCATCGCGGCCAGGCAGAAGATGAGCTGCCACAAAGATAAGATATAAATGCTATTTTTAAAAATACACAGACACATATACATATATGTACATTGTACATTGTACATATACAAAGGGGCATGCATAAATCAAACAGTGCAGCAATGCCACTTGACAACTCATTTGTATTTTGTTTGCATATCGGCAGAATGTACAGAACGACGGACAAGGAAATTGCAGACATATAAACTTTTAATTAAGTTGGCAAAGTAGTTGAGAAACTCAAATTCTCCAGTACACATTTTCTATCATCTAACATTCTCCTCACACACAATGCCTTTACATCTCTCTTTCTATCACTCCTTGTTGTCTGTCTCTGTCTCACACTCTCTGTAGGCTGCTTTGCAACGGCCCCCAGGCAATGCGGCGTATGCGTGTTATTTACGGGAAATTTGCCTTGAACACGGCAATAGCAACTTTGTGTTTGGCTTTGTGCTTGACAAAGTGTATTAACGTATGCTACAGTAAACATTATTGCAATTCTATACATATAAGCTGTATTTAAATGCTTGCTTTATATTTTAAAAGCTTTAAGTTATTGAGTAAAGATTTCTTACCAAATAGCTACAATTTCTTATTTGCTACTCATACTCATCGACTTAGGGCCAGTTGTCTACTTGTCACCGCCATTGCATAATATTTTAACATTAATTTTTTTCAAAATTATTATATGACACAAAACACCAAGCAGAAGGTACAAATTAGCTGTTCGCATTTTCACAGGACTAAACAGATGACTTTTAGTTAGCTACCACAACAAAACCGGCCTTAAATCTAATCTATCTAATCATCTAATTACTATTCTCTGCTAATCTGTAGGCTTTTCTTTGCATGTCTTGTTACAACCCATTCGATACATTCCCTTACTAGCTGCCTCTTTGTAGTATATCTTAGCTTGAGCTATACTTTCCTTATGCCACTCACTATTCTATTGTCTTTATTAACTCGTTACTTTCTTTCTTACTAGTTGTATTTACTCCATATGGTACATCTTAGCTTGAGCTATACTTTCCTTATGCCACTCACTATTCTATTTTCCTTATTAACTTATTGCTTCATTCTTCCTTATTACCCACTTGTTACTTTCTTTCTAACTTATTACTCGTTGTCTTTTCTTATGCCACTCACCACTCTATTTTGTGTATTAACTTATTGCTTCTCTCTTTCTTATTAGTTACTCGTTACTTTAATTCTTACTCGTTGTTTTTACTCATTACTCGCTGTCCCTTTATGGTACATCTTAGTTTGAGCTATTCTTTCCTTTTTTCGCTCGCCATTCGATTTTATGTCTTTACTTCTCTATTCCTTATAAGTCACTCGTTACTTTCTTACTTACTCGTTGTCTTTACTTGAAACATATGCTTATTCCCACTCACTTCATTCAATTTTCTTTACTTCTCATAACTTGATTTTTAGTTACTCGTCACTAGCCACTTGAAACTTGTTATTTTTATTTCTTTACGTTATTCGTTACTCGATCTCTGAACTTTCTGTTATTGTTTTTTCGCTACTTATTGCTTATTGCAGCTCACTATGATTATGCTTTATTAAGAAAATATTTTTCTTATAATTTCAATGTATTTTTTGCTGTACTGGTCTTTCTCCTCTCATCTCATCTCATCTCAATGAACGGTACGAGTATTTTAATCAAAACCTTGCCGTACAATGTCATTTCAAGCTGGTGTTGTATTTTTGTATTATTTAGTGCTTTTATTGT
Source organism: Hirtodrosophila cameraria (assembly GCA_949708635.1). Lineage (NCBI taxonomy): Eukaryota > Metazoa > Arthropoda > Insecta > Diptera > Drosophilidae > Hirtodrosophila > Hirtodrosophila cameraria. The sequence continues at coordinate 22,322,850 of OX453090.1, read as the reverse complement.
TATCTCACTTCTCGAGTGGATTCTCTACGACTTGACATTTTGTATACAGTTTCATTGAATTTCAGTATACGCGCAAAAATGCAAAAAGCAACCGAAAACTTCAGGGGTGCACTGGTTGGCTTTTATTTTAATTTAAAATGTATTCGTTTACTTCTCATTGTGTGTTTTCTTTCAGTCCCGTTTGTTTTATTTTTTGCCTGAGTTGGTGCGGCTTTTATTTGTCTTTGGGAATTTATCTGATTTTAATTAAGCGTAACTGACTAATGTCATGAAAACCCTGTAGACTACCCCGACAAGAATTATGCAACTTTTACTTTAATGCTGTTTGTTTTACATAAATATTTATACCCTTTAGGTGAACTTTTGGTTGATTCAATGTTAAGTTGCGCTCAAAATTCGCACATATTAAATTACGAGTTTCTGTACAGCTTCAATTAATTGACCCAGCTTTTGATGGCCAACGATCATTGAACTATGGTACTTAAATAATACTTAATAAGCCCTGTTACCAGTGCACTGACTTAAAAAGCAATATAAGGCCGTAATTTAAAAGGCTTAATTTTCAATAACAGTATGTTCATATCATTATGCTCTAAAAAAGTAACTACAGAAGCTTATAGTCTCTTTTGCCCTGGCAACAGGGTGTCTTATAGTCGAGCACTGTTGCCTAAAGCATTCATGCATTGCATAAAATTTTTGCATTTTACATTTGTAATTTGCATTTAATATTATGCGAATAATATGTAATTTGCATAAAATTGCTCGACATCTTGATTGCCTTCGATAATTTGATTGGAAAGAAAAATTCGAATACAAATTTAATTAAAAAATATGAAAGGCTATCAAAGGTAAGTGATTCGGTTTAAGTATATTGAACTGAAGTACATACATATTTAATGCTCAAGTACAGCTACTTTAATAAACATATGATATTGAACAAACTATTGAAATTTGAAATACGAAACAATCCATGCAAAAAAGTTTTTAATACAAAAACTTATTTTTCAACCGATTGTTGAAGAGATAGTCAACGGAATTTAATGAAAGCCAAAACAAAAACTTGTAATTTTGCTTAAAACCCTTCTTATGCCTTTGCTTATGTAAAAACATTTCTTATTATCTTGATATAAAAACTCAAAAAATATATGATTTATTTTGAACATATTGATGCATTTTTGAAGATATAAGTTTTGGATGACTTTGGTGACTTTAAACTAAAGTTCAAAGACTTTTCGGCCTGTTCACAATTTCAAAATCTTTTGTTTTTCTGAATTCCAGAAGGTCTTGAAGCCACTAGACTGAAATCATACTTAGCTGCAAGGAAGCAAATCATGTTGTTGTTTTATTCGAAAACAGGATCTCAAAATAAAAACTTTTCAACTGTCACTCGATGCAAGTGGAGCTTAACATTTAAAACATTTTCTCACTTATGCATTGCCAACAGTAGCTGAAAATTCAGGACGACAGGATGGCGTTAGGCAGACAATTTTGTTATTAAATTATTGGCTAAGTGAAAGGATAATTGCTCGAGCAACAGTGGTTAAAGCAATGCTTTTTACTTTTATCACTGACACAGCAACAACTTGACAAATGAAAAAGTATCGTTTTGCTCATCCTTCTGGCTATCTGACTGTTTGGCATTTGCACATACACTTTAGTCCTGGCTGACACTCTGTGACACTTTACGCACCTTGAATGCCATTTTTATGTAGAGATTTCTTCACGTGAACGAGTTGAAAAAAAATGTGTATTTTTTTTTTTTTGCTTTTAGATTTGCTGCACCGGGCTGCTGCACTTCGAATCAAAAACTGTCTCAATAAAGCGTTCTTTGCGCCTATTTATACCGCTGCATCTGATTGAAAAGCGCTGAGAAAATATGGTCCAGCGGCAGCAGCGGAAAAAATAAAACAAAAAACGTAAAGTAAAATACAAAAAAAAAAAAAAACAAACAGTCATGGAAAACGGGTTTTCCAGCATCGACTTTTTGGCAAAGCAGGCAGCCAGTCTATTGTGAATATGCCGCACTGCGCAGGCGCGGCCGATGCAACGCAACTTAAGACGTTGACGTTGACGCAGACGCAGTCGCAAACGCAAACGCAGCCAACACCCGCCAAAGTGGTTTCGATTGCCATTTGTTGATTGACTTTCGATTGGAAACGAATTCAAGTTAATCGAAATTAAATCACATCACATCAAGGACAACTATTGTCTAATTGCCATTTGTTGATTGACTGATTTGTTGACCCGGTCGAAGAAATTTCAACTGCAACGTTTTATGGCATGCGGCAACAGGAAAATACATTTTCTTACAACTTGCTTTATAGCCTGGTCCACTTTTCAAACAACACATATTTATTTATAATACTTTTTCAATATTTTTTTTTTTTCAATCGTCATTTAAGCTTTAGTATTTTTGAATTTGCTCTGTGGATATTAATGGCAATAAGTGAAAATTCTAGGGATAACAACTAACAACTAGTGGAAGAACAGTTACCTTGGGATGATGTACATATATACATGCATCTGTGTGTAGTATATGTGTACATGATATAGAGATCTGATCTGGAGCATAATAAAACTTAGAATTGCTTTACCAAAGTAAAGATATGTAAATAATGTTGATATAGATAAGGATATATATATAGATTCCGATATATATATACCATATATAGCTATATTGATGAAACTTTGCACAGATTGCTTTGCTGCACACATTAAATTTATATGTCGGAACTGCCCGGATCAGATCACCGAAAAACAACTTTTTTATTTCACAGGTTATCTCAACCAAACTCATCCATTCCAAATTTTAGTATATTCTTGCCATACTGATTAAATTTGATCAAAATCAGACCATGTCTAATAGCTGCCATAGGAACAATCGGTTGAAAAATAAGTATTTGTATGAACAACTCTTTTGTTTATCAACCAAACCCAAAAGTACTCAAGTTTATTATGCTCCACACATTCTGACCTAGTTTAACCAAAATCGGAAAACTATATCTAGTCATAGGAATAATCGTTGAAAAATAAATTGTTTGCATGCAAAACTTTTATGAAATGGTATATATCTTCAGCACGCTTGTTTTTTATACTCTGTTTTTAATTAAAAAAAAAAAAAAAAAAAAGAGAATATTGGGTTTGTAAAATGTCCGTCCGTCCGTCTGTCTGTCCGTCTGGATGAACGCAGTTTTTTCCACAGTTTTGAAGCTAGAGCAACCAAACTTGGCAGACAAAGTGTTAAAATCTCCCCCCCCCCCACCCACATTCCCTCCCCCACAAACGGCAAAAACCTATATCTTCCACAGTTTTACAGCTAGAGTAACCAAACTTAGCACAAGGGCTACTAATCACATCCTTGATCGATCTGACCAAAACAAAAATTGCCTCGCCCACCCCCGACTCCACAAATAAGCAAAATCTGTGTCTCCCACACCCTTTTATCCAGAACCACCAAATTTTGCAGGTTGAATTCTGTTGCCTTATTAAATAGATTGGATACAAATATTTTTGATCCGACTGCAACGTTCATACTTGATTTAACTTGAATTGTAATTGTAATTGTTTTAAATACTGTAAGAGATCATCGAATAATAATTAAATCTACTTAAAATACTGAATAATTTGAGAAAAATAATTTTGAAGAGAATAACTTTTTTTGTTATTATAGTATATAACAGATAACAGAAAAGTATAGAATCAACTAATACTAAATGTGCTTAGTAAATAATGTCAAAGCCTTTATTTAATAATAGTAACAACAAATTAAATTTGTGCATGCACTTTTGAAAGCATTGTATAATTGAATGTTATTAAAATGCCTAAAGACTTGGCACGTTGTTAATTGTTCTGCGTGGAAACCGCTGAACAACTTGCAGCTGCCACTTAAATCTAGTGCAATAAGTGCAACTCTCACTTGACAGCCCCCACACACACACACACGCACATACGCACATATTACATAACTGCGTCTCTATGCTTCACTCCTATCCTCAAGTCAAGTCACTCTTTGAATCGAAGTCACGACTTGGGCAACGCATAAAGTGCGCATAAATTGTGCGACCCACAAAATCGAAAGCAAAAATTTACCCAGCTAACGACATACTACATACATACTATGTTACATACAACTATACAAAATGCTAAAATCACAAATCAAACCAATTGCAAAAAAAGGCAGACCTCACCCTGCTGCCCTGGCAAGCCCCTCTCGCAGCGACATTATGTTGCATGGGCATAGGCAGTTATTTGAAAGCGAAAAGCCCGGCCCCAGGTCTTATTTGGGGGCAACGCATGGCTATTTTTTGACTGGCGAACTGGCGAACTGGCCCTGGCTGGCTGCCCAATTTCCGCGCCCAGTTGGCGGCTGCTCCGTGAGAACAGAAAGCCAAAAGACCCAAGAAAAATAAAAACCAACCAAAGAAAAAAAAAAATTGTGACTGCACTTTTAGCCAGAACCTGCGAACCGTTTTCAGAGGCCATTAAAGTAGTAGGTACTTGTGAAAAAGTACGTTTACGTTTAAAAGAGCGATGTAGCCAGACAAAAGCCATTCCACAATGTATCACAAATTTAAACACACACAAAGTTAATCAATTCGTATCCAAATATTTATTTGAGTTTATTTTTGTTTTTAAATTGAATTTGATTTTGGCATTTTCTTCAGAAAACGCAGAGAATTTGATAGCCAATTCTGACGAGTAACAGGTATAACTTTAAAAGATTGCGTTTGTTTGTTGTTTTTCTGATTTTACTTAAAAAGTTCCAAGATAAAAGATTTTTTTAAATTTAAATAAAAAAAATTACTTTTAACAGGAACAAATCTTGCAGTATAAAACACCTGTACCATCTGCATATGTTTAATGTATAGTATACATTGTACATTCATTGAAAAATTTTAAAAAAAAACATGAAAGAAAAGTTATCGTTGGCGTGCCGAAAACACAAAAAGATATGACAACTTTATGTTCGACCGATTGTTTCCAAATTAGCTTCAAGATATAGTAGCCCGATTTTTATAAATTTTAGTCAGCAAGTCAAGTGCACACTAAAACGCAGAATTAGTAAATTTGGTTATGCTAGCTTGAGAAACAAAAAAGATTTTCTTAGCAAAATTGATTTTGAAACCTATTGTTTATATTGGTTCGATTTTCATGAAATTCTTTCAACATGTTTAGCCAATGATAAAGCTCAGAATTGCTAAGTTTGGTCAAGTTATCTTGAAAAACAAAAAAAGCTTATCGTTCCTATGGCACATGTTATAGTGGTCCGGTCCGACCGATTTTGATACATACCAGGGCTGTCCGAAATGCTTCCAGCCTGATTGTGATGCAACAGTTCTAAAACTTTTTTTATATTTTATTTTTCAACATAGTCTCCTTCGAAGTCAGCACACTTCTTAAAGCGATGCTCCCACCTCTTCAACCCTCCAAACAAAAATCAGCGTAATGCTCCTCAAATTGGTTGTCTACAAAGCCTTATATAGCCTTCTCAACTTTGATCTTATGAAATAAAAATAAGTTACTTGGAGCTACGTCTAGAGAGTAATGAGGATGCTGAAGCAGTTCAAAGCGTTATTTATGAATTTTTGCTAACTGCTGATGTATGGTATGGTGTATTATCCTGGTGAATCAACATTTTTACTCCCTTTTTCCCATTTTTAATGTATGTAACAGCCAGAAGGAAGCATTTCCGACTATATAAACTCTATATATTCTTGATCAGCATCAACAGCCGATTTAAACTAGCCATGTCGGTCTGTTTGTCCGTCTGTCTGTCTGTATGAACGCGTCGATCTCAGAGACTATAAGAGCTAAGGACACCAAACCCCCCGCACCCCAGCAAATCGAAAAAAAATCCCACAGCCACAATTTTAAAGATTAAGCTTTGATTTTTGGTACACATATCTGTTTAATCAGCTGCGTAAATTTCATTACGATCGGATAAATAGCACCAAAATTATTGAAGAATCTATTTCCCCTGTCTCAGCAGGCAGAAGCAACAGTTTGACATGCACTGTGCAAGTTGAGCACGCTGCTTGCTTGTATTGCCGCTGAACTGCTTAAAATGCAAGTTGGGAGCAGGGAGTCTCGCAGTCGGGCAAACTAAATGTTTTCGCTTTTTTTTTGTGGCGGATCCCTCTTTGCAATCCACTGCTTTGATTGGGATTTAGTTTCTGGAGTATAATGGTGTATCCATGTTTCATCCACACCTATGAGTCGGCGACAAAACAAACATCGCCAAATAAGCCCTGCAACAGTTTATTCGAACGCGCTTTTGATCAAAAGTGAACAAACGTGGCACCCAACGAGCCGAGAGCTTTCTCATGTCAAATTCGTTGTTCAAAATATAGCAAACACAGTTATTAGATATTTTGGGGATCTCAGCTATACCTCTTACTTTTATTCGACGTCTGTCCAGAACAACGTGGTGAATTTTGGCGCTGTTTTCGTCACTGGCCACAGTTTCTGGGCGTCCCGGACGTGTCTCATCTTCTAAGCTCGTACGTCCTCGTTCAAGTTCAACAGCCCAGAACTTTACAGTGGAAAATGATGGAGAAGAGTTCCCATAGACAGTGTCCATCTGGGTATTGATTTGTGTAGGGGTATTGTCCTTCAAAAACAAATATCTTATGACCGCACGAAATACAACTTTTCCCATTTTTAAAAGAGCACTGATATTGGCTTAGTTAATCGATTGTGCAACGATAACTATAATATCGAAGACGCTGATATTTTGACGGGACCACACTAAAAAATACTAAGGGTGCTCACAATGCTGGGCAACGAGGCAAAACAGGCAAAATTATCCGCGTTGCCCAGCATCGTAAGCACCATAACTAATTATAATATCAAAGTTTGATTACCGTAGGAGGTCGTATCCATTGTCAGGCTGCAAAATTTTCGGACAGCCCTCGTATGTACTACCTGCATCAAAAAGAAGCATCTGTGCCGAGTTTCATCAAGATAGCTTTAAAACGAAGGGACTAGTTATTTTATTTCTTAATTTGTCAATACTTATTTAATAATAATCCGTTTATTCCGGTAGCTTATTTTTTTTTTAACTTGCACAGTGGACGACGTTTCACGCAAGGGACGCATCGGAAGCATCACGAAGCGCACAAAATGCAACTAGCATTATATACAGCAAGAATGAAAGATTTTCGAGCTATATACCGATCGGAAGATATTACTTCAACCAAAATAAGTGCATACTAAAACTTTTGGTTACTAACCTGGTTCATGAGATATAGGCGAGCAGATGAGAGGGGAAAAATTACAAGAATTTAAGCTTTTGGGGCTGGGGCTTTTTGGTCTTTTTTTGAAACGCACAAATTTTCTAATTCTGAATACGTGTCGCATGACACCTCGTTCATCCCAATCTGACGATTCGTTCAAAAGTTATGAATATTTTAAAATTAGAGATAGAAACGTTGTATCAACGCGTTGAGGTGGCTTTGTAGAATTTTGGAACAAACAAAAATGCCTTGTTGCCTTTCATTTTAACGCCCCAGCTCATACAAAATAATGACAGTTGAGTTTAAAATAGAAACGCCCCAAGAGTTGAGGCGGAATTCTGCCAGTTCTGAAAATCAGAAATACAGTGAAATGTTGAAATAATATGCCAACCTTCAGGGTTTTCGCTGTTCCATCACTACAGAAATGAAATAGACACGTATGAAATAAAGAGCAAAATACAAGGAGATCTTGACACTTGTCTGACTATGGTATATACCAACATGTATACCAAGTTTGGTTGCTCTAGCTTCAAAACTGTGGAAAAAAACTGCGATCATACAGACGGACGGACGGATAGACGGACATTTCACAAACCCAATATACTCTTTTTCCCTTTTTTTTCTAAAAAAATTAAAAAAAAGAGTATAAAAAAGGAACACACCACAAAAAAGAAGCTGTTCTTGGGGCGTTTCTTGTTGCGTTGTGTAATTTCCGCAACAGCTGGGGCGAAGGCCTTGGGACTGCAATGTAAATTCACTATTATATGCAAAAATTTATTACAATTCTTTACGAGCGCAAAAGAGATAGGACGATCGCTTCCTTAGTTTGGTTTCATTTGATTTTGTGTACGTTTGCCCCTAAAAATGCGAGAGCGATATTTGCTCTCTTTTTCTAGCCTGTGCCAATTTAGCCATTTTCACGTCAGATCTAGCTTATTGGAAAAGTCATAAACGGAAAACTATAGACTCTAGCAAGTGCCTGTAAATCTGACTTTATTTTTGTATAAATCTGCTGTTTTTATAATAAATCAGCTGTTTCTATATATAGATTTTGGTTAACACAAAAAATAAGATGTATTTTCTGAGGAAAGTGTTTTAATACTATTTAAAATGTAACGATACTTTTTTGTATCTTCTTCCAAACAATTTGACACTATTATTAATATACTGTATAAATTTATTTATTAAGTTAAAAGATATTGTCAGTATGATTTTATCATTGCCATGGTCGAGGTCAAGAGCAAACAGATCAGCCAAGCTAATGAAATAAATTAGGGACTAGATTGGATATAATAACTTTACTTTTAATTATTTATATGGGTGCAAGTCAAGTCTTTGGATCAAATTTTAAATATTCTTGAAAAACAAAATTGAATTTGCTTTAAAAATGTATCGGTCATTTGATTTGGCTATTTCAATAATGAATTTAGCTATTTTTGGTTATCGACAGTTGGTCACACTGCTTCTGAATCGTTTTGCTTAGCGCAGCGAGCGACGACCAACTGGCATTACCATATTATCAAGACTTGCTCAATACAAGTGTAGTTGCTAGTGAAGAATATACATACAAGTTCAAAGATATACAATTTTAAAGGTAAACTAATCGAATATTTTGATGAATGTGTGTGTTGGGCTACATCAGGGGTGCCCAGAGCCTATATACACGACGCCCATTTTTGAAAAAACCAAAATTTGCACTAGCTTGTAAATGTTTGACACGTGTGTTCTATTCTCATTTTTTCATGTGTCATTTAATTTTGCATGTTCCTAATTTTTTTTTTCTGCGTACACATGGAAAACAAAAAAAAAAATGTCAGTACATGCGTGCATGCGTTTTCTTTTATTTGTATTGGCGCATACACGTCCATAAGAAAGCTTTGGGCACCCCTGGGCTACATCTTAAGCTTTCTAGTAACAAATTTGGGCCAGTTGTCATTCAACATTTTAACTTCCAGATATCAAGTTGCAGAAAATGGCTGAGAAGAATGCAGAATCGGATCCTCTAGAAAGAAAGGCTGAATCAATGCCAGCAGAGCCGCGAAAGCGAGTAAGTATTGCAACGCACTTTTGGCCTTAGTTGCATTATTCTGTCCTTGCAGGGGCGTCCACGTAAAGTTACTTTGGAGGCGGACGGCGGGAGCACCGCAGCCAAGAAAGAAGACACTGTGGATGATGATAGTTCTATTGGAAAGGTTTTGCATCGCGTCTTTAACCATCCAAACACACCAGTTGCCACTCGAAATAACGGATTTGCACGTGGCCAAACGGCAGAGAAAGTTGTTGCCGGCTTTCCTCACGAAGGTGAAATGATGTATCTTGTTAAGTTTAAGAATCGCAAGTTACCTGATATAATTACCTCTGAGGAACTGAGGCTGCGTAGTCCTGGAATTTTGATCGAATACTTAGACTCTAAGTTACGTTTTCCGGAAAATGATGAATAAATAATTTTAAAAATGTGGATTTTACGAGCTTAAATATTTGTATTTCAAAGCCGTAAAGAATGCCAAAATGTACTAAAAAAGTCATAACACATGATTGTCGAAAGTTAAATATGTATGTATGCGTTAAACGTTTGCACTGAACAGAAAAGATTTAAAAATATTGTTTACATACATCCATAGATGCATATGTACATATGTATACTTATTCGCATTTTTCCTTGGTTCCTGAACACTGTAATTCAATCCTTGTTAAAATAAAATCTTATATGTTAACAAATGAATTAAAATTAATAACACAAATTTATATAATTATTCATTTATACATTTATGAATTTATCGTTTTAATAACTTGTACTTGGGAAACTAAATTTCACCCCCAGCAACACTTGACCTTTGTCTTCGAAGATGCCAAGTTAGTATTACTAATTAATCAGGCACGCTCCTGTAACCGCAACACTTTTGCGATTTGAAGAAAATTTTGCGATTCCGTTTTTGAGGCGCTCCGGTGTTCGCAAAAGTTTGTTATCGATATGATCCGTTTCGATTTTGTTACTACATATTGACTATTTCATTGCTTACATGTGTGCAACATATCTATCCCTTTTGAATATGAATTTGCCTGAAGTTTTCAGAAACATTCCCTATCCGGAAATCTGTCCTTTTTTTAATTTCTGCGATTCTTTTTAAATATTCAATTAATATAAATGTTTTTTAAAATAACAAAATTGTAACCATTTTAAATGTTTTTTTTTATTGTTAAAAAAAAGTGGCACCGCTGAAATCGTTGATTTTTATTCCGCAATGGCCAGTTACTTGTAAACGAGTTAAATTAAATGTATCGGTTCCAGAAATCGTTTGTGAGATTCACACATTGCCAATTAGTGCTGTCCCTTTTTTTTTTGAAAATAATGTTGACAAGGCATTAAATGATTATAAAATAGTATATATTAATCTTAAGAATACATAACTATGTATGTGCTTTTGAATGAAGTTTAAATGTAAAGATCTGCCCTTTTTTTTGTACGTTTCTTATATTTTTTGCCTCTTTTGGCCTCTTTTCGGGGTCTGTCGATTTAACCCTATAATTTATTAATTGTTGTTACTTTACACTCAAGTGTTTCATGAATGCACTCTTCAACACAATATGTCATCAAACTAAATCGCAAACTCTTATCGATATGACAAATTCTCCACCAATGATATTTGAAGTAGTGTCAGTAAATGTACAATTAAAAACTCAACATACACTCATTTCGAATATTAAGTATGGCAAATTAGTTTTAAAACATTAAGGAAAAGAATAAAAGTATTTTTTAATTAAATTTTGTTGTTTATTCATATGAAAATTGCAATTCACTTCTCAAATCGTAAGCCAAACATGAACGGTGGAGCGATCGTTGTCCATTAGATTTGTATCGAATTACGCAGACCTAGTTCGATTGAATGTAGTCTCGGATTATCGTTCATTTGAGTCCCATAATCGTTGAACTGGTTCAAATCCCAAAATCGTTTAGTCGTTCATTAGAGTTCTTCGTTCGAATCGTTCCTTCGAGTCACTTGATTCCGATTGGTCATCGATTTATCGAACGTACAAAATAGCTTGTGTCAGAAATATTAGCTTTGGTTTTCCTAATAAGTGCTACGGATTTTTTGCAACAAATATATAAAAAAAACACGCTCTGAAGTATTAAGTAATTAAATTGTTACCAAGGATGGAAAGCATGGTAAGTGCGTTTGTTGTTAGTTCTCAATAAGTATAACAAACTGTAGAATGTTTAAGCAACTTAGCAAATTTTCCATACAAACAAGTTACAAAAATGTTTCCAAATGCAATTGGCAATTGAAGAACTTTGAATGCGTGGCGTGGGCGCTTGCGAGTTGAAGGTTTTTCCAGCGCGATACCAAAAAAAGAAAATGAAAAAAAAAAAAAAATGAAAATAAAACACAGCAAAGTGCTTTGCAACGCTGCGAATGCATCGACCTTCAACTGCATGAGTTGCACAGTAAGGATGCAAGCCAGGTTAAAAAGGGGTGGAAACATGTTGCTTAGGTTTCGAATCCATCGCCTGCGGAGCTGCTGGCTGAGCTGCTGGCTGAGCTGCTAAGATGATGACGCCATGGAAAATGGCAATTGCTGAGCTGCATTCCACTTTTACATTTGCAATCCTCATTGTTTATGAAGGTTTCACTCCATGCAGCCATATTCCATATATTGTTGTGGGACTATTTGTTCGACTGATATTTCACTTCGTTCGTTTACCAAGCTCTGAAAAACAATCTGCACGCTTTTGTCTGAAAATTAATTTGTATAATTGCAGCGCGCCAATACAACACTGATATAGTACACACAGCTGTCCTTGTAGTACACATCTGTGGCAGCGCCCATCCTCCCACTTAAGGTCCACCCTCTTGTCAATTGGGTCCACTCAGGCGCAATTTTACACGTCTATGTGGGTCAAAAAGGCGCAGACGAAACTTTAAAAAAAAAAAAACAAAACCAAACTGCCAATACCCTTTGAATCTCTATAACAATTTTAGCAGATTCTGTGAAATAACTCTTTAATGCATCATTTCTGAAATCAGATGTCTTCTTGATTTCAGCATATATGTACTATATATACTAAGTTTAAGCACAGTAGCAGTTATACGTTTTTTTAAGTGCAGGGACAAGCTTAAAAACAAATTGTATATGCTCACATTATTTGGAAGTGTGTGTCAGAAAAGGACATTGTCTTTCACTGACCGCTGCTTGTCAGCCATTAGGCCAGAACAATAGCGTTGCTGTCGCTGTCGCAGTCGCTGTCGCAGTCGCTGCCGCAGTCGCAGTTGCTGTTGGCGTCAGCGGCGTGACAACACTTGTTTCAATTGCGCCTATTGATGCCATTGTTGTTGTAAGCTTGTTTTTGCTATTCTTGTTGTTGTTATTGACGTTGGTTCCTTCCATTGTTTTGGTATATTTGTTATGTTTACGTTGAATGTTTTTTAACCTGTGAATTGAAGAGTGTATTAAATATGTTGATATACATAAAAACAGAATGTTAAAATTTCATTCAATATTGATTTTCTTGATAGAAAAAAAACCACAATTTTTTACTTGTACCACAAATAAACAAAGCAAACATGACTAAGAACAGGGTGTACCACAGTCGGTAGCAATGTTCTTACTTGTTTTTGTTGGCTAAGAGCACATTTGCCTAAATATTCGCCACCGTCAGCTATTAACACACGACAGAGGCTAGTGGACAGCATTGTGCAAAGTTTTGTATTTTTTGCTATTTTGCATGGTATTTTCACGACGTTGAAGATTAATGACCGACATTTGTCATTTGGTTTTTTGGCCTGGCATTGACATCGACCCTATCATACCCGATATAACCCAACCGAATGTGATCCAAACAGTATGAGAGGCCTATGCATGTTAAACTTGACTGTTATTATCATTGTTCATTCAATATATGTATGTATGTATGCATAGAATGTTACATATGTATGTATGCTGCACAGTTTTGAATTAGTGCTTCAATTAGGTAATAGATTTCACAATGATGAATATTAACGTCTAAGTTAAGCTTAAAACCAAGTAAGTGGCATAGTTACCTTGTTACTAAGATAGGTTTACTGTAGTAGAGATGAGTACGGGAAAGGGAAAACTATATAAACAAATAATACGAGAACAACAAGTAATTTCGATACCCGCGGGAATTTAGGGATCATCCTAAAATCCGCCCATCTCGCTGTTTTTTAAATCTTTTCCATCCCGCCAGTACCTTGATAAATGTAAGTTTGGTAGAAAAAGTCTCTTGAGTCAAACATTTTATGACCTCTTCTTTACGTTTATTTAAGTCATGAGTGCTATCTTTGGTTTTAGGCAAGGGGGAAGGTGACAAACGTTTCACACTTAAGGCATCGTGAAAAACAGTTCTATCAATCAAACTTATTATTTCCAGTGTCACACAGCTTTTAATTGACTTAAGCATTTGTCGTTCGTTTTCCAGCACTGCTTATCTAACTGCTATCGATAACACTTATAACAGTAGGCAAACAAAGTTGTGTCACATAAAAAAAATAATTCTCATCATTAGTCAGCATTAACCTGTCATCAGTGATTTTACTATTTTGACGTCTCTTAAATCAATCGGCATAAGTGAAATTCATTTGACTGCAGAAGTTTCTCAGTGTGATAGGTTAAAAGAAAAAACATTTGGAAAGAAAAACAAAAAAGAAAACTGCAAAAGGACAGTTGTCTTGAAAACTTTTGTGTAAAATGGAAGACAGTGTCCGCGGTCAATTATCCACAAGCGACATAACAAAGTCAGTACTAAAGAAATCTGAAAATATTGTTTTAAATGAATCAAGGGCGGTAAGCATGTTTTCATATGTGTATACATATGTATGTACAGTGTAGTTTGTTCAATTATGCATATACATATACTTTTTGTATGGGTACAGCGTGTAAAAAGTAAGAATGTTCTAGTCGAGTGTGCCCGACTACGAGACTCCCTGTTCCCAACTTGCACTTCAAGCAGTTAAGCGGCAACGCAAGCAATTGCCTATAAATCCAGTGCCTGTAAAACTGGCTGCCGGACATGGCTAGATCGACTCAGCTTGATGCTGATCAAGAATATATATAGTTTATATCAGGGGTGCCCAAAGCTGTCTTATTGATGTGTGTGCACCAATACAAATACAAGAAAACGCACGCACACATGTACTGAACATTTTTTTTGTTTTCCATGTGTACACATACAAGAATTAGGAACATGTAAAATTACATGACAAATGAAAAAATGAGAGTAGAACACACGCGTCAAAGATTGACAAGCGAGTGCACATTTTCGTTTTTTCAGTGTACACAAAACGATAATACAACAACAAAATACATTCGAGTGTCTAACGGTACTACGAGCCTATACCCACGACGCACAATTGTTTTTGTTTTGCCAGCCATAAAAGGGGACGGAAGGCGAAAAAAGTGGTTTACATAGTCGGAAACGCCTCCTTCTGCCTGTTACATACATTTGCAGTACTTTAATACTCCCTTTTTCATATTTTTAATGGGAACAGGGAGTAAAAACAATTGTCTTTTGGCTCTTAGCGGCTTAGTACGGGACGACTAAAGAAAATTGAAAGAGAAGGAATATGGTTCTTCAAAGCAAACATAAAAAAAAGATTTAAAACTAATGGGTTTTCTGGGTTTTCCCCAATCCAGGCAACTAATGTTGGATCAATTTTTTTGAGGCTTATTACCCAGATATATTTTTTATATATTTTTTATTTTATGCTTTTTTTTAATTTAAAATTTTTTAAATTTTAACAATAATTTTAATAATAATTTTATTTCATTTTTGTAAATTTTAACTTTTTCTGTGTCGATTGTTATTAGTCGACATTAAACTAAATTAAATAAAATAAAAATAAAATAAAATAAACTAGAAAGATTCATGTAAATATAATTATTAATATCAATGTTATTTATATATTTTACAGAATAAGGAAAACGAAGTTGGATCTTCATTAACATCAATCAATCAACAACCTCAGAAAATTGATGATGAAAAACAATTACGTCAAGTAAAAGTTGAACACAAAAAGAAAAAAGAAAAACGACACAAACACAAACACAAAGAAAGAAAAGAAGACAAGACCGATGTGAAGAAATACAATATGACGGGCAATCTAAGCGCTAATAAAGAACATAAAAAGAAGTCAAAATATTTGGAAAATAAACCTACGGATCAAACACAACAGCAGAGAGATAAAAAGATCCCAGAACAAAAAAGTAAGAACGTTGCAGTCGGATATTCACGACTGCGGTATACGCTTTTTTAGCCTCTTTGCGGAGGTCAAATTACCATTCATTTAAATTTGGTTGTGGGAGATAACATTTTTGTTCATTTTCAAGGGCGGGGTTGGGCGTGGCGAATGTTAACTAGACACTTTGCAACTAACATGTTTGGTTGTTATAGTTCAAACGGACGGACGGACAGACGCAAATAGACGGACACTTCACAAACTTTCTTTTTTTTATACCCTTGCAAAGGGTATTTTAATTTTGTCACGAAATGTGTAACGCATTGAAAGAGAGGTCTCAGAAGAAATATTGTATATTCGTGATCAGCATCAGCAGCCGAGTCATGTCCGTATGTTCGTCTGTCTGTTTATATGCCAACTAGTCCCTCAGTTTTAGCGCTATCGTGATGAAACTTGGAACAGACGCTTATTCTTTCTGTAAGCAGTACATATGTCAGAATCAGCCAGATCGGGCCCCTATTACATATAGGTGCTATAGGAACGATCGGTTGAAAAATAAGTTTTTGTATGAAAAACTTATTTTTTTTTCAAAGTAACTCAACCAAACTCACTATGTCTAAGTTTTAGCACTATTCACACATGTTGACAACATTTTATCGAAATCGACTCACTATATCTTATAGCTGCTATAGGAACAATCGGTTGAAAAATAAGTTTTTGTATGAAAAACTTTTTTGTGTTTCAAAATAACTCAACCAAACTCACTACGTATAAGTTTTAGCACTTACCACATATGTTGACAAAATTTCAGCTATGTATATCTTATAGCTGCCATAGGAACGATCTGTTGAAAAATAAGTTTTCTTATGCAAATCTTTTCTGCAAAGGTATATATCTTTGGCACGCCGAAGATAACATTACTTTCTCGTTTGAATATAGAAAGGCGAATAGATACCGAATCAAAAGCACTTCAAGAAGAAGATAATTTTGCTAATGAATTGTCAATTGCTATGAAATCAGATCCTTTTACATTGAGACCATTATTAGTTTCTGTTCCAAACTGGGAAAAGAAACAAGAACAGCTTCAGGCCGAAAAAGATATAAGCAATGTAATTCAAACAAATAAATATATTACAAGTAGTGAAAAGGTAAATATAAATATGTAGATATAAGTATGTACTTAAAATATACAATCACTTTTATAATAGAAAACACAAAATGAACTGCATAAAGAGAAAAAAGAAATCGAGCATAAGATCATCGAAGAAGTAGCTATTCCAAAACAAATCCCAAACTTTGAATGTAGTAATACCAATAAAGCGATAAATTCGCCTTTAAAAAATAAATTAAAATCGGTCAAAAAGGAAAATAAAAAGATCGAAGAACTAGTTATTCCACAACAAGTCCCAAACATTGAAGGTAATGATACGAAAAAAGATTTTGAGTTGCCGAAAAAAGATAAATTAAAGTCAATTAAAAAAGGAAATAAAAAAACGAAAAAGAAAAAATTAAGCAAAAAAATTAGGGAAGAAATGCTTCTGGAAATAAAGGAAGTGAAAGAAAAATATAGAAACCGTCAAAACGAATATAAAGATAAAAAGAAAGAAAAAAAGGAGCGGAAGAAAAGAGAAAAACAACATGAAGAGAGCTTAAAATCTAATAAACTTGACTGTCCAACGTTGCAATTGCAAGAGAATCAAGACGAAGAGCGAGAAACGCAAAATACAGCAAGTTATTTGGAAACCGATAGTATAAATTTAATGTCTTTGGATAGTACAAACGAAGAACAAACACAAAAAAATGATAAGAAAGAGTCGGAAATAAAATATCACGTTAAGAAATTAAAATATTATAATTGTACAAATGATCTAATCTTACCTGTCCAACAGCAAAATAATTCAGAAAAAATAGAGACAAATGAAACGGAACTATCATCTCATACGATTTTAAAATCCGTCGAATATCCGATTCCATTTAAATTCAACAATTCTGATAAGTATTTTAATATTGAGGTAATTAAAAATGTCAATTAAAGGTTTGCAAGAGTAAAGATAAACAAATAACAATTTTAAAACAACAGGAGGATCCACAAACAACAACAACCCTTGAAAAGGCAATATTAGATGAGAGAAATGAAGATATATCCGTCCTTGACTCCGATGTTACCCCAGAGGTAAGATTTTCATACAACTTAGTATATGTAACAGTATATAAAGAAATATCTCCACAACTTACTTTAAAAATACTGAAAAATAATACTAATATTAGTTCTTAACCATAAACATATTAATTAAATTAAATTTTATAATAGGAAGAACCAAAGGAAGTTGCAGTTTCGAAAAGGATTGCAGGGATAAATCCATCAAGTGATAATATTTTTATTTTTTTAAACTAATGAACAAAAACTAATGCACAAAAAATCGCATATCATAATAGATACTGAGAAAATAATAATGAAGGATGAACTTGCTGATAACGAAATGGATTTAAAAAGTAACAAAGGGAAAAATAAAACGGAGAAAAAGTCCAAACACAAAGAAAAAAAGAACAAGGATGAATTAGCAAAAGTAGAAGTCTCATGTGTACAAAAAGATAATAAAGAAATGAAAAATCAAAAATCAGGATCCTCCAAAAAACATAAGGAAAGGGAAAAACAATTCGAAAAGAAATCGGAAAAACACAAAATCTATCCTACGAATAATAAGTCTATTAAAAAGGAAAACGAAAATGAAGTAGTTGACGAAAGCCATGTTTCCCAGCATACATCAAAAAAAAATAATACCGGGAAGAAATCAAAAAATAATAAAAAGGCGACCAAATTTTGTATACCAGGCTCTACTACCGATGATATCACTATTGCCCAAAAGGTAAGCACAATCTACAAATTTAATAATATTTATGAGCAGACAACTTATTTCAACAAACAAGCATTCATGTCGGACTCAGTGTACATACCCATGCTTAGATTAGAATAATAATTCATTATATTATATCATAGGAAACATATACCAACCGTAATCCGTTGCAGCAGGCTCTTGAGCCAAAAACAATCATTGTTGATAATTTAAAACCGGACGAGGATAATCATGAAGAAAAATCTCTTTGCCAACTTGAAGATCAATATGCAGCCTTAATCAAAAATATAAACGAGCTCGATCAAAATGATCAATGGATGGAAACGGAATTTCACACATCTAAAACAGAAAATGAAGTTAACGAGAAGCTGAATATTGATATTAAATCAAAGAAAAACAAAAAGCAAAAATCGGAGGTGAGAAATTGTTTGCCAACATTTAGTTCCTTCCCATCAGATCATTAAGTAAACAATACAAGTCAATAAACTCAATGATGACATTATAAATATCTTTAGAAAAAAAAACAAAAGCAGCAATCAACTGAGCAAAAAGAAGACGATCTAGAAACAATTCCCCAAGAACTGAATCAACGACTTGCAGCGATCCTCAAAGAACTCAAGGAACTAGAGGAACTCGAGGAAAATGATGAACTCGAGCCACTCACAGAGGAAATGAAAATAGACGATACATCAATGAAAGAACAAAATCAAACATCAGATGATATCACTAGAGATGTTCAAGGTTTTGACACCGATGTAAGCCCAGTTGCTCAAAATGTAAGGATTTTAAAAAACATTGATAATTTATTTCCATATAAGTCATAATATTATATACACAACTGTAAAAAATGCTACCAACAGCAATATTTAAAATATATAGCTCTATAAACTTTTAAAATTGAGCTAAACGAAAAAAAAACATTAAACCAAAAATAGTACTATTATTATTATCTCGAGAGAAATAAACATAATTTTTTTCGTTTTCTATAGGAAAAACAAAATGTCACCGATTCCATCATATCTTTGGAAAACTACAATTATGAAGAAAAATGTCCACAACAAGATGATATGAAGAAAATGTTAAAAATTGAAAAGTCCCAAACTTCTGATAGAGAAATGAAAAGAATTAAAACCACCAATCATAATAATGAATTGATTCAAAAGAGTAGCGAAAAACAAAAACTCTCAAAAGAAGTAAGTCTGAAAAAAGATAAAGATAGATTGTCTAAAAAGAAAGAAATGAAAAGACTTCAGAAACATACAGAAAAAGAGAATGAAAAGGCAAAAGCAAAGATAAGGGAAAAGAAACAGGAGAGTAAAAAAGATAAAAAAAAGAGCAGGAAGAAGAAAACGGAAGTAGAAGGCAAGCATTGCCATCCTAAAACCGAGAAACTACTTACCGATAAAAAAATAAAATCCAGTAATAAGAAAAACGTTGAGCAAATGATTCCAGAACATCAGGTTGCTGAACAGCAGCCTCCAAATATAAATGATATATATATGACTGAAATTGAAGAACCCAAGCCATTTAAAGAAGAAAAACATTCAGGCGAGAGAAAATCAAATGATCTGAGCCTCCTATCAGATTTGAATTTAAAGAGTGACAAAAAACAAACGTTTGACGAAACCAATAAACATACTCAAAACCCCCACACTGGTCTTATTCCCGTAGCTTACGAGGTAAGGGCATTTTTTCAGATATATTTATACCCTTATAATTTTGAACGCATTGAATGTAACGCATTGAAGGAGACGTCTCAGAACAAAAAATTGTATACTCGTGATCAGCATCAACAGCCGAGTCATTTACGTCTGTCCGTCTGTCTGTCCGTCTGTCTGTGTGTCTGTCTGTCTGGTTATATGCGAACTAGTCCCTCAGTTTTAGAGCTATCCTGATGAAACTTGGCACAGATGCTTATTCTTTCTGCAAGAATCACATATGTATATCAGAGTCGGCCAGATCGGACCACTATAACATATATCTGCCATAGGATCGATCGGTTGAAAAAACCGTTTTTGTTGGAAAACTTTATTGTTTTTTAAAATAACTCAACCAAACTCACTATGTCGAAGTTTTAGCACTTTTCACACGTGTTGTCAACATTTCATCGAATTTGGACCACTATATCACATAGCTGCCATAGGAACGATCGGTTGACAAATAAGTTTTTGCTTGAAAACTTTTTTGTTTTTTCAAAATAACTCAACCAAATTCACTATGTCTAAGCTTAAACACTATCCACATATGTTGACAAAATTTCATCGAAATCGGATCACTATATCTCATAGCTGCCATAAAAACGATCGGTTGAAAATAAGTTTTCTTCTGCAAGGGTATATATTTTCGGCACGCCGAAGATAACATTTCTTTCTTGTTTTTAATGGCTTTAGATATTTTAGAACTGGTCTAGTTTGTCAACTTGCGTGCTCTTAATTATTTTACTAAATGATAATCTCACCCATCTTTTGTCCCAGGAAATCCAAGAAGACAAATCATTGCAGCAGAACACAAACATACATAAAGTTGATGGTAACAAAATAACATTATTGGAATCACAGCAATACGATACTCCTATAGCACAAGATTTTGATCGAGACCATGTGAATTTAAAGCTTCCTCATGAGCACGTTTTTCAAAAGAAAATCAAAAAAATGAAGTACAGCACAAAAAACAAAGATTTCACAGCGAAAGCTAATAATGAACAGCAACTCCTGATAAATCAAAAGCATAGTGAAAAAGATCGGAAAAACAAGAACCATGACATTAATGTAAATTATCTGAAGAGTGACACTCAGCATCATATAGATGATTTAAAGGAAAATTATATATATACAAATGAATCGCGAAAGGAAAACCAGGAAGAAGACAAATCATTGCAGCAGAACACAAAAATAGCATCCTTGGAAACACAATACGATGCTCAAAAATCTTCGATAGTACAAGAGTTTGATCGAAAGCACGTTAATTTTAAACGTCCTTATGAACACGTTTTGCAAGAAAAAGTCAAAAAAATTAAGTACAACACAATGATGGAAGACTCGCCAGAAAAAGCTAATAATCAAGAACAACGCCTGATAAACCAAAAGCAGAATGAAGAAGACTGGAAAAACAAGAACAAGAACGATGAAAATTATCTGATGGGTGATGACCAGCAACAAATTTTACAATACAACTGTGATGACTTGAATTCTGCTGATAATAATATCGAGAAGGAAACATTTCAACAACAATTAGGTATTAAAGCAGAATCAAAAAAACAATATCTCACTGAGCAAAAGAAAATAACTGAAAGCCCGAACCCCATTCAACACGAAGCAAATCAAATCAAATCAACATCCTCTCAATCTTGCGAAAAGAATGTTGTAAGCCGAGATGCTCCAAAGGTGAATATAAGTGTTCATGGAAAACCATAGGAAGTATAATCCTTTATCCTCTTTATCACTTAGGTCTTTCATGGTGCACAAGAAAAGGTGTGCACAAAATTTTATTATCAGAATGAACCACAGGCAAAAGTTTCACAGAAGCAGGAAGCTCTAAATATGTACCAAGATCGAAGATCAAATATTCAGAAAAGCCGAGATGCTTACAAGGTGAATATAAGTTTTTATGAAAAACCATAGGAAGTATAATCTTGTATCCTCTTCATCACTTAGGTCTTTCATGGTGCACAAGAAAAGGTGAATAGAAAATTGAATTATCAGAATCAACCACAGGCAGAAGTTTCACAGAAGCAGGTAGCTCTAAATATGTACGAAGATCGAAGATCAAATATTCAGAAAAGCCGAGATGCTTACAAGGTGAATATAAGTTTTTATGAAAAACCATAGGAAGTATAATCTTTTATCCACTTTATCACTTAGGTCTTTAAAGGTACACAAGATGTGGACACAAAGTTAAATTATCAGAAAGGACCAGGGGCAGCAGTTTCACAGAAGCAGGCAGATCAAAAATTAACTGAAGAACGAAGATTAAAGATTCAGAAAACACGATTGGAATACAATCTTTTTTGGACCAAAGCTGGAACAGAAGAATCTGATAGTAACGTAAAACCAATAATTCCACAGCAAGAGAATAATAAGCATGCACCAAACATCAGGAACTTTGTAGGGAAATCGGAAAATAATAGAGAAAAGCTCTCGTCCGAGAAGAAAATAATATCACAACCTTATGAGGGCAAAAAAGCTACTTGTGACACATCCCGAACTTATCAATATGTAATGCCGAATGCTCAAAAGGTAACTACAAAGACAAGTGTCCTACATCCAAACACAGCTTATTTATTTTTGCATTGATTTCATTAGTCGAGTATAAGGTCTATAAAAGCAGCATCACGAAAACCATCCTCCGATATGCGAACAATTAATATCAACAACGATTTTACAGCCAAGTCATCCATTATGAAAAGCTTTCCAGCAGCGGTAAGTTTAGGAGATAGGTTAAAATTTATAAAAACATTTCAAATCCATCCTATATAATATATATTTTTGCAAATTTATTTGATAGGCTGAGACCAATCAAATAGAAGTACACAGAGATAAAAAAAATGTTAAGAAAATTATTTCCAAATTAAAGCCATTTGAAAACCAAAATTTACCATCGGTAAGCAAAAGTTTTCCTATTCAGATACAACATATAGATGGATAGATCGAAATTGTTTCGAAAATAGTGGCATATGGATATGGACATGTGTTGTATGCTCACTATTCCTTAATTTTTTAATGAATGAAAAACGTCTAATGTGTATAAGATGTCTTTTTTAATGAACACTCAGAGCTCAAATTATTACCAAATTGACAAAGAATATAATTCTAAAACAATCGGTTGATTAAATAGTCTTTGCATAATAATTTTCAACGTATTTTGGTAACAGCAGACTTATGCCATTTTTATACAAATCCAAAAGTAAAGCCGAAAGTAGGCATATAAAAGTTGAAGGAAAAATTTGTGGGAAAACTTTGTTTTTCTAAAATACATTATAACAAAGCTTATCAATTATGACTTTTATTAAACGTTTTTATTGTTTTTTTTTTTTTCAAATTTTATGAAAACCGTATGACAATCATTCAAAAATTGTGTTTATGCGTAAAAAAAAAATTTTTTTATTTTTTGTTTAATAAAATTTTGAAAGTTGCTCTACAAGGATATGAAAAGTTACTTTAGTTTATTTCTTTTTAAATTTCGTAGTGCTACAAGTACAAAGATCTTAAAACTATCGCACTAGTAAGAAGGCTTGAAAAAATCATATTACTTATATTTATTAATACTATGTTATATAAAAATGTTAATTTATTTGATCAATTTTTATAGTTTTTTATTTATTTATGTTTTTTTTATGATTACTTTATTTTTTTAAATCTGAAATAGTAATTATTATTATTCTATTTGATAATTCATTTTTTAAGTTATTAAGAAACTTAAGTCTTTTTTTTTAATTTTAAATTTTAGGATTATGGTATGTGTAGATTTTTCCTAAATTGAGCTCCCCAATAATTTATATTTTTATTGTTAGCAATAAATTGATATTTATTATCCTTAACGCATTCAGATGCCATGCTTCGACGGCACGGCTGAGGTGAAACCAAATGCAGGCGAAGAAATGGATGCAATATTGAAGAAAAGGATTGCAAGCAGAGGAAAGTTATGTCAAAAGCATCCGAGGGATGCAACTTGCAGCGAAGCATCTGAAATACAAGCACATCTGTCGGAAGAGGATGACGTTGATATGGAAGAGATCGCCGTGAGCGATACATATGAAACATACTGGCCCAGTAAGCGAACCGATAGACAGGGCAGAGAGCAGAACAGCGCTAAGCATCCCAATGAGGTGCTGGAGGTATCCACATTGTGCTCCACCAAACTGCCGGATATTACCTACAAACTGGAGGTGGCGAATTTGATCAAAATCATGAATCCGCTCAGTGATCTGCAGATTGAGGCAATGATACATGCCAGCCAGACGCATGAGCATTTCCTGCCCAGCGGTCATCGTGCTGGTTTTCTGCTGGGCGATGGTGCCGGCGTGGGCAAAGGACGCACCATAGCTGCCATTATTTGCGAGAATTTCAGGTTGGGTCTTAGCCGTGTGCTTTGGGTATCTGTGTCAGGGAATCTTAAATTGGATGTAGAGCGCGATCTGCAGCACATTGGAGCCAGGAAGTATGTAAAAGTTTCGAACTTAAACAAATTTGAATATACTCACATTGGTTTTAATGTCATCGAGAGTGAGTGCTTCAAGAACGGCATTATCTGTTGCACCTACTCGGATCTTCTGGGCGAATCTACAAACGCCTCTGGCATGTACAAAACACGAGTGGATCAACTAGTACAATGGCTAGGCCAGATTGGGGTTATTGTTTTGGACGAATGCCACAAGGCCATTAGATTGAGTTCAACAAATGGCGACAAATTTATCAAGACTTGTACCACGGTGCTGAGGCTGCAACAGCTGCTGCCCCAAACTCGTGTGATCTATGCCTCGGCAACGGCTGCATCCGAGCCAAGCAATATGGTCTTTATGTCGCGTTTGGGTCTTTGGGGAATGGGCACTGTCTATCCACAGTTCCATGAGTTTGTCAATGCGGTGGAGCAGCGTGGTAATGGTACCATGGACCTCGTTGCCATTGACATGAAGCTGCGTGGCATCTATGTGGCCCGACAGCTTAGCTATCGCAATGTCAAATTTCGCATTGAGATGGTACCCATGTCACGTGAGTTTCACAAGTTTTACAACTACTCCACGGATCTGTGGTCACAGCTCAATGAGCAGGTGCTCAAGGCCAGTCGCCGGTTGTGCTTAAAGGAATATGTCCAGGAACAGATAAGCAGCCAGTTTTGGTATGCACATCGGCGTTACTTTAAGCACCTTTGTCTTGCCTACAAACTGAAGCAAGTGGTCAAGCTGGCGAATGAGGCCACACTCGCGGAGAAGGCAGTCGTTATTGGTATCGAAGCAACTGGCGAGTGTAAGACCCATGATTATCTGGAACATTATCAGGGCAAGCTGACTTGCTTTGTTTCAACTGCCATGACAATTATACAATCGTTTATAGAGCATTACTTTCCGGCACCCTCCAGCGAATACTTCCACAAGCTAGTTGCAAAACATGCCTTTAACAGAGGGAGGAAGAAATCGTCGAAGCCACCAGCTTCAAAACTTCCACGCATCGATTCCGACTGTTCTGATGATTTTGATGATGATGTTTATGATGATGAGTGTAATGATACTAATGACAATGATAATGGTGATGACAATAATAGAGAAAATCGTAAATATTACATTAGCGTTTTAAATTTGTAGTTCAGTTTAAGTTCAGTGAACGAACGTATTGGTCCTTGGATTTGTAACTTCGTTCGGTTTGCTTGTTTTGTTCGATTGATACTTTACATCAAAAAAATCTTTTAGTTCAATATATAAAAGTTTTAGGATCGTGGCTGCAAAACGGTTAGGACCTCATAGATCCTTTTTGGCTCGGGTTCTTAGCAATCTTTGGACCATGAAAATAAGCTTACAAATTATTGTCCCCTGAGCCTCAACCCGAACCGGATCACTTTTAATAAAAAAAATTCGGTTCAATAAGATATTCTGTTTCACAAACACTCATTGTAGTTTTCAAAAAAATCCATATTACTTTAATAATCTTCATTGTTATCTATATATACATCAAATCAATCTTATTGTCAAAATAGGCTAATTGAGAACTCAAGCGACCAAAACGTTCATATGAACTAAATACTTAGATAAGATACATATAACATATAATAACGACATTTGTTCAAGAAAATAATTTGTTAAAACTCTACAGTTTTTTATCTGCTACTAACTGATCTCTTCTCAATCTCGTCAATATATATATATAAAGATAAGAAAACGATGCAAAAGAGCTTACTCAAGCAATTGTGTGGCAAAATACAATCGGACTATGACGATGTGAAATTCAACATAAGATTTGATAACATCAATCCAAAAAAAGATAAAATCACGCACACAGATGTGAAGCGCTGCATGATTGCAAAACAGAAATTTCTGGAAAAGGTGCAGCAGATGGGACGTTCTATGCCCCCTAACACACTGGACAAGCTCATCTCCGAGCTGGGCGGAACCGAGCAGGTGGCTGAAATGACCAATCGCCGTGGACGGGTTGTAAAGTCACCGAATGAGTGCTACAAGTATGAACTGCGGGCTAATTCTACAGGCAGCTTGGATGAGGTTAACATAGCTGAAAAGCACAACTTTATGGCAGATAGAAAACATGTGGCCATAATTTCGGAGGCAGCATCCACAGGTTATTCGCTCCAAAGCGATCGAGATGTGGCAAATCAAAGGCAACGTTTGCACATCTGTATGGAAATGCCCTGCAGCGTTGATCGTATCCTGCAGCAATTGGGAAGGACAAAACGCACGAATCAGGTCAATGAACCAGAATTTGTTATAGTTATTAATAATCTGGCTTCGGAGTATCATCTGGCGAGCATGCTATCCCAGCGCCTTACGAGTCTAGGCGCTGTGCGTCTCGATCACGATAAGGCTAAGCTAAAACCGCAGCCATTGTTCAAGATCAACAACAAATTGGGTTCTAGCGCTCTGGATACCATTATGCAGCAGTTAACGCGCAGGATACCACTGGAAACAATCCATGTGCCTGAATCCTATGAGGGTGAGTTTATTGCCGACTGCTGCGAGTCCTTGGCTGCTGTGGGCATACTGAAGCTCGACTTGGGCAACGTCGATGGAAAAAGCTATGTTATGGAAAAAGACAGGATCGATATATTAACATTCTTTGAACGCCTCTTGGGCTGCCACATCAAGGTTCAGAATGCACTTTTTAATTTCTTCTTAGGCAAGATGTACGCGCTTATGCAGAATTTAAAACGAACTGGTGGCCTTGATCTGGGCATTATAGACTTGGATGTCCATAATGCTAATATTAGTATCAATAAAGTCGTGCACTTCAAAAAAAGAAATTTCCCAGCAGCTGCTGCAACGGACCTGTATACGATCGAGATGAAATGTGGCATATCATTTTTGATGGCAGTTTCCAAGTAAGTCTGATCTGGTGTACAAACTAAACAGCAACAATTGAAAATAATCATAACTTATTCATAATTATAATTTAATTCTAATTATAATTTAATTTAGTTTGATTCATTTGTCTTATTTATCATGATCTGTTATTTAAATACTAAATTAGTGTAGCGCATGCTTTAGATGTGAAAATTTCGGTTAACACAACATTTTTACTCCCTGTTCCCATTAAAAATGGGAAAAGGAGTTATAAGGTACTGAAAATGTGTGTAACAGACAGAAGGAAGCATTTCCGACTATATAAACTATATATATTCTTGATCAGGATCAACAGCCGAGACGAACTAGCCATGTCCGTCTGTCTGTCTGTCGGTATGAACGCGTCGATCTCAGAGACTATAAAAGCTAGAGACACCAAACTTGGCATGAAGGTTCGTGTATACCATACGCAGATCAAGTTTATTTCAAATTTCGGATGCACCCCCCCGCACCCTCGCAAATCGCAAAAGACTCCCACAGCCACAATTTTAAAGATAAATTTTTGGTACACATGTATGTTTAATCAATGTCTTTCGGATGTGTATATTTCAACACGATCGGACAAATAGCACCAAAGTTATGGAAGAATCTATTTCCCCTGTCTCAGCAGGCAGAAACAACAGTTTGACATGCACTGTGCAAGTTGAGTACGCTGCTTGCTTGTGTTGCCGCTGAACTGCTTGAAATGCAAGTTGGGAGCAGGGAGTCTCGTAGTCGGGCACAATCGACTAGAGTTTTCTTACTTGTTTAATTTCACTTTTGACAAGACTGTATATTTAATACCATTTTGGCTCCTTTTGTTAATCAATTTTTGAAAAAGAAAGAGAAACAGAAAATTAGCCAGTACCCATTTTTGATTGTGATCGAAACATTCAGAATCGGAATTATTAGCTTTTCTGAATTTCAAAAATCGATGAAAAGTTGAATGAAAAATATTCAAACTAATCTTTAAAACTAATCTTTCGCTGCAAAAACAGTATCACAAAATCGAAAATGAAATGTTCTCGGAAATGAGAACAGCACTGAATTGCTGATTTTAAATATATCCCTTAATTGGAATAGATCTAATTTGATTACCTTTAATTCTTTTAACAGACTCAAAAGTAAGCAACGTGACGCACACGAGGGTTTCTACATACTCCAACAAGCGCGTAACGACAAAAACTGTGCCATCCTCTGCTTAAATGACGCATCCGAGTCGAACTTCCCAGAGACCATCCTGAAGAATAAAATCAAACTGAAGATCTACAGGCCCAATACTGGTGCACAAGTTAAAACCGAGGTACTCAGCTCGATATGCAATCGCTATGTAAAGGTCTCCCCTAAGTTGGCCCAACAATACTGGGATATGCAGTACACACGTAACTTCCATGTCTGCTCTCATATTTACTGGACTTGCAGATGCCCCTATGGTAGAAAATGTGAACTGGGCATGCGCAAGCGCATCTACCATGTGCTTTCGGGTCAGATGGTTTCGATCTGGCCGCGTGTCGCATTGATACTCGAGGAGAACGGTTGCCAGATGCGAATGGTGCGTTATAAGGCTAATGATAACCGAAAGATTGTCGGAATTGTTATACCTGATATAGCATATCGTCGACTTATAACTGATTTATCAAGCTATTTAATAGTTCAGTCAAAGTAGGCTGATCGGTGCCGTAATAAAACTTATCTCTTAATGAGGGAACATAGAAAACACTAGAATATTTGATTACTTCAAATATGTTTTGAGATTGCTGTTTATTAGATTAAATAAACATTATCATTCTCAATTAAAAAGCTTTTTTCTACGGTTTAGTTCTGCTTATATAATTATTATAATTTAATCATGAAAATATATATAATCTTGATCAGCATCAACAGCCGATTCGAAACAGCCATGTGCGTCTGTTTATATGCGTTTTTCAGTACATACATCTATCTTGATGAAATTTAGCACAGATGCTTCTTCTTTTTGCAGTTAGTACATATGTATGTCGTAATCGGCTAGAGACGACCACTATAACATATAGCTGCCATACGAGCAATTTTGTTTCTCAACTTATACTAACTAAACTCATCCATTCTGTGTTTTAGTTTGTTATCGGCATGCTGACCATTTTTATACCCTTGCAGGGGATATTATAATTTTGTCACGAAATGTGTAACGCATTGAAGGAGAGGTCTCAGCATCAACAGCCGATTCATGTCCGTCTGTCTGTCTGTCTGTCTGTCTGCTTATATGCGATATAGTCCCTCAGTTTTAGAGCTATTGTGATGAAACTTGGAATAGCTGCTTCTTCTTGCTGCAAGCAGTACATATGTAAGAATCGGCCAAATCGGACCAAATCGGAACGATCGGTTGAAAAATAAGTTTTTGTATGAAAAACTGTTTTGTTTTTCAAAATAACTCAACCAAACTCACTATGTCTGTTTTAGCACTTTTCACACATGTTGACCAAATTTTATCGAAATCGGATCACTATATCTTATTGCTGCCATAGAAACGATCAGTTGAAAAATAAGTTTTCTTATGCAAATCTTTTCTGCAAGGGTCTATATCTTCGGTATGCCGAAAATAACATTTCTTTCTTGATTTTTTTTTTTTTTAATTCACCTACTCTTTAACATTAATTAAAAAAAAGTTCCATGAGTTGAAAAACAGCCTATATAGTATATAGTA
This sequence comes from Hirtodrosophila cameraria, assembly GCA_949708635.1. Lineage (NCBI taxonomy): Eukaryota > Metazoa > Arthropoda > Insecta > Diptera > Drosophilidae > Hirtodrosophila > Hirtodrosophila cameraria. The sequence continues at coordinate 22,292,845 of OX453090.1, read as the reverse complement.
CCTTAGGCAGACAATCTGATTTCCAGGTAAATGTTTACTTTGACTACTTTTCCGGAAATCGAACCAATCATTCTGGTTTTGGTCTGGAAAAATTGGAAAAAAAATTTCGAATCCGATTTCCGGTGGATTTAAATTGTTGACCAATTTCGTTAAAACAAGAGACTTGTTAAATTGTCTTTAGTGAATTCTAAAGGCCGTGTCATGGCAATCACTTAACGCCTGACCGCCAGATTGGCGATAAAAGCATAATTACAAGTTTCCAAAAAAATTGATTCAGTTACAAAAGCATTTGCATTTAGTGGGCGTGGCATGGTGCACTGTCAGGTTACGCGCCATTAACAATCAGTAATTAAGTCTGTTTTAGTATATGTATGTATATGTAAATAAGTACTTCTTACAGACACAAAAGCCAAGCACATTAAAATTCAACCTTCGATTTAAGAATCAATAGGTAAAAATGCCCACATCTCCCAGCAAAAAACAACTACAATAAGAGAGCACGCCTTAAAAGACAACGCTCAGATTTTTTGGGGCAGATTTTATATGTTTATTTCTGCGCTGCAAACATTTTGTTCATTTATTTTTTACCTTTTAATACCCTGTACCCATTTCGATACCCAATCTTAATAAGGAGTGCATTAAATATTTACAAAAGCATGTAACAATCGGAAGAAGATAGCTGCTATCCTAAAAAATCATTTAGAATCGGTATAAAAATTAACGTTTTGTTCAATATTTTATTTAAACCTGTAAACTCTCTGCCACTCTTCCATCATACACCATTGATATTAAGCATATAAAGTTTGTTCCAAATTTAAAAAACTCAACTTCCCGCTGTTTCACAACAAACCTGATTCTTAATCTATTTCTCGTAAAAATTTCAAGTCAGGAGTTGGCAGGGCTTAATTATTTTAGGAGATCTTAACACTTTTTCCGTCTATGGCCTATATGTCAAGATTAGTTGCTTTGAAAGTTGGACATTATATTATATTATTTTTAAATTGTTGTGAGAAAGTAGAATAATTATAATCTTAACATAAACGGAAAATTAACGCCAATTTTTGTCTCTGCAATATTTTGACGAAAGTGGATACCTTAATATCGAGTATCTGTGAATTTGAGTGCAATATTGTGTTGGGTTAATTTTGACACTTTACAGGATATCACCTAGTCGGTAGTAGTAATTTACTTATTTATATATTTTTTAAAGCTATTATCTATATATTAATTCATAGAATTTGCTGTTCGTGTCGATGGCACAGTTGCGATAGGAACGTTTGGGCGTCGAACACGCCCATTCTTCTCTCAGCCAGCCTACCATCAATGCCAGCCCACATTCTTTAATGTTAATTTGTTGTGAAAATTGTGCATGTATTATTGTTATTGTATTTGGCATTCCAAGTATATACCAAGCAAGATTTTTTTTTTCGTTTTCTATTTTGTCTTGACAACCAGCATTCATGGAGTAGGAGCTTAAAGGGGGGGTGCAGCACATAGCTTTCATAGATAACAAGATTATGTACAGGTAAACAGGCACACGGTAAATATTTTTATTTTTTTGCTTTATTTTTGTTGGGTCATACTTGTTTAAATAGGTTCAGAAGTGGTTTTCTTATGAAGTTAAGCCAGTAATAAGAGCTAACAAGTATTTTCTTAATTTTCAAAATTGTATTCGCAAAATAAATGGCGTCTGTGTAAGCGTAAGACTTGCATTCTTTGGCTGGCTTTTGGATCCAAATATTAAGCTGACATTTCCATTAATTGCAGTTTATGTTAAAGTGTGTTCACGTGTAGCAGATTATAAATATTACTAACTATGAACAGCTCAATAAACAATTCTGAGTCACTCACTGATTGGCAACCACCGCATCCGTAGAAGATTGCAAGCTAAAATTTTCATGGTAGTTTCATCTTATGCTGAAAGTGAGTACTAAGCTCGAATTTTGGAATATTCAGTCGAGAAATGTGGTGCATTTTCGAAAAACTATCATATGAAACTATTTTGCTTGTCTTCCGATCAGGCTCAAGCTTATTTTCAAAGATTTATATAAAAATTCTTTAGTGACTGCATGCTCATATTTCGGGAAATTCACTTCACTGGGTGGAAATTGATGGTCAAGGTTGTGTGGGCCAAAGTTTTCGTATATATACATGTATGAAAATTCAACAGTGAATGCACCACAATTTTCCGAATAATTAATAATTCCAATACTACTTCTAGCATTTTTCAAGCCCTGCGTTAAGAAAATCTATTTCCACGAGCGAAAATTGTGATTGGAGTCAAATTTTAAGCAGGACCAACAAAGTATTATCGCCCGCAGGTATCTGCTAATAGTCTACATTGACATCTTTATGGGGAACACATTGTGCTTTCCATGCACATTAAATAGGAATCTTTCAACGCTAATCATATCAGTTTTCCAATGACAATTTTCTTATTTCAAAACTTTGCTGATGTACTGCTAATTCGAGTTCTTTCAAAGTTTGGAGCAGTTCAAAGTTTTTGTTATGTCTACCTCTAATGGCATTCGCAGATATTTTGTAAACAATTAATTTGAACAAAATACAATTTGTAGCAGAGGGATTTTGCAACGCCCACAGCAACAGCCAAAACACAACAAACAAATTTATTTATTGCTGTTCAGACGTTTTACGCAATCAATTTGCTTGTTGTTTTATATTTAAGTAATACGTCTGGGAAGACGTTATTTTTTTAATGAGCCTGACATGAGGACAAGTCTGATTTTTGAAGCTATGTTAATGAAACTTTGAAATCATACTTCAACATGCTGCAGACAGTATATCAGTTGTCAGAGCTGGCTGGAACAAGTCACTATATCATATATGAAAAATTCATTTCTATCAGAAACCTAATTCAAAACAAGTAAGAACGTTGCAGTCGGGCTCACCCGACTGCGATATACTCTGTTTTCTGTACGTATATTAAATTAAATTCTTTTAAAGACTACTTATATATATATATGCTACGAACTATAAAATTCTTTCTACTAAGTGCAGAACGCTGCAAACGCCCAAAGCAGAGCGAGACGAGCACTTGTCAAAATGATCGCTCGTTTACTGGGGCGGGGGTGGGCGTGGCAAAATTTTTTTTCTCCAATCTATAGAAGAGTTCAAATAAAGTCATATAGCAAAATTTGGGGTTTCTAGCTATAAGGGTGTAGGAGGTACAGGTTTAGCTCATTTGGGCGTGGCATTTTTTTTTTGGCAGGTCGGTCAAGGGTGTGGTCACTAGTCTTTATGTCAAATTTGGTTACTCTAGCTATAAAACTGTGGAAGATATAGGCTTTTGCGGTTTGTGGGGGAAGGGGTGGGGGGGTGATCTTGACACTTTGTTTTTCTATGGTATATACCAACATGTATACCAAGTTTGGTTGCTCTAGCTTCAAAACTGTGGAAAAAACCTGCGTTCATACAGACGGACAGACGGACGGACGGACAGACGGACATTTCACAAACCCAATATACTTTTTTTTTTCATTTTGGAAAACAGAGTATAACTAATGTCTCTCCCCAGGAATTTGTAGTTTAATCCGAGATTTATCAAGATCAATAGTTGTAACAATAAAACAAACTTTTTAGAGATCTTCTTTTTTTATATAGTTAGTCAAACTTGTGTTCAAAATTTGATTACTATAACTTATAGCTACCAAATTTTACCATATTTCGGAACTATAAAAACTTTCTAGTTTTTACAGACTTGAGATATCTAAACACAGTGTTTGTAAGCTGTACTATATTCAAAACGTTATATACAAACATGATCAAAATCAAAGTTGTATACATTTTAGCTAACATAGGATCGATTCTTCGAAAGTTTACTTTTTGCGTGGCCAAGCGAATCGTTGACAAAGGCTTAGCGTTGCATGTGCTGCTTGCAAGTTGCCCAGGAAGTGTCAAGCTTATCTATAGACCCATCAGGCCCACAACAGACTGAGAGACCAATAATAAAAATACAGACCAATCAAATTGTAAATTGCCGCACGACTGTTGGTGGCTTATGTAAAATGCGACGCGAATTAAGCGACAAAATCACACGACGCATAAACAATTATGCGTACCGCGACCGCTCCATGCCCCACGTTGCATGACTATCAAGCAAGCAACACAGACAACGCAATGTCTGATCAAATTAATGTGATTCCACACACCGAAACTTGTACACACTTTCGGGGTGAAAGCACGAAACTACCCAGCATAAAACTACCCAATCCGCCCAATTTCTTGAAAGAATGCTTGAATTTTCATTGACCAAAGAGTTCTTAAGAGAGCTAACTTCTCCAGCTAATCTGAGCTATCTTGCTGGACTTGCCTTGTTCTCAACTCCACTTTTGCAAAATTTGTTCGAAAGTTGAATTGATCGGAATGGATACCGAAAAACGAAGAAAAAGAAGATACTTCTGCTAATTAAATATCGTAATTTCAAATTTTCAGAAAAAAAAAAAACAAATTGATTTCTTAAATTTCAGTGCATAATTTTAGATATTTTCAATATTAAAAGTTTTGTGATATTTTAATCTATTTAAGTGTTTATTGCAATTTAAAAATGAATTATGTAAGCAACCAAAATCAATGAGTCCAGCAAAAGAAAATAAAATATGAACGGCGTACCGAAGAAATATACCCTTGCAGACGAGTTGTGCATATAAAAACTTCATTTTACACCGATCGTTCCTATTTCGTTCCGATTTTAATAAAACTAAAACAGCATATGTAAAACATTATAAGATTGAGTATTAGCAAGTTTTGTTGAAATATATGTTTAAACAAAAAAGTTTTTCATACAGAAACTCATTTTTCAAATGACTCTCCTATAGCAGCTATAAGATATAGCGGTCCGATGTGGTCGATACTACCCGCAGCAAAAAGATGCATCTGTGACTTGTTTCGAAAGTTGAGACAAGTCTGATAGATGAATGTTTTTATCTTGAACAGCTGCTTTTTATAAAGCTAATGGAAGTTATTCCAAACGGATTCCACACGAAGTCCAGAACACTACAAATTAATTGTAATTGTGAGCAGAGTTATTCATTATATTACAAACTTTCTTCATAATTATTTTCTAAATATTCGGTTGGCTTAAAGTTGGTTGTAATCGTAAAACTCACAAGAGAAAGAGTATGCTTGAAACTGCTGACAAGCTGTGATGCAATTTCACATGTCTTGTGAATTACAAGAGTTTTCTACTTGCTACGTGTATCTAAACAGGCTCTGGAGTCTCAATATTTTTTATGGGCCTTCGGCGTTGTGCATAAAGCCCAAACAGCCATTCTCTAGTTTGTTAGTGTTGGTTGGAGCTGCCAAACGACTGCCTTTTAATTAAATTAGTTTTATTTTAATTTATATATTGTACGTATTCACATTTATAGGCAGCATAGGTTTGGCTGCCAATGGAGCCTACACGACCAGGCTGGGCAGCCATACAAAAAAAAAAAAAAGAAAAGAAAAAAAGCAAACCACGCTCAAAACGATTCTGATTGGGAATATGTTTGGCCAGCTTTGCTTAAGGCGGCAGCTGCTTAATTGAGTTGGTTTATTAGTTTTCCCGAGAGAGGCAGCAATTGAACTGAGAAGCCCAAGACATGTAATTATAATACGCGGCTCATAACTAAACGTACAACTATGAAAAGTCAATATGCCCGAGATTTGGTGAACTTGAAACTTTGACTTATTAAATATGATAGTCTGTTGAGTTGGCATCTCTTCGAAAAAAGGCTTAGCATGCCACAGAGTGGCATAAAAGCTTTCATAATTAACTAAGCACATTAATAAATAATCTGGAGTAGAACTAATTAAATTCAGCGTTGCTTAGCAGCAGTACCTACCTATGAGTATATCTGACAGATAAATAAGTTGCAATATATACATATATGTAAATGTATATATGCAATATATGCTTATTTCAATGCTAATTAATTCAATATTTTAGAGCCACACCGGAAGTATTGCCAAACTCAAGTGCACACCTACACCTACGTTCACCACACATCAAGCATCTAATGAACTTGCGAATTATTGGCGAAAATACGCTTTAAATATATGAAATATTTGTACTCACTTATAAAAAAACAAGTAAGAATACTCTAGTCGAGTGTACCCGACTACGAGACTGCCTGCTCCCAACTTGCATTTCAAGCAGTTCAGCGGCAACACAAGCAAGCAGCGTACTCAACTTGCACAGTGCATGTCAAACTGTTGTTTCTGCCTGCTGAGACAGGGGAAATAGATTCTTCCATAACTTTGGTGCTATTTGTCCGATCGTGTTGAAATATACACATTCGAAAGACATTGATTAAACATACATGTGTACCAAAAATTAAAGCTTTATCCTTAAAATTGTGGCTGTGGGAGTCTTTTGCGATTTGCGGGGGTGCGGGGGGGTGCATCCGAAATTTGAAATAAACTTGATCTGCGTATGGTATACAAGAACCTGCCAAGTTTGGTGTCTCTAGCTCTTATAGTCTCTGAGATCTGTGCGTGCATACAGACAGACAGACGGACAGACAGACGGTCATGGCTAGTTCGTCTCGGCTGTTGATCCTGATCAAGAATATATATAGTTTATATAGTCGGAAATGCCTCCTTCTGCCTGTTACACACATTTGCAGTACTTTATAACACCCTTTTTCCCATTTTTAATGGGGACAGGAAGTAAAACGTTCGCCATGGAAAACAATAAAAATTATTTTCGTGAGTAGGGGTGATCAAATAAAAAAAATTTTAAGGTTTTTTTTAAACAACTATAGACCCCCCCGCCAAAGTCGATTCCCCATTTCGTAGCAAAATTACAATACTTTTACGAGGGAAAATTAGAAAAAATTATGATCGGCTCCTGATTCTTAGTACTTTCCATTCCGCAACGTTTTCATATTTTCATGGAGTGTTACTTTTTTGAATGCTAGCTAAAATAATTAAGAACGTTGCAGTCGCATGCACCCGACTGCGATATACTCTGTTTTAGCCTCTTTGTGGAGTCAGAAGTGGGCGTGACAATTGTATTTGTGGTAAAATCTTTCAAGTTTTGCCATCAATTTAAAGAGAGAGAAATAAGACTTTGCTTATTTGTGGGGGCGGGGGTGGGCGTGGCAAAATTGTTTTTAGTCATATTATTAAAGGATGTGATTAGTAGCTCTTGTGTCAAATTGGGTTACTCTAACTGTAAAACTGTGGAAGGTATACGTTTTTGCCGTTTGTGGTTGAAGAGGTGAGGGTGGTTGGTAGATCTTCACACTTTGTCTGCCCCACAATCTGGCAAAAACATATATATTTTACAGTTTCACTGCTAGAGTCAACCAACTCGACTTTTTGAAAACTAATGAGCTCCTTGACGAATTGGGCCAAAAAAAAATGTTTATTCAAGCTTACTCTCGCTCCATTATCAAGGTCTGTATCTCCCACACTCCTACATCTATTTGATAGGTTCATTAAAAAAAATCTTTAATCTTTAACATTAAATTTGGTATGTATTATCAATGCCAATTCGTCACGACTTACAAGTCCTGAATGAAATCTTTCATAGTTTCATGAAAGCAATATAAGGTAGTCTAAGGCGATGCAAGTTGAACATTTTGTAAATTTTTTTGGAATAAATTTCTTCAGATTTTCACCTTTGGAATATTGTTTGCCACAATATTGATGTCAAAATTGTTATTTTGTACAGTCCTGCGGCGCTAAAGCCACCACAGCCACTCCCCCTAAATCCGCCGCAATCCGTGACAGATTTGACCACACATTTATGCTGTTATTTCCTGTTCAATGTGAAACTATTCACAAGCTGTTTTTGCTCTGTCACTTTTTTAACGTGTCACAATGTTGTATTTTTTTTTTTTGCATTTTGTTAGGTTTGCCAGATCGTTGGTTCTGAAATTGGTCCTGAGGCATGTCCAAAGAACATTTGGATGAGCGCGTCAATCCAATTTTGAGGCACTGATATGGGAGGATGTTGCAATGTCCATCAGCTGTTAGCAGTAAATGCATTAGAAGCAGTTCGACTGCTTCAGCTCCTGTTAAGTGACATGTGCCATTTGGCAATTTGTCGTTACGATTTCAACGTGAGTCGTTAAAGTAATGAATTTTGTTGTTTCGCTTGTGCAACAAGCTGGCGCCTATAACCGAAAGATCAGGCGCTGCTCAATTTCGCTCTACGTGGCCGGCCACCCTTGCTTTATTTCATTTCTGTTTCGAAAATGTTTATTATTGGATTATTATTGGGGAGCGTATGTATTTTCAAACAATTTTTTCCACAGTTTGAAACCAGAGCAACCAAACTTGTCATGCATGTTGTTTGAGACTGACTGTTCGATTTTATTATTCGTTAATATTGTGAATGTTGTGCAAATTGGCAGCTTGCAACTTATGACTAAAATTTAAAAAGAAAAATGGCTGCCAATATTCACAGTGATATTTAGAATTTTTTTAACAATTGTGAAACAAAAGGTGTTGCAATTTGTAAAACATGCAAAAAATAAATAAAAAATAACTGGGTATCAAATTGACAAGCACATTTTGCTAAAGTGCACAATATACATATAGACCCAAGGTTAGGTTAGGTGACTTAGGCTACTCGACGCACGGTCGAGTTCATCCAGAGGCCAATTAGCCGGTTGTGATGCCTAAAGGGTGGGGGGGGGGGGGGCGCTGAGCGCCTTTTGAGCCATCCATTTCTAAAAAGAAGAGGCTTCTGAGAAAACGGGTCCGCCTTCTCATAAGTGCAGGGCAGTCGCAGAGAAGATGTTGGGCACTTTCTGAGTGTTCTTCGTTCCAGCATCTCCGACAGAAGTCATGGTGGGGCAGATGCATCCTTTCAGCCATACGGCCGATGGTGCAATGTACCGTAATGGCTCCTATCAGTATCCGAACTCTGTTCTTGTTGAAGTGTAGAAGATCCGATGTGCGCTTTGGGTTGTATCTAGGCCAAAGTGTCTTTGAGATATCCTTTCCAGAGGCACATTTCCCGAAGTCTTAGCACAGTCGGAACTCTGGTTCCATGGTTAACCGTAACTAGTGGATGTTCGTCATAATTAGCCCGCGTCCTGTCTTCCCGAGAAGCCAACAATGGAACTAAGGAAAAGTGCGCTGATCGCTAAATCTCCACATACGGATGTAACCATTGCATGCAAGCACATTAAAATTTTATAATAAAAATAATAATAATTAACTTACACAAAAAACTATTAAATTCTTTCTTATATTGTCTTGAGCAATAGGGCCCAAGCACACAACACAAACCATTTGTGGTCGTTCTCATTTAAGCTAGTGTGTCCAACAACCAAGGTGAAACTGAATAATAGATGGAACCACAAAAAATTAAAAATTGTGTGTTCGAAAAAGTAGGAGAAATGACTAACTAGTTAGAACAGTTAGTCTCAAACAGTCGACGACGACTTCGAATATAACGTCGAAAGCACATAGCTTGCATCTGGTGCGACTTTTGAATTTTTTCGAAAGTTTCAGTCAAGCAATTTCAAAATAGTCGACCTGTTAACTGTCGAAGTGCTTCAGAGTTCATTAAAATTAATTTTTTGCTTTTGTTTCGACTGAAACTTTTGAAATTTATCGATGCAGATGTTTAAGTAAACGCAAAATTTTGAACATTTTTAGAAGATTTTAAACCCTGCATGCTGATACATATGTATGTTCTAAACATGATAATGGGAAAGGGTCTCATTCCCGTCTGTGACAGAATGATCATACCCTCTGTGAAGGTATAATAAGCACTAGTACATATATATTTATACTTATATAATTTATGAATCGATTTCGTGAATTTCCTCTCCTAAAGTCTTGAAGCCACAGGAGGCACAAGGAAACACAAGGCGCTAGACACAAGAAGGCGCCACAATGCGTTGCGTTGCGTAGCGTCGTTGGACATAGTACGATAAACGACCCGTCGCGAATGATAGCCTTCTTATGTATTCAATGAGTTTACCTTAACACTTGAATGTCTCTCTAGCCACAGTTAAGGGTCTCCCAATGGGGCTCCATCTCTTTTTCACCTCATTGATATGTATACGATGTGCGTGGGTCGAGCCGATTGTTGCTTCAGCTTCAGCCTTAGCAGCAGACACCCTCCACCCCTGCAGTGCTTCCATCACATTTATGGAGCCCCCAGTTGGCCAAAGTGTGTCTCTGGTGATTGTTGTTATTGCTGCTAGTTGTTGCTAGTTTACTTGAAGCCAGCTAACTGTGATTTCTGCGTTAATTACGCATACGCACCACGGTCCACAGCCATTAAAGCCGTCCACCCGACTCATTAAAGCAGACCAAAATCAAACAACAACAAAAAAAGCAGAAATTAAATGTATTAAAAACAAAAAACAAAAAAAAACCGACCCAACCCAGACACGAGCACACGAAATGCAATTAAAGTACAGACCGTAACAATTTTGACCAAATTCGCGAGACCGCAACAACAACAACAACAACAATAACAACAATACGGGCCAAAAGGCAACAATCTGCACTTTGCACATGAACATGGCCAACTGGTTTATGTGCGGCTTATACCCTTTCTTTCAAGTGCTCTCACCATTAATATTAAGCCATGGATACATGCCTCTGAAAGATATAATTTAATAGAAAACAGCAAGGAAAAGCTATCTTCATTGTGTCGTAGATAGATGCCCTTCCAGACGTTGTTCTCATACAAAAACTCAATTTTTGAAGAATTTTTTCTATGACAGCTTTAAGATATATAGACGCCATATCAAATACAACCAAACCAATTGCTTAATTCGGTTGAAATTACTGTAAAAACACAAAAGCTATTCGAAGAAAAGTTATTTAAAAGATTGCTCCAATGCCACCCATAAACAAGTAAGAATGCTCTAGTCGAGTGTGCCCGACAACGAGACTCCCTGCTCCCAACTTGCATTTCAAGCAGTTCAGCGGCAGTACAAGCAAGCAGCGCACTTAACTTGGCCAGTGCCTGTCAAACTGTTGTTTCTGCCCGCTGAGACTGGGGTAATAGATTCTTCCATAACTTTGTTGCCATTTATCCGATCGTTATGATCAACATTGATTAAACATACATGTGTACCAAAACTCAAAGCTTTATCTTTAAAATTTGCGATTGCGATTTGCGGAGGTGCGGGGGGGCGCATCCGAAATTTGAAATAAACTTGATCTGCTTACGGTATACGGGAACCTGCATGCCAAGTTTGGTGTCTCTAGCTCTTGTAGTCTCCGAGATCTGTGTGTTCATACGGACAGACGGTTGTTGATGCTCATCAAGAATATATAGAGTTTATATAGTCGGAAAAGCTTCGTTCTGGCTGTTACATACATTTCCAGTACTTTATAACTCCCTTTTTCCCATTTTAATAGGAATCGTAATACGATCCAGTCGCTAGCGACTTATTGTACTTACTGGCTGTAGCATTAATTAGCATATGTATGTTCCAAGTTTCATTAAGATAGCTTTAAAACAGGAACCAATTCGCATTGAAACCGACGGTCAGACAGACAGATGGACAAGAATATGAATAAATATAAACACTTTATGGAAACTGAAAACGCCTTTTTCATGGGTTACAAAATTATAATATCCTCTGCTAGGATATATAAGTTGTCGAAGACAAAAATATTATACGTTCGTTTTATAAATAATATTTTGATGTCAAATAAGTATGTATAAGAACATTTTTACATATAACATTAATTTCTCATAAATTTCTATCAAAATGATTTCCGAATTTTATAGAATCATATATTTATATAGCTGAGAACAAACTGAGTCAGTCAGACAGACAGTCAATCAGAGAAGATTAACAAAATGAATACCAATGGAAAGGAACTCCATCCGGAACTTAGTGGACTCCAGACAGGAGCATGTAGGCCTTAATCTTACATTTGACCACTGTAAATAGAAAAATGGAATGAGCTTTAATTGAAATTTGATAACTTTTAATGAGTATTGGAATGAAAATCCCTATGTAATTAGTAATTCAAGGAATCAGCGAACTTTAATTCAAACATAATTAAAATGGCTTACAGCTAAAATGTGCTTTCAAAAACCCTTTTCACACATTTATTGAAATGTGTTTTGCGGTCATGCAATTTAATGCCATTGTTTATTTAATTTCAAAAAATTTATTAAATTTGTTGCTGTGCTCATAAATAGCATATTAAATCGTCGGTTTGTTTACACAATTTTCATACATTTTTTTGTTTGTCGCTGCATTTTTGTATTTTTGTGGCAGCAGCTAAAAACTTGGGCTAACTTAAACAAGCAAACAGCAAACAACTTGGCAAGAGGGCAAGTGTTTTGGTCAGTACTGTGGTTAGCATTGTTAATGCAATTGTTGCTATCGTTGAAGCTACTGCAGTTATTTGCTGTTGTTGTTGTTGCTGTTGTTGGTGTTTGTGGTCTGCAGGTCGCTGTAAGCCGGATCGCTTCCAGGCCACTTCACTTTATTTACTGTTCGCAACGACATTAAGTGCAAAAACAGCGCCAGCAGCGATACGAACGACGCCATCTACGGCTCATCGAACTGCTCTCGTATTTTATGGACAGTTTATTGAAAAATAAAAAACCGCCAGCACGTCAACCCACAGAGAGCCCCACAGAGTCGCGCATCCAGCATCCAAACAGATATCGGCCAATTCAGGTGATAAAAATTTGTTGCGTAAGGCGTCGCCCGCCAAATTGCCAAATGGCCATTGGCCAAGACACTTGCCACTTGCTACTTGCTACTTACCACTTGTTTTTGCTGGCCACAATTGGCATATGGCAACTGGAAGCTCGTCTCCCTCGTTTGGAGCTTGTCTCCTTTTATGAGCACAGCCAAAGGAAGTGCCCACAAGCAAGTGTAAGGAAGTGCCTCGTCAGCTGAAGCACGCGGAAATGAAGATGGCAATATGACGTTGGCGTTGAATATTTTTAAAGACCAGCGATTGTTGATGCTTATTATAGCCCCCCAAACTTCCGCCCTGCTACATAAGAGATGTTCCCGTGTCACGAACATAAATATCGTATAACGTTTACGGAAAGTTTCTTAAAAATATATCTTTATAACCGAATTTGATGGGTCTCATAGAATCTTAGTCTAGAAGGTAGCCCATGCTAATAATAGTGTATTACAAATATGAGTTATGTTGTTACACAATAAGTTTAATCTATATATATAGTTTTTATATTCGGAAATGCCTCCTTCTGCCTGTTACATACATTTGCAGTACTTTATAACTCCCTTTTTCCCATTTTTAAAGTACTGCAAAAGTATGTAATATTACTTGGTTTTTCATCATTACTCCCTGTTCCCATTAAAAATGGAATAAAGGGAGTTATAAAGTACTGCAAATGTATGTATGTATGCTTTGCTTTTTGGTACACATATATGTTTCACCAATGTTGATTAGTTGCGTAAATGTCATCACGATCGGATAAACAGAACCAAAGTTATATATTATGGAAGAAACTATTACCCTCGTCTCAGCAGGCAGAAATAACAGTTTGACATGCAATGGACAAGTTAAGTGCGCTGCTTGCTTGTGTTGCCGCTGAACTGCTTGAAGTGTTAGTTGGGAGCAGGGAGTCTCGTAGTCGGGCATACTCGACTAGAGCATTCTTACTTGTTTCTTACTGCGTTTAAAGTAACACAATTGCAAGTGTCAAACTAAAAATATATACCCGAACAATAACAAGTGAGTTCAAATCTTAAAATGTTGTCAAAAGAATAACGATTGTTTTTGTTTCGACACGAGCACATCTCTAGTTCAGGTGGGAAACTTGTTCAACAAATATCTTGACCTTATTTATTAATAAAGTGTGTGTGGCTCAAGTGAATCGACCACAGATTATTCAAGTGCCATTTGGAAAATAAAAGAAATAAAAAACAATTAAGCTGGTATGTTAACTGACTTAATATGGTTCAATGGTTTTTAATTTTCCGCTTAACAACTGAAAAGTTTATTAGACCACCAATTAAAAATAATTTCCAAATAGTTGCCGAAGCTGATAATAAATTTATTAATATAAAACTTCTTACTTATTCTGAATAAATTAAGATTCAAACTTCAACTCAAATTATGATGTAAAAATTAAAATTATGAATTGTTTGAAGTTTTCAAAGCTTATAGAATGTTTTCTCGCTATAATGATAACAATTATGTATATTTAAGCATTTCAACGTGCTCTTTTCAATCTTAATTTTGTAGATTGAGAGACTGTACAAAAAAATAGCATGATAAGTTAAGTATCACAAATCTTGTTATGAACGGAACTTGATACATATGCCAAAATACTAGGCTTAAGTTTGATCCGATACCAGGTTTGATTAAGAGTTGATAATTTTATGTGTCTTCGATAAACTTATTATTTATCTCAACTTAAGTTGGGTTAGCATGATTTCAGAATGATCTCAAATTTTCAGACCCTGTCTTGGCGTTCTACGCGAACTGAGTTCATCTGGAAAGTATCTTTTCAGGCGTCTAGGTAGTGAATGCGGCGGGCTCTAATATAGATTTTTTGCAAGGATATTTGGGTGTTCTGTCAATTTTTCAGCGTGTTTGATTGCTTGTTTATTTATTATTTCCAGATCGTGACACTTTCTCTGCCTATGGTATATATCAACATGCATGAAAAGTTTGGTTGCTCTATCTTCAAAACTGTGGAAAAAACTGCGCTCATACGGACAGACATAATTTCAATTTATTTATAGTTATTTTATAAGTACATTTTTTATTAGCCTACAATTATAGGGTTAAACAGTAGTTTCCAGGATCCACCACGTGGAGGTTATAGGCTTTAAAAGACCCCGTTTTTATACTCTTATTTTTTAAATTTTTTTGAAAAAAAAAAGAATAAATTGGGTTTGTAAAATGTTGTCTGTCCATCTGGATGTATACCATAGGCAGACAAAGTTTCAAGATATTTTCTACTCTGTTTCCCAAAATTAAAAACAATTGTTATTTTGGGTTTGTGGCCAAATCACAATTCTATACATACATATGTACATTTGACTGTACAAAAGTTAGCTTTTTTTTAAAATAATAATATCCGCCTTTTAAAAGTGTAGTTTTATTAAAAATAAAATATATAAAATTAAAATAAAAACAGTAAAAATTGTCGAAAAAATGTTTGAACAATGGCTCAGCAATGAAATATGATATGTATGGAAAATGCTAATACTCATCACTGTTACTCGAGTTTTCTGGAAATTTTGAGCATAATTTTTGAACATTGATTTCTTTTTTTCAAGACTTGTTTCCATTGTCAATTTTTTGCTTCAAATTTTGGCAAACAGAAGCCGACGGATATAATATATACATAAACACTTATTATGTAATAAATGGGGTCGGAGACCCCACAATCGATATTTAGCGATTCATTTCATAAACTTCAAAAAAGTATTTTACAAATCGTGAATAGAAGAATTCATGAATCCGTATGTACATATAAACGAAGTAAATGTATTCGTACAAAACTTTGTTAATGATTCAAATTGTTGCCGCCAAAAAATTGTGAAGCCGGGCGGCGACAGCGCTGCCAGCTACAAGTAGAGCTGAGCACAGCTTTTATATGTTGTTTACAAACAAGAAAAGCTTTCGTCCGGCATTGCATTCGCTTCCATACACAACTGGCTCTCTTAAATGATGCTCTTGATTGGAAACGTGCTCTTTGAATTTGATTTTATCATAGAGAGCGCCTGCGCTTCAAACGTCAAAAATTGCAATCTAGAATGTAAATGAAAGAAAAATTTGTTAAAAAGCGAAGCGGCGGCGGCAGGCAAACAAAAATATTAAAAATAAGTAAAAATAAAAAAAAAAAACAAAAAAAGCGCCACCAAATTAAAAAGAAAAAAAAAACACACGCACAAACAGACGCGTTCATAAGAATAAATAAAGACGATTGAATTCATAGAAAACACAAAATACAATTTTCATATATCGTTCTGTCTCGTCCGAGTAAACACATACTTTGTTTTTTGGAAGCATTCTTTATATTTACCGTGACCTGTTTGGTAGTGTGTTATGAAATCGACTTCTAAGTGTGTGTGTGTGCGTGTGTGTGTGAAAAGTTTGCGAGCCAACTTAAGCTAAACAATTATTAAACAAAAAAAGAAAAAACATATAGTAATATATCGTGCAATTATATACTTGATATTAACTATCCAATTTTGAACTTACCGACTCGAACTGATTCAGGTACATTGTAGTGTGTATATTAATATGCAAAAGTGCATTAAATTCTAATGTCTAATTAGATGATGTGAAAATTTTGGACGATGAGTCATAAGTTTTGCTGTTGTTGCTGTTTTCGTTGTTGTTGTTGTTGTTGTTGTTATTGTTGTTATTGTTGCTGTTGCTGTTGTTGTTGTTGCTGTTGTTGCTGGCTGTCGCACACATGCTAGCAGCCCATGGCCCACGGAGGCTTATTTTTAGACTTGCCGTCAAAAATCGTTCATTACTTGTACCAATTTTGTGGTGCAAATCAATATACATAATTACATATATTAGAATGATTTGTTATTCAATTTTAAGAAAACTTTGTTTAATTAGTTGTAAGCAGCAGCTTGCAAAAACAACAACCGCAACAACAATTGTAATAACATTAAAACAAATGTAAATAAATCAATCAAAAATTTTCAAATGCAGCCAAATTTTCACAGCATACTTTTGGGCGACGCATGTAAAATAGCTTTAGCTTTAATTTCTATCGAGTTTCGCTTATCGTTAATAAATGCGTTGCTTTCCCAGCCTTTTGCCATGAAAATGCAACCACCACTAGATTTATACAATTCCGTATGATATTCATGCATACATACACAAATGCAAATGCAAATTCATCAACAAGAAACCAGCCAAAAACATCTTTGCATACTAAATTATATACTCAATCTAAAAAGTTAACGCTATACCTGCAATTTTCTACCATATGTATATATTTTGATTAAGACGAGTAGCTCGAAAACAAACCAGAAATAAAAAACACACGAAGGGTCTGTGGCGTGGGCGGCTCTTCCAATGACTCTGTGATACGCAGGTTCTCAAAATCTAGAGATAAAGTTGCAAAAATTTGAATATTAGTGGGCTGTGGCTATATAGTGAAGATCTAAATTGTAGACAATCATAACACATATAACTTAAGTGTATGTGTTTGCCATATTAAAGATACCAAGTGTAACAAGTAAGAACGTTGCAGTGGGGTTCACCCGACGGCGAAATACTCTTTTTTAGCCTTTTTGCGGGCACAGAAGTGGGCGTAGCAATTATATATTTGCTCAAATCTTTCAAGTTTTGCCATCAATTTATATTTGGTTGGGCCTGTTCTAAAGGTTTGGTAGAAACAAACTTTGCTCGATTGCAAGAGCAGGGGTGGGCGTGGCACAATTATTTTAAGCCTATCTAATTAATAGGGCAACAGAATTCAACCTGCAAAATTTGGTGATTCTGGCTAAAGGGGTGTGTGAGATACAGACTTTGCTCATTTGTGGGGGCGGAGGTGGGCGTGGTCAAATTTTTTTTAGTCAGATCAATCAAGGATGTGATAAGTAGACCTTGTGCTAAATTTGGTTATTCGTGCTATAAAACTGTGGAAGATATAGGTTTTAGCGGTTTGTGGGGGAAGGGGTAGGGGTGGGGGGATATCTTGACACTTTGTCTGACTAAAGTATATATCAACACGTACACCAAGTTTTGTTGCTCTAGCTTCAAAACTGTGGAAAAAACTTGCGTTCATACAGACGGACGAACCCAATATACATTAATTTCTTTTTTGTTTAAAAAAAATTTTAAAAAGAGTATAAAAAGTAGCTTGAAAATGTTAACTGCATTTATATCGAAATTTCCAAGTACAAGAAAATCTGTATTCGAAAAGTCTTTAAATTGTATCACAGTGTCATGAGCTAGTTCTGTGTTCAACGATATTCAAATTATTCAAAACAGTTTTTAAATAATCACTTATCACAAGTTTTTGTTAATCACGTTCATCATTGATTGGCCATTGTATTTTTGAATAATCTTTCGTTGCTTCAGTTTCATTATTAAATGCAATCTTGGTCAAGTTATTTCAGAGCTCTCAAAAATATGAACAAATTTAAAAATATAATTTAAATCAAAGATTTGCTATTTTAGTAGCATAAGGCATAAGTTTGATATATGTATATACGAGCTGAAGGCCCTTAAAATAAAGAACTTAAAAAATAAAGTATAAGGGATGTGAATTACTATTTATCGATTTTCATTATTGCTTATGATCTAGTGAATAAAATACTACCACGTTGACAAGAGAATTCAAACCAATATTAATCCGCGAAATCTTTTCAAAAGTGAAAATACAAGAACAAAAACATCTAAAATTCTCTTAGATGGAAAATTTAGCAAAACATGTGTAAAATGTACTTTTATCTACCAGTGTAGCTGTTGTAAATAAATGCACAATAGTGGAAATTAGGGTAATAATAGGTAATATTTAATACTAATGAAGGAGCCGTTCCTGTCCAAATAAAGTATATACGAATGAATTCCACATAAAAAGTTAAAGCCTACTTTTAGGAGGCTCTAAAAAGTATAGGAATGCATATTAAAAACAAAAACTTAGAATTGTTATTGTGTCCTGCTCTAAAAAGTAGTCAACACACTTTCCTGTGGAGCTGGTTCAAAATTGGAGTTGGGAACAGACATGATACACGCAATATTTGATCAAAATAATTACAGAAACGATCAAAACAGTTATGTTTTTATATGAACTTTTCTGCAAGCGTATATAACTTCGGCACGCCGAAGATAAATTTACTTTCTTGATTTTTTTCAAAATTATATACATACATATGTATGTCGAAATTTTCTGAATTTTCATAATAACAACCATTTCCATAAATTGTTATTTGTTACCATTTTTTAAATACATACAAAGCATAATTGTAGTTGTAAGCTCAGCTATACACACACACACAAATCACACACAGGCACGCACATACGCACACACACACACTCACACACGCAAACGCACATGCATACACATACACATATATATTTGCTTTAGTTATTTTGCTTGCACCTGCGATCCATGGCTTTTGGTAACTTGTCGCAAATGTTGAAGAACTTACGCAATGGTCCAAACACTTTGCAGTTTATCCAAGCAACAACAACAATAACCAGAACAAGCGCAACAACAGCAACAACAACAGCCACCACAGCAACAACTACAAAAACAACAACAACAACAGCAACAGACAAAGCTAAAAACACAACAGCAACAGCAGCAGGCAAAGTCCAAATAACTTATTACGCCGCCCTGCTGCGCCGTCAACTGAGCAGCAGCAGCCGCAGTCGCAGCCGCATCGCTTCCAACTGTCAACGTCAAAGCAATAGAAATAGCAACAGCAACAACAGCAACAGCAACAACAATAAGAACAGCAATAAGGGAAGGAAGAAGAATAACATAAGCAATAGCTGCTGCTGCAGCACCTATGCGAACTTAGGCAATATGACAAAAATGTCTCAAGAGGCCGCGGCCAACATGGCACGAGCGCTGGCAGAAGCAGATGCCGAGGCAGAGGCAGAAGCAGAGGTACTGGCTCTGGCTCAAGCTCAGTATGCCAGAGAGTACTACGACATGCCCTACCAAGTAAGTAATGAGTGATAAAGAGAGAGAGTAAAAGAGAGATAGAGAGAGCGCGAATGCGAATGCGAAACGGGACACAGACAGACATCAATCAGCTGCAGCAAAGCTCATTAACTTGCTGTACCAATTGTGTCACTCAAAGATGCACACACACATGCACATAGAAACACACATGCACACACACACACACACACACACACACACACACACACACACACACACACACACACACACACACACACACACACACACTCACACACGAGTGAGAGCAAAAGATTTGCTCTGCTGATGTTCTTTTGTGCACTTAATTGCTTTTACTGCACCGCCTTCAACTTCCTTTTCAATCTCAGTCACATGCAACAATACTTGCTTAACTTAGACCCAATTGTACATACATACAATATAATACATACACTAACACATACATACATAACACAACTACACTAATTCCATTTACCCTCATTGTCATCTCTTTCTCCCCTATTCGAACTACTGCAGTGCGACATGAGCGACTCAGCGCCCAACACGCCCGGTCCCTGTTCGGCCCCCAAGAAGTATTATCGCCAAGCGGCTCACAGGTAAGTGAAATCACATGACAACAAACATTCTTATTAGATCTAAAATAACTATCGATAGTTTCGATACCAAACATAAGCAATATTCCCGTAACTATCAGACTGTCAGTGAATATCAAGTCCTGAAATTAACAGTAACTGTTTAAATATTAACAGTCACTCTCCCATTAACAGTCACTCTGCTGTTAACAGTAACAGTCTAGATCACGGATGCCACTCAAAGAAAAATATTTTGACCAAAAAATGTACCATTTTCGATAAAAAACAAAGTACCAAAATTTTTTATTAAGTATTGAATACCAATTTATTATATACTTCTCTATAACGAAATGAAATGGAAATATAACAAAATTATATTTATGGAAAAATGAACATAAATTTGATCGAAAAATCTTGAAAAAAACTCGCTATACAACTGTTAAATAAAGGTAACAACATTTTTTAATTTCTAAAGATGGGCGTAGTCTTATCTGGAATTATCTTTTCTATTTTTATAGTTTCCAATGAATTCAGTGTACATCAAAAAATACTTTCAAAATTATATAGGATGATTAAAAAAAACCCTTATGTACTTCTCACAAATTTACCATTTTGTAGAAAACAGTTCCAATGTACCAACCACCAAACAATTTACCAGTTTTGGTACATTTGTACGAAATATGGCAACCGTGGTCTAGATATTAGCAGTCACTCTTCAGCTCAGACTCGCTACCCTCCTGCCATTCGCCTTCAATTTTATCGATTTCACCGTCAGCCCACTTGGCAACAGCTGGGCCCAGTTTCTTGACCGCAACAATGGCCATTACAGCAAGCGACATGCCGCTTAGTATTCATGCTCCATGACATAGATTTCCTTGGAGCATAGATAGAGCATCAGACCAAAGCCTAATGTTTAGGGACCAGTGACATTATTCTTGTTATAGAAAAACTGGAATCATTCCTCAGGAATGCATGTGCAGGACACTGGCAACGCTCACTTGTGCTGCTTTGGATATTTTTGCAATAATGGTTCGACGAATTTATGCTACTGGTAACATGCATGTCCTTTTTTGCAAAGTGACACTAACCACCAACAGTCCTCTTCTGTTAACATTAACAGTGTCGATATTAACAGTCACTGTCTAACTAACAGGCACTCTACTATTAACCATCATGGGATAGTACATTTTTAATCTTTGCCCAAGTTTTACCAGATCTCAGTAGTCAATGTGATACCAAAAAAAAACACTATCGTCCAGCCCTAATCGAAACTATCGATAATTTATACATACACTTGATAGTAATCGATTCCATCGATAGTTTTCAATAGGGTGAAAAAACTATAGTAATTCCAAATAAATATCGATAAATACCATTGATTGATTTATACACCGATCGATGTCAACAACGATTATATCGAAAGCTTCGAATTTTCTTCACTATCGATGTTTCGTTCTATATACCAATAGTATAATTTTTACAATATTTATGTTGCATTTAATTTGATTCGATAACTATTTTCTAAAGAAATAAGTCCTTTCTATAAACGACTCTAAAGGAATCCGATTGCAAAACAGGCTGACTATCTATCTTTCTATCTATTTATACATATATATAAAAGAGTTTGTTCACTGGCGATTGGCGATTGGCAATCAACGCAGGGCCCAAACCATTAGAGCTAGATGGCTCAAATTTTCACAGTAGCTTAGGCCTATGCTGAAAGTGAGCACTAATCCTGGATTTTGGAAAATTCGGTTGCGAAATATGGCAAATTCGAGGAAAAATGTATGCAACTTTTTTATCATCCGATCAGCTTCAGTCTTATTTTCAAAGATCTATATAAAAAATAACTTATGACTGCATACCGGTATATCCAACCCAATGACGGAAAATGGGTGGTCAAGGTTGTATGGGCTAAAGTTTTTATACGATTTGCTTTAAACTCATTTTCAAATATCTATATGAAAATTCATTGAAAACAGCATTCCAATTTTCCGGAAAATTCATCCCCTGAGTGGAAAGTGGGTGGTAAGCTTCAAACACATTTTCAATTATCTATATACAAATTATTTGATTATTTGATTATTATTTGCAATTTTGCGGTGAAATTGTAGTTTTAGTGCGATTTTCTTCAGACTCATTTACCAACCTCCACGATTCATATTAATTTTCTAAGATTAATATGAAAATTCAATAAAAACTGCATAACTATTTTCCGGAAAATTTACCCTGTTGGGTAGAAAACTGTTGGTTAAGCTTGTTGGGGCGAAGTTTAATTTTCATGCGAATATGATTTTATACGGGTCGTAGCACCGCCCCGGAAAATGCTAGTTTAACATATTCTGCTCTTAATTGTATGCACACTTGTTTACTTCGCATACTTTTCATATTCTAATGCTTATCAAAATCAGAAATTGATTCCATTTCGAATCGAATCGAATTACTTCTGTTTTGATTGGATTGAAAGACAAGTTTTAATAAACGACAGTGCTATCAGTGAGTAGTAAAATATTGAAGCCGCTTGACGTCTGCTCTAGGCGTTTCTAGATGTAGCCATTGGGGGGCTTAGATGAACCCCTTGATTACAGTGAATAAATAATACAAAAACTGACATTGAGAGCCTCCTCCTACTTTTGCTCATTAGACTGTCAAGACTAGCCCCATTCCAAGTTCTTATCATCAGCGTCGCACTTGTTTTTATTGTTGTTGTTACTGTTGTTGTTGTTGTTTTTGTTGCTTTGTATTTTTCCTTAACCCTGTCATAGGTGACATAGGTCAGCGTGTGAAGGCATTTAACTATTCTCTGGCCAGTTAGTTTTGGAGCTTAGTTTGCTAAGTAATAACAGATGTCAAGGTTAACTAAGTAAATAACAACGTACCTAATGGCTTTCCTATTTATCAGCTAAAATTTTACTGCATTAACTTTATAACTGTCGCTATCAAGACCATGGAACAGCTTAGAAGCAAATACTACAAAGCAAAAGAAAACTCCTGGAGAACTACCCAAAGTTTTGAGCTGCTTGAGAAGAAACTTTTATAGGTTATGTCAGAAACAAAAATCTTAAAGTTAAGATTCCAGTCAATTTATCGAATTTCTTCTGACAACACAATCAAGCTTCAAGTCTGTCAATTTTCGAAAATAAAAACATGCTTAATTCTGCATTCGGATATAGTCTTTAGTAGAGTTGGCAAAACATCAATATAAATATCACTTACATATATCGATAGTTTTCAATTATTTTCAATATACCAATGTATCGGTATTCATTTCATTTTATTTTAAACAAAAACTTTCTTCCTTTAAATTTATAAAAATAAATTTAGTTTGAATAACTTACTTCTAGTGTTAGTATGAATTAAAAAAAAGTTTTACTAAGATCGATTTAATGAAGTCAGTTTCTGCAAACCTTTTTTTTTTGAAAGGATTCCGATGTGGAACTCAGAAAACCAAAATAAAAACGTTTTGAAATTGATGTGGAGTTACATTTGAAAATTGAATTGAGAACAAGACTGCCAGAACTTTCTCTCTTTGGAAATCGTAAAGTTTATTATTCATCCGATTTCGCTCAGTGTATACACACTTTACACTTTTACAAAGAGCGCTAATCATTGCCTACGCTGCTCTTCAATTTTAGCTAGACTTCAGGCCGTTCATGGCCAATGCCAAATGCAAAACTGCTGCTACCTTATCGTCTTATCGGAGCACAGACAACGGCAACGACAACAACAACCGTACAATTATAACTTGGCATAGCCCACCCAAACCAGGGATGATTGTATGTACTATATGACGACGTGCAAGCATTTTCGATACTTAAGAAAATGGTTATATTAATTCTACTGTTCAGTTTGTAACGGTCGAAAAAACAATTTGATTTTGATTAGTTTAAACAACTTAAAACAACAACTTTAATAAAGATAAAGCACAAATTGCTTATTAAGCTGATTTAACATTTTTAGTTTCAAAATTAGTTTTAAAGTTTTAATAAAAATATGCGTAATAGCCGTTTCAGATTATCTTGAACATTTTCAGCCTTAAGATTGACCTACATATTAGTTTTTGTGCAAATGTTTTTCAAAACAATTTGTATGTTAGGGTATTTAGCCATCGTTGCGACGTTAAGTTTATAGCTTTTCACTTTGCTGTTAATTTTTGTATTTTATACGTAAGTTTGTACTTGCATAGTTTTGTTGGTTTCATATTATCAACCAGTTTGCTAGACGAGCTGTTTGGAGATATTTTGAGTGGGCACTTTGGCGAGTGTCAACTGCATTTTTCATCCAAGCAAACAGACATATATATATATTTACATATGTATAACTCTCGGCAAGTAAAAGTCTATATCTGTTTTGTCGATTTTGCTACGTAACGCCTTTGACATTGGCACACTGTAGACTTTTTGACAGCTGGGCATACTTTATGAATGCCCAGTTTTGAGTATAACCTGCCCACTTCTTAAAGATCCAACATTTTTTTTAATTTTTACCAAAAAACCTCAATGCTTGCAGCTGTTTGCCATGCCAATAATTTTGAAAAAATTTGAAATCTTGTAGCTGTTTTTTTTTTTCTTCTTTTAATTAGCCAATCTCATAAATTGAGTAAATAAACATGGGAGAGAGAAGAACAGCTAAATCATGGAATTTTCAATTTTATGAAATTCAAGTGTAAACACAAAATTCTGACTACATTTGGAATTCAAAAGCAAATTATGAATAATGAGCTTTAATTTAAGACATACATACATATTTATCATTAATGTTGTCACATTGTAAACAAAGTAAGTAAATAAAGCTCTAGAACCAACTGAGTGATAAGTGAGCAAATGGAGAATAGAGCACCGATAAGTCATTATGTAGATTGTGTTAGATTATAAAGCTTGAGAAATATTTTTACTCATACTTGTAGGTACATAGATTGATTACAATTCATAAGTATAGTACTTGAAATATTGCCTTTTCGACAATCATAGAAATGCTTTATGTTTTTGTGTCACATATTATATGTACATATATGTTATCTTTCTTAAACCTAAGTGGCTATTGGTTCAGATACTTAAGGTGTTTCTGCCAAAAAGAATAAAATTCAACAGCTCAAGCAAACTTTTTATTGTAAAATTGATAATTAAACTAATCGAAAGGCAGTCAAAGTCTTATGCATATCAGCACAAAAATGGAATTCCATTTGAATATTTATGCCCAGTAAGATATGTGTATATTTACAAACATAGACAGAGACAAGTTGGCTAGGCTTATAAAATATTTATGAGTTCACGCACCAAACACACTTGTTATAATTGGTCTAGTTGGTATGGCTCGGCGTTCCCCGGTCATGTTTGGACCTTGACCACTCGTTTGTGTAGATTTTCTTTAGGCACATATTTAAACCTTTGGAAATGCGTTTAAAGCCAGTTGAACAATTACTAAGTTACATGATTTTTTCAAAATCAGTTTACTTTAAAATAAATAAATAAACTTTAAGGGTTTTCACGACCTCTGTGCAGTTGTGTAGTTGAGCAGTTGCATACTGCGTACTTATTTTGAACAAAATTATTAAAATTAAAATTACAAAATTAGCTGTGCAGTTAGGAAGCTGGGCAAATTTCACTTTGAGGGATAAACACAACTTTCTAACTAACTTTGCAAAGTAACGACCTCTTTTTGAGTACTTCTAAAGTTTCGAAATAGATCAAATTCATCTCCTGGAAGTGAGAACAAATCTAAAATTAACTCATGGCGAATTTTTCTGATATTGGTATCGCAAATGATTAGAAAATTAATTTAATTGTAAAAATTTTAATACATTTCTTACTAAACCGCAGTTATTTAGTTTAGTTGAAATTAAACCAATTTATTATTGTCTCTATGATTTTAATATCATTGACAAAACAACAAAAATAAAGAAAATCAACATAGAACCTACCACACATCAGGCGAAACTCTTTCCTTAACAACATTAAATTAAACTAATATTTGCAGCAATGATTTTCAACTAAGAAAAATAAAATCTCAAAAACTACGCATAAAAAGCCTGCTGACTTTAGGCACCTGAGCAGAAGTACGCAGTACGCAACTGCTCAACTACACAGGGGTTCTTGCAAACCCTTAGAAAATGTGAATTTGAGTACTTTACTTACAAGAAAAAAATGTGCTGAAATATGAGATGTTGTATAAAAAGATATTTCAACCAAAGAAACTAGAACTCAATGTTCCTATGTTCTACATTGATAATAAATGATACGTGTATTAAATATCTTCGAAAAATATGTTGTTGAAAAGCATATTTGCTTCACTGTGGATGTAATTAATATGGCCCCAAACCCCCAAAACAAATCAAAGCAATTTGACAGTCAAAGGTGTCAAAGCATTCAATAATATTTGCATTTACAACATCAAACAAGTCGAGTGTGCCCGACTACGAGACTCCCTGCTCCCAACTTGCATTTCAAGCAGTTCAGTGACAACACAAGCAAGCAGTGCACTAAACTCGTAAACTGCTTGTCAAACTGTTGTTGCTGCCAACTGAGACGGGCGTAATAGATTCTTCTATAACTTTTGTGCTATTTATCCGATCGTGTTGAAATTTACACATCCGAAAGACATTAATTAAACATACATGTGTACCAAAAATTAAAGCTTTATCTTTAAAATTGTGGCTGTGGGAGTCTTTTGCGGTTTGCGGGGGTGCGGGGGGGTGCATCCGAAATTTGAAATAAACTTGATCTGCGTATGGTATACAGGAACCTGCATGCCAAGTTTGGTGTCTCTAGCTCTTATAGTCTCTGAGATCGACGCGTTCATACAGACGGACAGACGGACAGACGGACAGACAGACAGACAGACGGACGTGGCTAGTTCGTCTCGGCTGTTGATCCTGATCAAGAATATATAGTAGTTTATATAGTCGGAAATGCCTCCTTCTGTCTGTTACACACATTTGCAGTACTTTATAACTCCCTTTTTCCCATTTTTAATGGGAACAGGGAGTTAAAATAAACTTATGTATGCGCATAAAGCGTTAAATAAACTATAATAAAGTTTATGCATATATACATAAACTATTGTATAATCAGCTTCATTGATCTTTTATACACGCGTTTCACTTTGATACTGCTCAAAATTCCATTGTCTACTTAGCCAAGTCACAAACCCACGCACAAAACAACATACGCCTAAATGCGATCCATGCTTTGGAGTAGTATTCCACTCGATTTGGGCTTGTTGTATGTTGCTGTTGCTGTTGTTATTGTTGTTGTTTGTGCTATTTATAATTTCTCATTTACTTTCAAACGCGTCTTCCGACTGACACACTAAAATTTTCCATACAAGTTTACATATACAAATACACATGTCTCAGCTAGGTAAGTATTTTTGAGTGTACTCGTGTATTCGCTGTATGACGTGAAAATAAAACATGTGAAATATTATGTACAGACACAACGAACATCAAATGCTCTATGAAAAGATTTAATAGTTGTTTTACTTATGTACACATAAAGTAGTAAATTAAGCACATAATATATACCCTTCAAAGTATTGTTTATAGCTTTATAAACTTTATACTTTTATAAATTTTGTCAATTCAAATTTTGCATCATATAGCTAAAACTTCTTCAACCTGATCCACTCAAACTCATGTTAAAGCTAAAATGCTTTCGGCAGGAAGAGAGGCAACCAAATAAGACAAAGTTTGAATGCTCTAGTCAAGTATGCCCGACTACGAGACACCTTGTACCAAACTTTGTAATTACTAACAACATTTTTGTATTTAATAACACACAAATACAATCGAGCAGTGCAACACTTGAACTCTAAGCAGTTCAATTAAAACAAGCAGTGTACTACTTGCAGCGACGTAGGGAAATGGATTCTTCAATAGCTTTGGTGCTTCTTATCCGATTGAAGTGCAATTTTTACCAGCAGTTCGACATTTATAAAACTAATATGTGTGCCGAAAATCAAAAGCCTTAAAATTGTTGTCTTTGGGAGATTTTTTGAATTGTGAGGGAGTGTTTAAAAGATGAAATAAAGTTGATCTGCGTATGGCATACATGACGTTAAATGCCAAATTTGGTTTCTCTTGTTTAAAGGAACCCCGAAATTGGATCGACTGTTGATACTGATCAAGAAAATATACACTTTATATAGTTAGTACCCCTTTTACACATTTTGAGTGAGTGCAGGGTGTAATAATGCCCACTAGACTGTGTAGTTATTGCATAAAAGGCATTGAAACAACCATAACAACAACAACTGCGCTAACATCAACTACTCACAATTGTTGACAGCAAAAACAACAAATAGCACACAGCTGTGCCGCCTACTCTTTGACACGGAAATCTACAGGCGAAGAGCTTTCGACAGCGCCGCCGACGTGAGAGAGAGCATGCGCGCGTCGCTCAGCTGCGTTCGGTGCTCTCAGTTTTGTTTTTTGTTGTTGCTGCTGTTGTTGCTGCTGCCGTTGTTGCTGCTGTTGCTGTTGTTGCTGCTGCTTCTGTTTCCTTCCCATTTCTACTACGTTGCATTCGCACAACGTCGACGTCGACGCTGCTGTCAGTTGAAATTCGAACGTTGACCGAAATTGTTGCTCTCGTCTTTAAACTCTGCACAGCAAAAAGCAAAACAAAATAACTAATTAAATCCAATTGTTATTGTATTATTCATTGTTTTGTTATATTTTTTGCGTGTGAGTGTGTTTGCATGTGTGTGTGTATATGTTGCTGTAATAAGCTGTCAATGCTCTCAGCATAAATTGTCAAAAAGAGAAACGCAAAACAATAACAAAAGCAAAAAGCAAGAAGCAGAACGAACACGCACAAGATCATTCCATACTGTTAACGCTACTACTGCGCTGCCTGGGCATACATATTCGTGACGTTTCTGCCCAGCAGCTGATAAGACGCCACATACTACAATCTGATTGTTGTTGTTGTTTTTAGTCACTTTTTGCACGCGTGCGCTCCTCTCTCAGCTGTGCAGCTGCTGCTCTGCTGCTCCTCTGCTGCTGAGCTTTGCTTTTTGAGAGCTCTGAACTCTCGTTTATCGGCAGCGACGCGTTGTCGCAACTCAGCTGGCATTGCTCTTTGGCACCTTTGGCTAACCAGTCGCAGTAGCAGTAGCAAAATGCCGTTAACTCATAAACAGCAGCCGCAACAACTGCAACCACAACAGCAAAAGCCACCACATTCCAAATCCAACACCAACAACAACTGCAATTCCGGCGCACGCGAACGCACACAAACAATTGGCGAAACCGACATGGATCAGTCGGTGCTCAATGGTCTTCAGCTGGGCGTCGACGGCAGCAGCAACTATCACGGCCACAAGCGCGAGCTGGGACACAGGTGAGCCAAAAGCACAAGCAACAACGACAACAACAACAACGACAACAACAACAATCGTCATGTTCATCCAAAATGTTATCAGCTGAGTCAACAGCGAACTTTCGTTGACTATGCTATTGCTGCACATAGTTTCGTCAAGTTACGTTGAGTTGGCAGCCATTTTGCAATTGCAGCTTACAAAACAAAAACAAAAAACTGTCAAGCTGCAGGTCACCAAAACCAAAAACAGAAACAGCTGAAGAATCGTTATCTTTATCATAAATCTCAAAGAGAATATCAACGACATTTTTAGAGTGACCATCAAAAGGTTATACTTGTATCTCTCACTCTCTCTCTCTTTTTCCCTCTCTGTCCTGGCAGACATCTTGTTATCTATGTTTTTAAATCTCAAATTTATACTTCCTGTACATTCTATATATTTAATCTTAATAAATAATAGCAAAATGTACAAATAGAACTTGCCTGATTATCCGTATATATATATAAATACTATTATAATTTGTTTCACCTGTACAAAAGAATTTTGAATTTTTCAAAATCTGATTCCTATAACTCAATCAAACAAACACGATAAGTCCCGACTGCGTTATACTCTTTCTTCATCCTAAACAGATCCAACAGTCTTTCTGCCTACGTTTATTCCGATTTCGTTGAAAAGTAATTGCCAGAATTCGAAAAAAACAAATTCTCAAACTCAACTTTTGTAATATTCTACATCTTATTTGGATAAGAATTAGTAAATTTATTTGTTACATTAAATTCAAATAACATTTATAATATTAAATTGAAAGTATGTCTGTAATAGACTTATTGCTTGGAAACCTGTTTTCGAAAAAGAGAAAAAAAAACGATTCCATTTGGTAATCAGAAATCGTTTGGAATTCATTCGTTTTTATATTTCAAAAACGTACGCAATTCGAAACAGGCCTGATACTCTTCCTTTCTAATTTGGAAAAAAGAGTATATAAATAAATCATAATACGAGGACTAAAGTCATTTACCGCCATTCTGATTTTGCGGTTTAAATTCACTTAATTTTTATAACGAATCAATTCTATAACTAAATGTAAAAAATGAA
The DNA here is from genome assembly GCA_949708635.1 of Hirtodrosophila cameraria. Lineage (NCBI taxonomy): Eukaryota > Metazoa > Arthropoda > Insecta > Diptera > Drosophilidae > Hirtodrosophila > Hirtodrosophila cameraria. The sequence goes on along the minus strand of OX453090.1, from coordinate 22,262,287 downwards.
TATGACAACAGTTAAGGTAAATTCACTTTAATGACTAACAATATTATCTTTTTGATTTATTTGCTCTTTTTTCATTTACATATTCATATTCATTCTCTTTGTTGGTTTCTAAGCACACCCAACAAAGTATACATACATATATCAACAGCCTCAACTCATATTCTGCTTTATCTAATCAATATATAGTATACGATATGTATAAATGTTGTCGCTAACTAGTTCTTAACTCCTCAGCGTATCCCATCAAATTAATCTACTATCAATTCTTATTTTTCATCATCAATTTTTATAAAACTTAGTTTGCAATTTAAATCTCTCGATAAACTTTCTCTTCGTCTAGCCTTCTTCCCCGCATTTCTCACGCTCTTCTGTGGAAGGAAAGTTGTTGCATAGTTTCCGGCGTGTGATTTTAAGAACGGTCGGGTTTGAGGGGGGTTGGTGTTGCAAAAAGGGAATGTGCAACATTGCGGTTATTAACGTGCCCTTGGCCCTACCTCTCTCTCTTTCACACAGTCTCTCTTTCTCTTCCGCTTCCGCTCCCCCCTTTCCCCCTTTCAGTCTTAATTAATAGCAAGGCGTTTTGCTGGCAGGCTGCCTAATTGATGTCGTCGTTTAGTTTATTTAGCCGGCAACACGCGACGTATGCGCAATTTCTCAACATTTTTTAGTTTTCTATTTTCTATTTTCTCTTGTCTCCCCCCCGATTTGATTTTTGTCAATTAATGTAAATTATGTCGCATGCGAAATGAGATTTAATTAGCATCGCCGCAACTAACTAATCTTTGCTTCTAATCAAAGCTGATTAGCGATAACAACTAAACCCTCTCCACCCCCCACAACCCTTTATCGCAACATCCTCCTAAAATATGTATAAATGGCCGCTGTTTTTAAACAGCTTAAGTTGACATTTATACTATTTTTATACGCTTATAATTTTGTCTAACGCATTGAAGGAGACTTCTCCGACCCTATATATGAACATATATACATACAAAAAACTGTGCAACCTGACTGACTGATTGAGTGATTAGCAACGCTTACAAAGTCCAAACCATTTGAGCTAGCAGGCTGAAATTTGTGCAGTAGTTTCGTTGTATGCTTAAAGTGAGTAATAAGATCGGTTTTTTGAAAACTCTTTCGGGAAATATGTAAAACTCTCGGAAAACTTTTGTATGCAACTTTTTTGTTTATCATCTGATCAAACTCATTTTTAAAGATTTATTTAAAAATTCAGTGATGATTGCATACCAATTACTTGGAAAATTACCTGGGTGAAAATTCAAGAGTTCAACAGAGTTCTCCGAAAAATCCAACCCCATAAATAATTCCGAAATACTGTCGGAATTCGCATATAATGTCGGAACCCGCGTCGGGTTTTCATCTCTACTTGTTGCTCAGTTTCCAAGTTTTGCCTAATGAACAAACATTGTTGACTATTGCCGTTCAACTGGTTCGTTTAAGCTAGGATAACTTTCATTCGGTTTCTGTTCATTTTAAAGTCTGAAATCAGTTTGAAAGAGAATTATAACAAGCAAGAATGAAAACACAAACGAACAAACGAGGAATTCAGCAAACATTTATCGCCTGAACTTATTACTGCAACTGAACTAGAATGTTGTTCAACTATATTTTTATATGGTACAGTATACATTTCTATACGTATATATATATATATATATATATATATATATATATATTCCCATCCCGGAAGCCCAATTTCGTCGTTGAGTTGAGTTGAATTGAGTTGAGTCGAGAGACGTGACCTGCACCTGTTCATGCAGCACAATTGCAAACAATCTATGGCAAAGTTATCTTAAATCAGATGGCAATATTCACCCCCCCCCCCCCCCCTCCTGCCCAACTCATCTTACCCTACGTCCCCTCTGCTCCCACGGGTCACGTCGTTACAACTTTTGTAACTTTTGCGCAACGCCGGAAACGGAAAACCTTGCAACAGCCGCAGCTGTGTTAACTGCAACAAACTGCATCGGTAGCAAAAAATTTCTGCAATTTGCATTTCATTTCAATTCGCCTGCAAATATTTTATATTTTCTTTAACGATTATTTTAATATTTCAGCCATAAAATAGCATTTTTTCTGTTTCTTTACCCTTTTCTGGTCAAAGTTAATATAAATGTTGCACATTCAATTAATGCGCATTTTTATTCTCTTTGCTTGTAATTTTTTTGAAAAAAAAGAAACAAGTAAGAATTCTTTAGTCGAGTGTGCCCGACTACGAGACTCCCTGCTCCCAACTTTCAATTCAAGCAGCTCAGCGGCAACACAAGCAAGCAGTGCACTTAACTTGTGCAGTGCCTGCCAAACTTTTGCCTGTCAAACTTTTGTTTCTGCCTGCTGAGACGGGGATAATAGCTTCTTCCATAACTTTGGTGCTATTTATCCGATCGTGTTGAAATTTACAAAGCTGATCAACATTGGTATAAAATATATGTTTACCAAAAATCAAAGTGGGAGTTATTTGCGATTTGCGGGGGTGCATTCGAAATTTGAAATAAACTTGATCTGCGTACGGTATACAGGAACCTGCATGCCAAGTTTGGTGTCTCTAGCTCTTATAGTCTCCCAGATCTGTGTGTTCATACGGACGGACGGACAGACAGACGGACATGGCTAGTTCGTCTCGGCTGTTGATGCTGATCAAGAATATATATTGTTTATATAGTCGGAAATGCCTCCTTCTGCCTGTTACACACATTTGCAGTACTTTGGAACTCCCTTTTTCCCATTTTTAATGGGAACAGGGAGTAAAAAGGGAAAAAGAGTATATTGGGTTTGTGAAATATCCGTCTATCCGTCTGTCCGTCCGTATGAACGCAGTTTTTTTTCCACAGTTTTGAAGCTAGAGCAACCAAACTTGGTATGCATGTTGGTATATACCATAGGCAGACAAAGTGTCAAGATCTAAAATAACAAATTATTTTTATTCATTTAATGTGTAAAAACGTTTTTCAAACATCATTTATTGTTATTATTCCAGCTGAGGTTGGGTGTTGTATCCAACACCCTGTGCAACAGTTTTGAATTTCGATTGAAATTGGCGCTCAACAAATAGTAAAAAAAATTTAAAAATTAGAATTTCTTGTGCGATATTAGTTTATTTATCGAAAATCGATAATCTTAGAAATCCAAAAATCATCGATTAGGAGTACTAGGTAAGGTTAGCTTAGGTCGAGTTCACCCTGAAGTCAATTGGTCCAGGGTCATGCTTACAGACATGGGTAAACGAGAGCGATGCAAGGGTTAGACGAAGGTAAAATATAGAAGAGGTCGAGTCTTCTTTTCACGTTGATACTGGTAAGCTCTTTACAAAAGTTGTCTTTGCTGTTCTACAGTCCTCCTTAAATTCTTGTTTCCTTTTCCTCTGGAGGATCTGGCCGAATTCCTTCTGTCCAACAGTTGTGGTTGAACTTTGCCTTCCTCAAGCATGTCATGTGCTTGTAGTTCTCCCACTGTTTTCTTGAGTTGAGAATATCTGATGTCGTTTGAGAATTGCACCAAGCTTGAACTCTTTGGGAGTCGGTTCTCCATGTTCCATCATTTTATTTGACTTCAAAGAGGATTCATTAGTGATCCGAAAAGGAGCACTTGGTGAATAAATGTCAGTTGTGAATGGTCGAGAAATCGTTGTTCGACATTAACTTCTGCACGACACAATAAGTTGTGTGGGCAGAAAGAAGACTAGACTCTGATCTAGATCTCTTTGCCATTGCTTCAGTTCGAGGACTTTGGTCTGCCATTTCGATTACTGATTTCAAAGTTAAAGAATTAATCGACCTCATTTTTCAATGTGAAATGTTTTCAACTGCAAATTTAATTTCCTCTTAATAATATGCTAATAAGGATAGTACCTGAGCTTTTCTGGGTAACAAAAAAAAAACGATTTTAAACTGCAGCCACAAAAAAATTGCACTTATTTATTATTATTGTTTTCCATTTAAATTGAACAAATTTCCAATTATATAATGCATATGAATCAGGTTAAAAGAAAACATATATACAAATAAGAAATGTCAATTGCAATTAATTGAAGGTTGCAATGTGCTGTCAATTTGCTTATGATAATTATAATTATTTAAATTGACAACAAATTGAAAATGATTTCAAGAAATAACGTTATATATACACATATTATTATATTTATATATATATATTATTCAATCGTCAGATAGTGTGTGCTCCAAATGAAATTCATGCGCAAATAAATAAGACAAATTTACGTTTTAAAATAATAATTCAAGTGTGTGTGTGTGTGTGTGTGTGTGTATGTATGTGTGTGTGTTTGTGTGTGTGTGTGTGTGTCATTAAAATGCAAATAAAATTTGAGGTAGCCACAACCCTGAACAACAACCCTCCTCTCCTCCCCCCATCCTCTTGACAACCCAGTTTTGTCACGTTTACGACACTGACTGGGAAAACGCGGAAAATGGCCAAGAGCCGTGACAGCTTCCGAAACTTCACTTGCACTTGGCATTCAAAAGCAACCAGCAACGTTTACATCACGTTTCCGTAACGATTTGCATTCTGCATTCTGTATTCTAGATTCTGCATTCTTCAATTCCCAAACCAGGACAATGCTAGGACTATAGTAGGTTACTGCGAACCGTAAAAATAATTTAATTCGGTTTGTGCTTTAAACAAAATATCTGACGCTTTTCGATTTTAGAGTTTAAGCTTTAAGTTCTGTAAACTAACGAGTTGAGCTTTAACTAAGACAATTATGCCATCGATTTCGATTACTCTAGCCAACTAACGAAAGTTTCATCGTCATGGATATCGATTAAGTAATCATAATCTTAATGACGCTTATCTCTTGACGCTTTTTGTTAAGTTTTCGCTTGCGGGAAAGAGGTGAAGCGGAGGAGGCAACCCCTCTACACCTCTTCCCAACAAACAAGAACCTATCGAAATAAAGCCTCATCGTCTAAATGCAAGCTTAATCGAAGATCTTGACACTTTGTCGGCCTATGGTATAAACTGTGGAAAAAACTGCGTTCATCCAGATGGACAGACGGACGGACGGACAGACACATTTTTCACAAGCCCAATATACTCTTTTTTCTTTTCTTTTTTTTTTAAATTAAAAAAATGTTTTTGCAATAAAAACTTTTTTTTGTTCTTCAAGGTAACTCAACCAAACTCACTAAACCTACGTTTAGGGACAGTTTTTACATGTTGACCAAATTTTATCAAAATCGGATCACTATATCTTATAGCTGCCCTAGGAACAATCTGTTGAAAACTAAGTTTTCTTATGCAAATCTTTTCTGCAAGGGTATATATCTTCGGCAAGCTGAAGCTAACATTTCTTTCTTGTTTCTTTTCCGTTCGAATCGTCTCGTTGAAAGCAACTGTTTCTATGGAGATTTGACCATTAGGTTTTCAATTAGATGTAGCTCTTAATTTGTAAAAGTAATTCTATTGTTAAAATATTTTGTTGACTTTATGCTTCATTTATGAAACTGTTGATCCTAACTAAAACTAATATTTGTATTAATTCTCCAGCTTTTTGGGGACGCCTTTGAACAGTTGCCGTTGAAAATTGAAAATTATGCTGTCCACTTGTTGACCTTTGTTCAAGCTAACCGACAACATCCACAGTGAACAATGACAACCAAAATAAGAGCAGCAGCAACAACAGCAACAACAGCATTTGAGGTTGCCCTTGGGGGGGTTGCTAAAAAACATTAGAGGGTGCCATTTTATTGTATACTTTGTACTTATTTAGGGGTGGCATTGTTCCCTTGCTGCCTAATTAACCCCGCCATTCATTCATGCTAAGCCGCCCTCAATCAATTGAGAACCCGGACAATAACGCCGTGTAGCATCTAGCGAGCCCCTCTTGTCCTTACCCCCAAACCCATAACCCTTAACCCCCAAACCAATGCCGCCACCTAGCTAAACGTGCTCTGCTCCAAGGTCACACGCAATGCCCGCTCAGCTTCGAACAAAAATATTGAAAATGCGAGTGTTTTTATATACCCTACAAAATGTAGAACGCTTTTAAAAAAAAACATATATTTCTTGCCACATAAGCTGCTATAAATGAAAGTGCTTTAATTCCACTGTGGTAAACAAATGAGCTAATGGGAACGATCGGGTATGAAATTGAATTTAGCGATTATAGTGACAATCGGTAGAATATTGAGTTGTATAAAAAACGTATTTAGTTTTTCAAAATATTTTAATGAAATATGGGCCTTTCCGGAAAAAGTTCCACCAGCGCCGAAAACTTCAAACTCATTATTAGTACCTATTACTTCTGAATTATATGCTTTAATCAATTTACATCCAGTTCGATTCATGAGCAAATCAACCAAGATTAGATATAAATATTCAAGTGCAAAGTCAATGGAAATTTTGTAATGTTCGCGATGTATGTAAATTTAAAAAAAGAAATTAAATTATCCGAATTATTTCAAAATGATAAATAAATATTGAAAACACCTTTATTTCCTTATAATTTGCAAATATTTTCCATTAAATATTTCATTCAAATTCGCAGACTTTTGAATTTCTCCAGATACTCTCAAACGAGACTTCAATATTTTGTAACGTTCGCGATCGCTGTTTTTATTTAAGTATTCTGAAAAAAGCAATTGTACCACCAAAAAAATAATTTAAAAAAATATGTTTTTGTTATTTTATTTTCAATGTAAATGCGTGCGAATGTAACGTTTGCGAACCTGGAAATGCCCATATGACAATTTCAATTTCAATTTGATCAAAATCGATTTATTATAACATATAGTTGACATTGGAACAATCTGCCTAAAAATGTGTATTTGAATGAAATACTTTTTGGTTTAGTTTTTCTTCTGAATTACAGGGCATCAAATTTTTGGCTCTACAAAACCAAATTCTTCTTTTTTTGTTAGTTTTTTTTTTTTTTTTTTTTAGTATTCGCATTTGTTAGCCCAGCCAAATATTGTCACACGCACCGCACAAAAAGTGAGCTGAACAGAGCTGAATGGAACTAAAACTGAGCTGAGCAGAGCAGCGCTGAGCAGAGCAGAGCAGAGCGACCCACGCAGCTCTCAACTAACTATTCTGATCTCTGCTGGACAGGGGGCTAAACAAGTTCTACATAGTATTATATTCTAGAACAGCTCGTTTCGTTGGTGTTGCGTTTGAGCTCGTATATATTTTTTTTTTCTTTTCTTTTTTTTTTTGTTTATTTTTTTGTGTAGTTTTTGTGAGCTGTTTGCTTCAGTTTGGTTTCGCCCGAAGTGCAGTTTAGACGACAGCTAAACGACGCGTCTTGTGTTCCAATTGAAAAAGGACTACAAAAGGATTTTGTTCTTTAAACTTGTGCGTGTGTTTGCGCACGTGTGTGTGTGTTTGTGTGTGTGTGTATAAATGTGTGTGTTTGTTTGCATTGTGCTCTTGTTCTTTTCACCGTTTTGACCAACAATTAAAGCCTTAATACTCATATGTATGCTTTGCCACGCCTTCTTATTAACGAACTACACTAGACAACAGGAAACAATTTGAAAGGAATTTAACTTTGAGCCGGTTTAACTGAATAACAAGAGCTATGGGAAATTACAATAACTGCTTTACACTCATACATATAATTTAAAAAAAGAGAAGAAAATTCAGAAATTAAATCGATTATATACTCGTAGATTGATAATTATAATGTTCAGTTTTCCATTTCTTTCCATTATAATCCTCCGTTTTCCATCAAACAAAAAATCAAATATTGAGACTGTAAATTTGTACATAATTTCAGAATTTTATTTACATTTGAGCAACATATATCAACTGTTGAAAACTCATTGCATAATGTTCTTAAAAATAATGTTATACATATCAATCTATTACAATTATAGTTTGCACTCTCAAGTCGCCGAAAGTCTACTTTAAAATGCATCCCAAAAATAATGTTGCTTTCAAAATTGTGTAAAGTCAATTATTGCAGAAATAACACTTTACTTATTTTGAATAAAACGAAATATATTTCAATATATTTGTAAAGAAACAATGTTTCTTTTCTCATATACATATGCTTTAAAAGCAGAACTTGTGCAGCTTTAGTCTCATTTGAAGTCTAATAACATAATGGAATTTTGTTGGCTAGCGTAAATATTGTCACATGTTTATAATGCTTCTTTGTGTGAGTGCCTGTGTGTGCATGTGTACATGTGTGTGTTTATTTTTGTTGGGCTATTTGGTTTTGTGGTTATTAAGTCAATTATCGTCCAATTGTGCCGCCATGTGCTCAGAAATTGGTCCCAGGTCCCACATCTCACAAAACCCTGACCACACTATCCAAGTTTGTTTGTAATTTAGATTTTAATTGAAGGCACATACTCGTAGAAGAAAACAAGCAAAACATCTCAACTGTTAACTCCTGTCAGCTCCTTCTGTTCATGTTGCTCCTGCTGCTCCTTCTGCTCCTTTTGCTCCTTTTACACTCTGACCTTGCTCGAGAATTCAATTCAATTTGCCTGGGCCTTGAAGCATGCAATGGAATTGTTTTTGCAAGGGTGAATATTGTTATCCTAAAATAATAATTGATTAAGCCATCTCGGTCACCTTGAATATATATATATATGTATATATATATTTACAAATATCAATTAGATTAGGAGGTATTGCACATTTAAATGATGTTAGGCATTATATAAACAAATTTGATGATCCTGATTTTAAAACTTTTAATCAAATGCAATAAGGCTTGGCTATTTCAAAAGTTCCGAAATTCCTCTTGAGTATATCTTAATTATGATATTGTATTTTTGTTCAACTTTCTACTTATAAATATTTAATTCTAATTAATAACTGAAAACTTTCTTTTTAATCGATTGCATTGAATTTAAAGGTTATTACAATCATTTTTCTGGAGTAGCTGATTTCTAGCTCAAAAATGTTTGCTTGTATAGCTTCCAACTCCTAGCTTCCCTTTTATTAAGTCGAAATACACATTTTTGATTTGGAACAAAGACACAAAATACCAATCTAAACATAATTCTCAATTTCTTGCATCTTTTCCTAAATTATCCATTTCAATTTCGAGTTTAATGAATATTCATATTCATTTTCTCATTATGTCGTAATATCAGCCCTGCTTATGCAGGTTGGCTGTTTGTCACTCTGTCAATCTATCAGTCTGTCAGTTTGTCAACTTGTTCCACGTTTCCACGCTTGCAACAACATTGGCAAAGCAGAAGGCCAACTTAGAATATCAAAGTTGCAACGTGCATCTGATGTTGTCGCCGCAGCATGGAAACTTGAACTTCAATATGCAACTAAACTCAACTCAATGATGCTGTTCACGAATATGGACACTTTATATAGTTGAAGATGTTTAGGGTGTAAAAAAAACGAAACAAAAAAACTATTTACAGCATACAAAATTATATAAATTCTGCCCAATGCAATTTTTAGTATTCTTCCAATGACATCTATAAGATATTGTCTAAGTTGATCTAACTATAAACTTGCAAGTGCTGATTTGGGTTGAGCTAAAGAACTCATTTTTCAACAGACATGACAGCTATAATATATAAAAGTCCAATTTTTATGAAGTTTTGTCAGCTATATGTTATAGTAATTCAATCCGTAAAAGTTTCATTAAGATAGCTTCAAAGCTGAGAGACAATAAGTTTATAAACTTTATAAATAAACACATGTCGTAGCAAAACTATAATACCCTCTGCAAATGTATTAAAACAAAAGTAATGTATAATTGTTACGTATACGCAGCGGTGTCCATGTCACGCCACGTGACTCTGCTAAAACGAAGCCAAAGTCATATTAAACTAAACAAAGTTGGCATACCCTAAAAAGAAACTTAATTCAACTATTCTACATATTTATATATTTTGGTACTTGTATCTTATTATATATTACCGATTCTGTGTTTTGATATCAATATCTTTGTTAATGGTGGCTTCGAAGTTTCTAAAAGTGAGTCTCACAATGATAAAGTGGTATTTTTGATGTTTTCTTAAATTTCTAAAATTCGCTAATCACTTTTGCAAAGCACAGCTTTGAAAGCACATTAAAGCTTTAAGTGCGGGAGTAAGCATTATTCAAAGCTCAAATCGAGCAACAACTAATATTTCAAGTCTTTTTAATTATGTTAATTAAAGAATTTAACTATGAAATGCAAAATTGATTAAAACTTAGTTATTATTGTAAAGGGTATTTTGTATTTTTGTTTAATTCGTGGTTATTATGCAAATTTGGATTTAAAATAGAAGAATGCAAAATGGCCATGACAATAATCCAGACAATGGCAATGACAAGTGCACAATTGAGAGGATGTTGTTGTGTAATGCGCATTTTGTTATGTTGTCCTATTGTCCACTTTTATCCTGGCCATGTTTTGACCTGTTCTGTCCAGTCCAGTCCAGTCCTGTGCTGTCCCATTCTGTTCATGTTTCAGTGGCCAGTTGCTATGGCAACATTGGCGTCGATTGTCATTATCATGCTTGATCTGGATGTGATTCAGGCAGCAGCTGTGTCCGCTGCATCTTCAGGATACGACACAATAAACTTGTTTTCTGCCAAGTTGTCGCCATTTCATTTACAGTTGAATGCAAGGATAATACCAATAACAGCCACTTGCCTGCGTGTCTCCGTGCCATTTATCGATATGGTCCTTTGGGTGGGAGTTAACATTTTGCTATAAACTTTCAGTTGGCAAAACAGCAACAAAAACAACAACAATGACGACGACAACGACAATAACAACACTTATTTTTGCATTCAAGCAGAAAGTTGACCACAAGATTGAAACAACATTTCTGCTTGATTTTTCGTTTTGATATGATTTAAAAATGCTTGCTAGGTTTTTGCTCTTTAAAAGTACCGATTAAAACGTAAACCAGCGTTTCGATTAATGCTTTTAATCAATGTCTTAGCGGCAACTTATTCAGTTTTGCTTAAGATATATTTCGAAAAATGTTATTAGTATTTTTTAAAATACAAAATTTCAAGCAAAAATTCTTATTTAAAATGGACTTATAGATTTTAATATTCAAAAACATTTTCAATTATTTGCTTTTTCATAAATCAACATGATCCAGAGATGTTCTTTATAAAACTATTTGATTATTTGAACTGCTGCTAAAGTGATTAAAAAACAAAATATGTACATAAGTTTGTGGTAGTCAAATGCAATATGGGCATTTCCAAGTTCGCGAACGTTTCATTCGTTCGCATTTAAATTGAAAATAAAATAGCAAAAACATTTTTTTTAAAATTATTTTTTTGGTGGTTTAATTGCTTTTTGGGTGCACTATTTTTCAATGCAAAAGCCAAATTCCATAGCTTTAACGTTTTCAAAATACTTGAGAAGAACCAGCGATCGCGAACAAAATATATACAAAATATAGAAGTCTCGTTTGAGAGTATCTGGAGAAATTAAAAAGTCTGCGAATTTTAAAGAAATATTTAATGGAAAATATTTGCAAACTATAAAGAAATAATGTTGTTTTCAATATTTATTTATCATTTTGAAAAAATTCGGATAGTTTTTTTCTTTTTAAAATTTACATCTATCGCAAACGTTACAAGATTTCCATTGACTTTTGCACTTCAATATTTACATCTAAGCTTGGTTAAATTGATTGCTTATCATATTTGTTATTTAATGGTTGTTGTTATTGAATGCTTATGAAATTGCTTTTATCAGGTATCATCTCATTTGACAACGTATATTTTAAAGAGAAAACGGTCTAAAAATGAGCAAAATAAGAGCAAATAGCGATTTTTGCAGATTGCATTTGATTTGCTCATGACAGCTATTAAACTGGATTATAAATTGTTAGATTTCATCAATATCTAACAATTTACATCGATTAATTAATATAATTCAGATAGTAATAGGTACTAATAATGAGTTTGAAGTTTTCGGCACTGGTTGACCTTTTTCCGGAAAGGTCCATATCTTAAAACCGTTTCAATCCTTTTACATTTTCAACTGGATCATAATGTTATGTAAATTTGATGCGTAGATAGAACGAGAGTATATAAAGTGAAAACAGGTTGTAGCTTTTCCTTTATTAACGAAATCCTTTACAGTTTTTCGGCGTGGCAACCTTTGGCAGGCTGAATATCTGCTACGATACTATTCTAATAGTTCAAATACAGCACAATGCCAACAATGGCAACAATGCACAACAACAACAACAACAACATTGACACCAACAAAAGCATGCAAGCATCAGTTGCTTCAGTTGCAACGAAAGCTATAACAACATCTGCGAACATAGTGTTGCAACATGAAGACGCAAGCGTCGAGAAAGATACGGCCGCAGCTTCCTTTTTGCATCTCAAATCAAATAACAACAACAGCAAAAGCACATCATCAAAACAACAGCCACAAAATGCGTAAGTTAAAACATCTAAGTTTTAATCACTGTTGATGCGTGCAGTATACAAAACTTGTTTGCTATGTTTATATTATTTGAAGACGAAGGAAGAATTTCCCTTAAGAAAGAATTTGCTGCTGCAAAAAAAAAAGAAAAATAAAAACAGTTGTGAGAAAAAAGCTGCCTGAGAACGGCTTTAGTTTTTCAAGCAAAAATGTTAACAATAAGTTTATAATTTCATATTATCCAGCCTGTTCTTGTGTAAAACTTTTCTCTTAATTCTTCAAGCAACAAGCATCTAAACCAATTTTTAATTATCTAAAATAGAACAAGTAAGAACGCTCTAGTCGAGGGTGCCCGACTACGAGACTCCCTGCTCCCAACTTGCATTTCAAGCAAGTTCAGCGGCAACACAAACAAGCAGCGCACTTAACTTGTCCAGTGCTTGTCAAACTGTTGTTTCTGCCTGCTGAGACGGGTGTAATAGATTCGTCCATAACTTTGGTGCAGTTTATCCGATCGTAATGAAATTTACGCAACCGATCAACATTGATTATATCTTTGAAATTGTAGCTGTGGGAGTTTTTTTTTTCGATTTGCGATTTACATTTTAAATTGTTCAAAAATATATTTTTTAGATTTATTTGTGCATTTGTGTGCGCTTCTCGGCTTGTTTAGTTCTAATTCTACACTTGCTCGATGACAATGCACTTTTCAGCACCTTCAAAACATTTAAGAATTTCGAATTTCTCAAAAGCATTTTGTGTCAACATATATGTTAATCAATTGCAAAACAAAGCAACAAAAAAAGAAAAACAAACAAACAAATAAACAAAGACAGAAACAGCGCGATTACAAAAGCGAAATGATCAATGGAAATGTCAACAACCCAATTAAAATGCCAATCTACAACAGCAACAACAACAAATCGCTTGGCGAAGAGCAACCTTAAAGAACTCTTAAGACTTTAATGCTTTAAAATGCCTCTCTTTGTATAATTTGTTTTCTCTTAATTCTCTTAATGCACTTCAAGCAGCATAATAAAAATATACTCGAATGTTAAATATTACACTATAAATAGGTATATATAAATCCAATTGCTTTGTTTTTTTATACCCTTGCAGAGGGTATTATAATTTTGTCACGAAATGTGTAACGCACTGATGGAGACGTCTCAGAAAAAAGAAATTTGTATATTCGTGATTAACATGAACAGCCGAGTCATGTCCGTCTGTCCGTCATGTCCGTCTGTTTATATGCTAACTAGTCCCTCAGTTCCTATCGTGATGAAACTTGGCACAGATGCTTATTCTTTCTGCAAGCAATACATATGTCAGCATCAGCCAGATCGGACCTCTATAACATATAGCTGCCGTAGGAACGATCGGTTGACAAACAAGTTTTGTATGAAAAACTTTTTTGTTTTTCAAGATAACTCGACCAAACTCACGTTGTCTAAGTTTAAACAGTATCAACAAATATTGACAAAATTTCATCGGAATCGAACTACTATATCTTATAGCTGCCATAGGAACAATCTGTTGAGAACTAAGTTTTCTTATGCAAATCTTTTCTGCAAGGGTATATAACTTCGGCACGCCAAAGCTAACATTTCTTTCTTGTTTTGTATGATTTATTAGTTGATCAGTGATCAGCAATTTGAATTTACAACAATGTTTAGCTTTACGACTGCCGGATTCGTAAAATTCAACAGTTTCAGAATTTTTATGGTACATAAATATTGCTCATACGCAATGTTGTTACATTTTCAAAGTATTGTACATAAACAGATATCTAAAGTTGACTTGTTTTTCACCTTTAAGTTTGACAACAACATTAAAGCTAACAGAGACCTAAAACTTGCAAATCAATACTCAAACAAATATTCATTAAATTTGTTTTTCTACTGAGTCTTTAACCTTGAGTTAAAATATACCAAAACATTCGAAAATAATGATAAAAATTTAATTTTTAAGATTTTTATCAAGTTTTTGTGTGTGTTTTTTTAAATTGTTATTTTATTATCAGAAATTCATTTTGCACAATTATTAAATGTAAAACTTACACCATAAATTACAATTCGGCTTATTTATGAGTTTCCACTTCATTTAAATATTTTGAAGGCCATTCTAAGGCGAAAAGCCTTTAACTCTACGTAATTTATATTAGTATTTATTAAATTATCGCCAAACTCACGACGTAGACGAAAATAAGCTATACAATTTATGGCATTGCAATTTTTTTTTGTGTTATTTTTAGAATGTGAAACAAGCGGATTTTGTTTACCAATTTTTTCCACCTTTTTGCCCCCCTTTTGCGTCCCCTTTTTTCATTAATTGATGCTGCGTTGAGTCGATGTCAGCAATATGAAATCGCCTGATTATCGACAATGTATTTTTATAGCTATTTTTAAATGTTTTATTTTAATTGAAATGCGCAATTCGATGGACACTTTTCAAAAGTTATTAAATGTTTGCTTTGCACTTATTGGGAAAAAGTTGTCACCAACTATTTTGAAATTTTTAACAGCACACAGAGGAAATTTGGCAACGTCGCTTAGCATAAATTTAATAAGTGTGTAATTACATTTTTTTGGGGGCTTTTGCAAATATTTCAAATTTGCAATCGTCTCTTGTGCTCTTTGAACCCCCTCGCTTTTGTTTGTGTGCGTTTCTCTCAGATTTATGCACTTTGTTCGAATTTGGGTTAAACAACAAGCATCCAACTCAGCAGCAATAGCAACAACAACAACAACAACAGCAATATCAACATCAACATCAACAATATGAAGTAACAGCAAGGATGCAACTTTTCGCTTATTTGGCAAATTTTCAAGTGAAGCAAATTGCAAAAGGGACAACAAAATAAATAAACGCACACAAATACCATCATGTCGACTGGCAATAAGTACTACCAAAAATATCAAAAACAATAAGAAAAGCCTGAACAATTTAACTGAATTCAAAATATTCTATTGAAAGCGTTTTATAAAAATATTATAGTTTTTATTAGTTGCTTCAATTTGTTATATTTAATGATCTTGAAAGCTCTTTTGAAAGTTCTTGAAAGCTATGATTAATGCAATTTATCAAAATTTCAACTTTAAGCTTTTCTTATTGACCAAAGCAAGAATAATTTCAAATATACTTATACTATTATTCTTATCTTGATCAATATTGAATACAATGTCATTGAACCAGACTTGGTTATAAAAAGAAGGCTTTTCGTTAGATGAAACTTAATAAATTCTATGATGTATATCGATAACATCAAAAATGTATTCAACAAATAGTTTAATTCAAGTTTGGCAGGTTGCGTATAGCGTCGGAATCGGAACTTTTCTCGATTCTCGAAAAGTTGTTTTATGAATCGAGTGTCCGAAAAGAAAGTTCTTCTGTTCTAAATTTCACATCATTAAAGTCTCTAATTATACTCTTTTTTTAATTTTTTAAAAATGACTCCGCATAGAGGTTAAAAAAGCGTATATCGCATCCGACTGCAACGTTCTTACTTGTTTAAATAGGTTTTAAGTCTTTTATGGATAAATTTGAGAATCTTTTAGGATTCGTTTCCTAAGACCCCAAATTGGATCATGTCCTTTTTTTATACGATAGTCATTTGTATTCACAATTATTTATGAAATTACATTAGAATTAATATAGGCATGTTAATCTGGATAACCGAAATTTAATCAAATTTGATAGTTAAATAGGAATTCAGCGGGATATTCTAGCCTAATGTTTTGGTAGAACATACGGAATCTAGATTGTGTTTTGTATTCCAATATTATTTCTACTTCAATTCAAATCTATAGTCAGCTATTTAGCATAAGAGCATTCAGTAAGAAACATATACCTTTTCTAAATGATTCCAAGGATCAGAATATTTTATTGCTAGGCTCTTTAAATTTTAAAAAATTTTCTTCACTTGTGAAATTATTGAATTCTCTTGCCCATTGAGGCAACAAAAAAGGAGCATCAAAGTTGACTGCAACGCTGTTGCTAATGAGTTTCACCATAAAAAGAGGCATGCTCAAACGGAGACTGTTGTCCAGTCGTGCAAGCGGGAAAACTGAACAGGGCGTGGCATGTCGCCGTCCACAACAAGTTGCCTTTTGCACTAATTGTTGACCGCAAAGTGGAAATCGGGCAATGTAAGCCGCATCAAGTAGGATAACGAATGCTCATTTGCAACAACGGATTTAAAATCATTAACTCAGCTATTTTTTCTATTTTTATACATATTTTTTTTTTTGCACGCTTAGCGTTTCAGCATTTGAATTACACGCTTTGATTTTGCCCTACAATTTATTATAGTCGTTGTCACTTGACGTCATTTGCAGTCGCATCCTGATAAGCTTTTGACCCCAGTTTGGGGTCAGCTACAGCGAAAGGGGGGAGGCTAACTGCATTGAAATGGTTGAACAGCGATAGAAAAAATATTTAACGAGCACTTAATCATACCATTTGTGAAGATAATCACGAATCTATGACAGTTGAGAAATGAATGTTTAACTACATAAATGGGTTGGCTTTGATGTTCAAAAGTTGAATAAATTAATAATGATTTCATCTGGAGAAACAATATACTTGGACATATTTTAAAGAAAATCAAAATCATCAATCCGCATTCTTGTTTGATTTATAAGTGAATCAGCCTAAAAGCCTTTGTTTGTCAATAATGATTGAAGGCCTTCTTAATGTTTAATAAAACTATCAGCCTGGTTCTCAATTCACTCGCACATCAAATCCGCTGCAAAGTGCGTAGCACATACGTTTTGAAGTCTATCTTAATTAAAAGATTCAGAAGATCCTAAAAGTGAGCTTAAGAAATTTCATTAAAAATGCTTCTATTGTATGCAATTGCCCTTAATTATGAAATAGTTTTATTCTCTCTTTTTATACTGTTTATACTCTGTTTTCCAAAATGGAAAAAAAGAGTATATTGGGTTTGTGAAATGTCCGTCCGTCCGTCTGTCTGTCCGTCTGTATGAACGCAGGTTTTTTCCACCGTTTTGAAGCTAGAGCAACCAAACTTGGTATACATGTTGGTATACACCATAGTAAAACAAAGTGTCAAGATCTCCCCTCCACCCCCACCCCTTCACCCACAAACCGCAAAAACCTATATCTTCCACAGTTTTACAGCCAGAGTAACCAAATTTGACATAAAGACTACTGACCTCATCCTTGACCGACCTGCTAATAAAAAATATGCCACGCCCACTACCGCCCCCGCAAATGAGCTAAACCTGTATCTCCCGCCCCAGTAAACGAGCGATCATTTTGACAAGTACGCGTCTCGCTCTGCTTTGGGCGTTTGCAACGTTCTGCACTTAGTAGAAAGAATTTTATTTATTTTTATTTGTAAATTGTCCTTCCGTCTGTCTGTACGAAAGCAGTTTTTTTCCACAGTTTTAGAGCTAGAGTAACCAAACTTGGTATGCATGTTGGTTTATACCATAGGCAGAAAAAGTGTCAAGATATATGTACATATTGAAACCTATATAATACGGTGAATATCAGGCCTGTTCCGAATTCTATTTCAGCATCAATACCATTGAAATGTAGAACAGACTTTTAGGTTAACTGAAAAAATAGTATGCTTTAAAAAGTATGAATAGTATCAAGAATATTTTTACTTCTTTTTATATAAAGCGAGTTTATTTTTGTGGAAATTACTATTTAGTTTTCCAGAAACCAAAAACCCAAAATATATTCGATATAGGATCTATATCATTCAAAACTGATTTAAATTAGAAAATGTATGCTTACATACATAAATCTAGAATCCAACACTTATTTAAAATGCATTATTTTTGCTTTTTTCTTACAGAGTCTTTGTAAACCGATCGCTGCATTTGGAGAATATTAAGTACTATGGCTTCGATATGGATTATACACTGGCAGGTTAGTCAGACATTATATAAATAGCTGATCAAATCAAGTCTAATAATATGAATACATTGTTCATTAAAGAATACAAATCACCTCAATATGAGCAGTTGGGCTTCAATTTGGTTAAGGAGCGTTTGGTTAACATGGGTTATCCAAAGGAGATACTGCAGTTCGAATATGATCCAACATTTCCAGTTCGTGGCTTGTGGTTTGATACGCTCTATGGTAATCTACTAAAGGTAGATGCCTATGGCAACATTCTGGTCTGTGTGCATGGCTTTGAGTTTATTAAGCAGTAAGTATTAACACACACACTTTAATTAAGTCTAAACTAAACTAAAATTAATGATTGATTTTGAACTAAAGTCATCAGGTGTACGAGTTGTATCCGAATAAGTTTCTCAAGCTGGACGAGTCCCGAGTTTATGTGTTGAACACTCTATTCAATTTGCCGGAAACCTATTTGCTCGCCTGTCTCGTTGATTTCTTTACCAATAGCAAGGATTTTGTGCGGTAAACTTAACCTATTTACGATCTATGACATTATTCTTATGCTATTTTATAAATATATGCTCAACAGCGTTGAACGTGGCATCAAAGCTGGTGATTTTCTATTTACGTATAAGTCAATATTCCAGGACGTCCGTCGCGCCGTCGACTGGGTGCATTCCGATGGCGATCTAAAACGTCGTACTACGCAGGTGAGTCGAATCTAATGTATTGATCCTTTATTAACCTTTGTCATCTTGGTTCTACAACGCAGATGTGAGCTTTCAGCATCTAACTAAATTCAATTTGCGACTCTATTTGTTTAGTTTTTCAACGCAAGCTCAAAAGAAATCGTCTCTTCAATGGGGCCCATTCACAGCAAACATAAAAGCGATATTTGAAACTGCCATAAATGAAATTGCAATTTGAATTTACCACAAAAATGTTTTCATGATCAAAAGTCGTTTAAATGACTACTTTCAAGATTGGTATTTGAAATCCTTGAATTCAAATCCTTAATTTGAAATCCTTAATTTCATGAATACACGGCAATCAGGATCGCGATCAATACGAGAACTGTCTTTTTCGTAACGTGCCCACAACTTAATGCATCTGTGATTTGAATGAATTGTATTCATAATCAAAAGCAGCATTGATTTGTGCTTCCAGGCGAATGCAAAAAGAAATTGTTTTCATCATGATTGCCATCATTGCATATTCCCTTATGAAACCTGCCTATTTCGCTATTAATTGATGCATCACAAAATTGAATTCATGATCAAAAACAGTTTTGATGTGTGCCTCCAAGATTCTGCAAGTGGAATTCCTGGCTGCTTCTTCTCTTCCTTATATACGCTCGCTTTTCCTCTCACTTTTTGTCCATCTCAGACAAAAACGAGATTGTCTTCATAAGTTGACCATTTACGCCAATCAAAGATCATGATCATTACACAAAATACTTTATATATACATAATTCTTTATAATTATTATGCTTTTTCTTTGCGCCCTCCTGCAGAACATGGCCTACTATGTGAAGAAGGACAAACGTCTACCGACAGTCCTTTCACGCATACGGGAATCTGGAGCGAAGCTCTTCATGCTAACCAACAGCGATTATACGTACACCAATGAGATTATGAGCTATCTGTTTGATTTTCCGCATGGAGCGAATGCAGATGAGCCCCATCGGGATTGGAAGAGCTACTTCGATGTGATTGTGGTGGATGCACGTAAGCCGCTGTTCTTCGATGAGGGCACCGTGCTGCGTCAGGTTGACACAAAGACGGGCGGCTTGAAGATCGGCACGCATATTGGACCGCTGCAGCCGGGACAGGTGTATTCGGGTGGTTCCTGTGAGCTCTTCACCAAGTTCATCAATGCCAAGGGCAAGGATGTGCTTTATGTGGGTGATCACATCTTTGGCGATATACTCAAATCGAAGAAGATACGCGGCTGGCGTACGTTCCTCATTGTGCCGGAGCTGGTCCGGGAGCTGCATGTATGGACAGATGAGTGTCAGCTATTTGCAGAGCTACAGAATCTGGATATCAAACTGGGTGATCTATATCGCGATCTGGACTCGAGTGCCAAGGTCAAACCGGATATATCGCAGCTGCGCACTTGCATCCGTGATGTGACACACAAAATGGATATGTCCTATGGCATGATGGGCTCCCTATTCCGATCTGGTTCTCGCCAGACATTCTTCTCCAGCCAAGTGGTGCGATACGCTGATGTTTATGCGGCCACGCTGCTAAATCTTATCTATTACCCTTTCTCCTATATGTTCCGCGCACCGGCCATGCTTCTGCCACATGAGTCAACGGTGGCCCACGATCAGGCACATCAACCGCCGCCAGCACCATCTTCTGCATCCCCAGCTGCCGTAGAGGATGCCAGCACTAGCTCCAGCAGCATGAGCAGCACCGCATCCAAGCTAAGCTCGGCTCTGCGATCCGATGAAGTGGTAACTCCAACGGCTCCCATCGTCAAGGATGCCAAGGACTTGCATCGCGCTGTAAGTTCTGCCAACAAAAAATAAACAAAATTTACCTAATCTTATTTCGATTTGCAGAGCTCCATTGTGCACACACGCCCATCCACGCCCACTGTTGTGACTCACACCCATGATGAGGATTACTCGGAGGAGGAGGAAACGGCCAGCGGTGCTGAGGAACTACAACAGCGTGATGTTTCCGATTAAGAAGATAACACGCTTGTGTCGCTCACTCTCAACCAATCCACAAAACGGATCAACGAATTTTCAATCCTCTTTCTTTTTGTCAATTTGACAGTTCTACTCTATATACCTAATCGATCGTTGCAGCCTCCTTCCCAATTTGCAACAAAGTGAGAAACGTGCGATTTTTTTTCGATTTTACATATACAAATATAAATTCTATATACTATATATACATACATACATATACTTATATACACTAGCTGGTTGGTTCCATTTGCCCAAAAAAATATATAAAAGTGTATTTTTTTTTTAATAAAAAAAAAACCAAGAACATTCAATGTAGAAGAAAGCCCGTTTTTTTATTATTTCCTCTGGGTATCAATGGATAGCTATGACAAGAGTACTTAGTAAAGTACAACTATCTTCGGAAAAACATCGATTTCAACATCGATTATATCATGAGCTATAAATTCTCTTCAATATCAGTATACCAAAAGTGACAATTGTTTACATTTTCAGGAAAAATATTATGCTTGAGCAAATTGTTCAATTGAATTAGTGTTAACAACTATTTTCTGGGAAAATATGTTATTTTATAAGTAAATATCTTAAAAATTATTTTATTTTTTCATTATTATTTTAATGAAAGGTTTGATTAAATTTGATCAAATTATATAAGTTATAACAACATTTTCAAGTGCTGATTGTGGCTAATATGTCTCTTTAAACAATGGTTTACAAAATACCTAATGAGCTCTTCAGGCGGTGCATGACTTGCGTGCAAGATCTTGCATAAAAATGTTTCCCAACTTCAATATAATGCTGTAAAATACAAATATCAATAAAATCAACAGAAGTCAATACCTGCATGCCAAGTTTGGTGTCTCTAGCTCTTACAGTCTCTGAGATCGACGCGTTCATACAGACAGACAGACGGACAGACAGACGGACATGGCTAGTTCGTCTCGGCTGTTGATCCTGATCGAGAATATATATAGTATATATGGTCGGAAATGCCTCCTTCTGTCTGTTACACACATTTGCAGTACTTTATAACTCCCTTTTTCCCATTTTTAATGGGAACAGGGAGTAACAAGTAAGAATTCTCTAGTCGAGTGTGCCCGACTACGAGACTCCCTGCTCCCAACTTGCATTTCAAGTAGTTCAGTGGCAACACAAGCAAGCAGCGCACTTAACTTGTCCAGTACATGTCAAACTGTTGTTTCTGCCTGCTGAGACGGGGGTAATAGATTCTTTCATAGCTTTTGTGTTTATCCGATCGTAATGAAAATTACGCAACCGATCAATATTAATTAAACATACATGTGCATCCGAAATTTGAAATAAACTTGATCTGCGTATGGTATGCAGGAACCTGCATGGTGTCTCTAGCTCTTATAGTCTCCGAGATCTGTGTGTTCATACGGACGGACGGACGGACGGACGGACGGACGGACGGACAGACAGACGGACATGGCTAGTTGGTCTCGGCTGTAGATGCTGATCAAAAATATATAGTTTATATAATCGGAAATGCCTCCTTCTGCCTGTTACGTACATTTGCAGTACTTTATAACTCCCTTTTTCCCATTTTAATGGGAACAGGGAGTAAAAATTCATGTATGCTTAGACATTTACAGGACGATTTCCTATTATAGTTCTGTTTATGATTAATCGATTTAATCGCCAGAGATATGACCGGTCTAAGTTATTCGGTATAAAAGGAGTAGTCAAAAAGCAAACTTACAAAAGTTTTTAACATTTTTCACATATGTATATTCGAGAAAAAAAATATTTATGTATAATAGTAGTATGCATATCTATAGTTAATATTGTTCTGCAGTAGTGCCATCTTGAACTTACTGCTTGACAATCTTGTTGCCATCGCAGTGCAGCTCATTGTAGATGTGCTCGTTCTGGAAATCACTCTTCAGCTCCGTAACCAGCTCGACAGCATTGTCCTGCAAAAAAGGGATGAGCAGAGGAATTGCTTATGAAGATCAGATCAAAAACAAGTGGATACTTACTGCAAAGAAAACGTTCTTCTCGCCCTTCTGGTACTCGCCAAAGAGCGCAAAGACATCCACAAACTTGCCATGTGCTCCAAATCTCTCCGAGATGAGGGCAAACAGATGCTTGATGGTCTCCTGCTCGACGGGCGTAGTATCGGCGCGGGCAAAGACAGCACGTGGCAGCTGTACCTCCACATTGCAGCTGGCAAAATCGGTGACGGGACGACGCTCTAGCGTGGGGCAGACGAGCTGCCAATCCTTGTGCTGCTCCAAGTCCTTAGCGGGCACAATCAGCAGCTGCTGTTCCGTGCTGGGCGTAATGTTGCACCAATCCAAACTGCGTCGCTTGTTCAACAAGGCGGCGCTGAGACGAGCGCGTTCGCTGGTGGCATCAAAGTTGCTATATGATCAAAAGTGGAGCAGATTAGTACGAATCCTAGTTAAGGAGTGTTCGGTCTTACATGGGCGCCTTAAGCAGAGCTTCACGGTTGAGGGTAGGTGGCGCAACGGCAACAAGGAGATCATCGGGTGAAAGTTTCTCATATATATCATCCGCATAATTGGAGGCCGTTGTAATCAGCAAATCAGCCAAATTGTTGGCCAGCGTCTCAATGCAGTCGGCGGATTGGACGCACTCGATCTCTGGACGAGCATCACGTGCATAGGCGGCACGATGCAAGGCCTGGCACTTGGACCAGTCAGCATCAACCTGGGCGCAGAGGCGTATCTTGCGTATGGCGCTGCCATCACGCTCAATGACATCCTTGTAGCCGGCACGTTTTAGATAGACCTTGGGATCGATGGCCTCCTGCTTGCTGTGATAGTAGGCATTGGGCTGTATCAGCAAACGGGCGGCGGCCTCCTTGTTCTGTGCGTGCAGGCCATTGGCAAAGAAGCGCTCGAGACGGGACTGCAGCTGATGCAGTTTCTCAGTGCCCTGGACAACATTCTCGTTGGATATGTAGCCACTCCAGGGGCGCTGTGCCCAGGAGCATGCTGGTCCTGTAATTGGGCGACGTGTGCCATCCTCGCATAGATACTCAAAGTCCTCGGGCTTGCCCTCCGCTGCTGGCGCCGTTGCGCTGCCTGTTAGGCCAAAGTATTTCTTGATGAACTGCACCTTGGTGAAGGCCACCTCACCCTGTCCCTTATCCAAGCAGCGTATGGCGCCATCGTAGCCACTGTACTTATCCGGATAATTGCACTGTGCCGGTTTTTCGCAGAGTGCGCACAAATGCGAGTACTTCTTCTTCAACAGACGATCCGTCTCCGGATGTGCCGAGTAGTTGCCCACAAGGCAGAGCTCCCGCTCTGTGGCCGATATCTCTGGATCGGCAGATACCTTCAGCACGTGCGTATTCTTTAGCTTTGTGATCGGAATCCTATAGCCAACATTGCGTCCAAAACCAGTGTGGCAGGACTTGGCGCCGCGCAGTTCGTGCAGTGTTTTAATGGCTGATGATTTCTTTACCAGGATAATTCCCTCATAACGGAAGTCGGCTACAAATAAGAATTTTTTCAATATGGTATATAAAACATTGATTTAGAAAACAAGTGGTTATGAAATGGCTGGAAACGTAAAAGGTGAATTTTGGGGCTCATTTCAAAGGTGAAAATAGCTATAAGATCATGATAATCATATGATTTGATATGAATTTTGGAGTAGGCGACCTTCGGGCGCTTTAGGCACCTTCTAGAGAGTTAGCGCGCCTCTGGAGCCTCTGTGCAGATTAATCTGCGAGCTTCTGTGCTCTACTCGCAGGTCACTATATATGGCCGAGTTTCGAATGTACCTAGAGGCACCAGCGATTCTCCGGACGATCCTACTTTGGGTGGATTCCATAGCCTGTGTGGAGTAAGTGGCATCACATCCCCATAGTGCGATGCCATATGCCATAGCAGACCAAAGGACCATCTTGTACACCTGTAGCTTGGCGGCCAGACTGAGACACCTGTTTGGTTTCAGCATACAGTCTAGTTTTGAGGCCTTTCTTTTGGCAGCAGCAGCAGCCTGCAGGACGTGTGGACGCCAGATTAGCCAACTGTCCAGAGTGACGCCAAAGTGTTTGTGCCATTGGTATTCAGCTATTCATGGGCATAAGCCGGTCTTGAAGTTCATATGCAAAAGCCCTTAAAATGTCCGGGTCAGAGCTACACAACATACCATCTGACCATCTAATGGGAAGCTTTCTTGGGACTTGTCGCTTTAAATTGCTTTGATGAAAATAATTTTGTTGTGAATTTGCTTTACCTTTGCTCAGCACATGAGATGTGTTCTAAGAAGATTCCATAATATACTTCAAAAGTAAAAGCCACTCTAACATAATCAAAATAAAGGCAAAATGAAGTTTTTTTAGATTGTCACTTACAATTCTCAAATGGTTTAAGCAAACACAAGTAGTGGTGCCTGATTGAATCCCTTTGGGTCATCACATCTTATTTTGTTATTCTATGTTGTTATTTTCTTACTACTTTGAGAAAAGTTCTTGAAAGGACGATCGCCCCTGTGGATGCTTATGCGGATGATTACGATCAATTTGTTTTCTAAGTTGCATTTAATCATCAATATCAATCTTATTTCATTTCTTATTTCTTTATTGCTGTATTGATTTCTTTTGATGTGCGCATTTGGACTCTCTGTTTCTTAAAAAGTATTATAATTACTTATTAGTCCATTTCTTAAATAAACTAAAATTTTATTTGATTATTCAACACTCCACATAAGTCATCGTAGCCATGATACAATTACTAATTGTATTATGATCCTAGCCATCACCTTTTTGAGGCAATATTTTCTAATTTCTACTGTATGCTGCATATCTAATTTGATGTCTATTTATTTTTGTTTTTTATTACTTTGCTTTTTTGATCTCCTTATATCTCATTTCCTATTTATTAATGACAAGGACATTCTTCGGTATGAATGCGGATCTGAACAGTCAATTGAACAGCCAAATAAGAACGAAACTGGTTTCACGACGTATGGAAAATTCGGAATTATTGGGCTTTCTGTTCCGATTTTTAATATCGAAACTGAATGGGAATGAAAAAAAATGGAGGTAAAGAGAAAGTAACTTCCTCTCGGAAAGTGTAAGCCGGAACAGAGTTGTGTAACAACGTGGTATTGTCAAAATTATTTTGATTTATTAAATTGAAAATAAATTAAAAGTGCTGCGTCAGGTTGACACAAAGACGGGCGGCTTGAAGATCGGCACGCATATTGGACCGCTGCAGCCGGGACAGTTGTATTCGGGTGGTTCCTGTGAGCTCTTCACCAAGTTCATCAATGCCAAGGGCAAGGATGTGCTTTATGTGGGTGATCACATCTTTGGCGATATACTCAAATCGAAGAAGATACGCAGCTGGCGTACGTTCCTCATTGTGCCGGAGCTGGTCCGGGAGCTGCATGTATGGACAGATGAGTGTCAGCTATTTGCAGAGCTATAGAATCTGGATATCAAACTGGGTGATCTATATCGCGATCTGGACTCGAGTGCCAAGGTCAAACCGGATATATCGCAGCTGCGCACTTGCATCCGTGATGTGACACACAAAATGGATATGTCCTATGGCATGATGGGCTCCCTATTCCGATCTGGTTCTCGCCAGACATTCTTCTCCAGCCAAGTGGTGCGATACGCTGATGTTTATGCGGCCACGCTGCTAAATCTTATCTATTACCCTTTCTCCTATATGTTCCGCGCACCGGCCATGCTTCTGCCACATGAGTCAACGGTGGCCCACGATCAGGCACATCAACCGCCGCCAGCACCATCTTCTGCATCCCCAGCTGCCGTAGAGGATGCCAGCACTAGCTCCAGCAGCATGAGCAGCACCGCATCCAAGCTAAGCTCGGCTCTGCGATCCGATGAAGTGGTAACTCCAACGGCTCCCATCGTCAAGGATGCCAAGGACTTGCATCGCGCTGTAAGTTCTGCCAACAAAAAATAAACAAAATTTACCTAATCTTATTTCGATTTGCAGAGCTCCATTGTGCACACACGCCCATCCACGCCCACTGTTGTGACTCACACCCATGATGAGGATTACTCGGAGGAGGAGGAAACGGCCAGCGGTGCTGAGGAACTACAACAGCGTGATGTTTCCGATTAAGAAGATAACACGCTTGTGTCGCTCACTCTCAACCAATCCACAAAACGGATCAACGAATTTTCAATCCTCTTTCTTTTTGTCAATTTGACAGTTCTACTCTATATACCTAATCGATCGTTGCAGCCTCCTTCCCAATTTGCAACAAAGTGAGAAACGTGCGATTTTTTTTCGATTTTACATATACAAATATAAATTCTATATACTATATATACATACATACATATACTTATATACACTAGCTGGTTGGTTCCATTTGCCCAAAAAAATATATAAAAGTGTATTTTTTTTTTAATAAAAAAAAAACCAAGAACATTCAATGTAGAAGAAAGCCCGTTTTTTTATTATTTCCTCTGGGTATCAATGGATAGCTATGACAAGAGTACTTAGTAAAGTACAACTATCTTCGGAAAAACATCGATTTCAACATCGATTATATCATGAGCTATAAATTGTCTTCAATATCAGTATACCAAAAGTGACAATTGTTTACATTTTCAGGAAAAATATTATGCTTGAGCAAATTGTTCAATTGAATTAGTGTTAACAACTATTTTCTGGGAAAATATGTTATTTTATAAGTAAATATCTTAAAAACTATTTTATTTTTTCATTATTATTTTAATGAAAGGTTTGATTAAATTTGATCAAATTATATAAATTATAACAACATTTTCAAGTGCTGATTGTGGCTAATATGTCTCTTTAAACAATGGTTTACAAAATACCTAATGAGCTCTTCAGGCGGTGCATGACTTGCGTGCAAGATCTTGCATAAAAATGTTTCCCAACTTCAATATAATGCTGTAAAATACAAATATCAATAAAATCAACAGAAGTCAATACCTGCATGCCAAGTTTGGTGTCTCTAGCTCTTACAGTCTCTGAGATCGACGCGTTCATACAGACAGACAGACGGATATGGCTAGTTCGTCTCGGCTGTTGATCCTGATCGAGAATATATATAGTATATATGGTCGGAAATGCCTCCTTCTGTCTGTTACACACATTTGCAGTAATTTATAACTCCCTTTTTCCCATTTTTAATGGGAACAGGGAGTAACAAGTAAGAATTCTCTAGTCGAGTGTGCCCGACTACGAGACTCCCTGCTCCCAACTTGCATTTCAAGTAGTTCAGTGGCCACACAAGCAAGCAGCGCACTTAACTTGTCCAGTGCATGTCAAACTGTTGTTTCTGCCTGCTGAGACGGGGGTAATAGATTCTTTCATAGCTTTTGTGTTTATCCGATCGTAATGAAATTTACGCAACCAATCAATATTAATTAAACATACATGTGCATCCGAAATTTGAAATAAACTTGATCTGCGTATGGTATGCAGGAACCTGCATGGTGTCTCTAGCTCTTATAGTCTCCGAGATCTGTGTGTTCATACGGACGGACGGACGGACGGACGGACAGACAGACGGACATGGCTAGTTGGTCTCGGCTGTAGATGCTGATCAAAAATATATAGTTTATATAATCGGAAATGCCTCCTTCTGCCTGTTACGTACATTTGCAGTACTTTATAACTCCCTTTTTCCCATTTTAATGGGAACAGGGAGTAAAAATTCATGTATGCTTAGACATTTACAGGACGATTTCCTATTATAGTTCTGTTTATGATTAATCGATTTAATCGCCAGAGATATGACCGGTCTAAGTTATTCGGTATAAAAGGAGTAGTCAAAAAGCAAACTTACAAAAGTTTTTAACATTTTTCACATATGTATATTCGAGAAAAAAAATATTTATGTATAATAGTAGTATGCATATCTATAGTTAATATTGTTCTGCAGTAGTGCCATCTTGAACTTACTGCTTGACAATCTTGTTGCCATCGCAGTGCAGCTCATTGTAGATGTGCTCGTTCTGGAAATCACTCTTCAGCTCCGTAACCAGCTCGACAGCATTGTCCTGCAAAAAAGGGATGAGCAGAGGAATTGCTTATGAAGATCAGATCAAAAACAAGTGGATACTTACTGCAAAGAAAACGTTCTTCTCGCCCTTCTGGTACTCGCCAAAGAGCGCAAAGACATCCACAAACTTGCCATGTGCTCCAAATCTCTCCGAGATGAGGGCAAACAGATGCTTGATGGTCTCCTGCTCGACGGGCGTAGTATCGGCGCGGGCAAAGACAGCACGTGGCAGCTGTACCTCCACATTGCAGCTGGCAAAATCGGTGACGGGACGACGCTCTAGCGTGGGGCAGACGAGCTGCCAATCCTTGTGCTGCTCCAAGTCCTTAGCGGGCACAATCAGCAGCTGCTGTTCCGTGCTGGGCGTAATGTTGCACCAATCCAAACTGCGTCGCTTGTTCAACAAGGCGGCGCTGAGACGAGCGCGTTCGCTGGTGGCATCAAAGTTGCTATATGATCAAAAGTGGAGCAGATTAGTACGAATCCTAGTTAAGGAGTGTTCGCTCTTACATGGGCGCCTTAAGCAGAGCTTCACGGTTGAGGGTAGGTGGCGCAACGGCAACAAGGAGATCATCGGGTGAAAGTTTCTCATATATATCATCCGCATAATTGGAGGCCGTTGTAATCAGCAAATCAGCCAAATTGTTGGCCAGCGTCTCAATGCAGTCGGCGGATTGGACGCACTCGATCTCTGGACGAGCATCACGTGCATAGGCGGCACGATGCAAGGCCTGGCACTTGGACCAGTCAGCATCAACCTGGGCGCAGAGGCGTATCTTGCGTATGGCGCTGCCATCACGCTCAATGACATCCTTGTAGCCGGCACGTTCTAGATAGACCTTGGGATCGATGGCCTCCTGCTTGCTGTGATAGTAGGCATTGGGCTGTATCAGCAAACGGGCGGCGGCCTCCTTGTTCTGTGCGTGCAGGCCATTGGCAAAGAAGCGCTCGAGACGGGACTGCAGCTGATGCAGTTTCTCAGTGCCCTGGACAACATTCTCGTTGGATATGTAGCCACTCCAGGGGCGCTGTGCCCAGGAGCATGCTGGTCCTGTAATTGGGCGACGTGTGCCATCCTCGCATAGATACTCAAAGTCCTCGGGCTTGCCCTCCGCTGCTGGCGCCGTTGCGCTGCCTGTTAGGCCAAAGTATTTCTTGATGAACTGCACCTTGGTGAAGGCCACCTCACCCTGTCCCTTATCTAAGCAGCGTATGGCGCCATCGTAGCCACTGTACTTATCCGGATAATTGCACTGTGCCGGTTTTTCGCAGAGTGCGCACAAATGCGAGTACTTCTTCTTCAACAGACGATCCGTCTCCGGATGTGCCGAGTAGTTGCCCACAAGGCAGAGCTCCCGCTCTGTGGCCGATATCTCTGGATCGGCAGATACCTTCAGCACGTGCGTATTCTTTAGCTTTGTGATCGGAATCCTATAGCCAACATTGCGTCCAAAACCAGTGTGGCAGGACTTGGCGCCGCGCAGTTCGTGCAGTGTTTTAATGGCTGATGATTTCTTTACCAGGATAATTCCCTCATAACGGAAGTCGGCTACAAATAAGAATTTTTTCAATATGGTATATAAAACATTGATTTAGAAAACAAGTGGTTATGAAATGGCTGGAAACGTAAAAGGTGAATTTTGGGGCTCATTTCAAAGGTGAAAATAGCTATAAGATCATGATAATCATATGATTTGATATGAATTTTGGAGTAGGCGACCTTCGGGCGCTTTAGGCACCTTCTAGAGAGTTAGCGCGCCTCTGGAGCCTCTGTGCAGATTAATCTGCGAGCTTCTGTGCTCTACTCGCAGGTCACTATATATGGCCGAGTTTCGAATGTACCTAGAGGCACCAGCGATTCTCCGGACGATCCTACTTTGGGTGGATTCCATAGCCTGTGTGGAGTAAGTGGCATCACATCCCCATAGTGCGATGCCATATGCCATAGCAGACCAAAGGACCATCTTGTACACCTGTAGCTTGGCGGCCAGACTGAGACACCTGTTTGGTTTCAGCATACAGTCTAGTTTTGAGGCCTTTCTTTTGGCAGCAGCAGCAGCCTGCAGGACGTGTGGACGCCAGATTAGCCAACTGTCCAGAGTGACGCCAAAGTGTTTGTGCCATTGGTATTCAGCTATTCATGGGCATAAGCCGGTCTTGAAGTTCATATGCAAAAGCCCTTAAAATGTCCGGGTCAGAGCTACACAACATACCATCTGACCATCTAATGGGAAGCTTTCTTGGGACTTGTCGCTTTAAATTGCTTTGATGAAAATAATTTTGTTGTGAATTTGCTTTACCTTTGCTCAGCACATGAGATGTGTTCTAAGAAGATTCCATAATATACTTCAAAAGTAAAAGCCACTCTAACATAATCAAAATAAAGGCAAAATGAAGTTTTTTTAGATTGTCACTTACAATTCTCAAATGGTTTAAGCAAACACAAGTAGTGGTGCCTGATTGAATCCCTTTGGGTCATCACATCTTATTTTGTTATTCTATGTTGTTATTTTCTTACTACTTTGAGAAAAGTTCTTGAAAGGACGATCGCCCCTGTGGATGCTTATGCGGATGATTACGATCAATTTGTTTTCTAAGTTGCATTTAATCATCAATATCAATCTTATTTCATTTCTTATTTCTTTATTGCTGTATTGATTTCTTTTGATGTGCGCATTTGGACTCTCTGTTTCTTAAAAAGTATTATAATTACTTATTAGTCCATTTCTTAAATAAACTAAAATTTTATTTGATTATTCAACACTCCACATAAGTCATCGTAGCCATGATACAATTACTAATTGTATTATGATCCTAGCCATCACCTTTTTGAGGCAATATTTTCTAATTTCTACTGTATGCTGCATATCTAATTTGATGTCTATTTATTTTTGTTTTTTATTACTTTGCTTTTTTGATCTCCTTATATCTCATTTCCTATTTATTAATGACAAGGACATTCTTCGGTATGAATGCGGATCTGAACAGTCAATTGAACAGCCAAATAAGAACGAAACTGGTTTCACGACGTATGGAAAATTCGGAATTATTGGGCTTTCTGTTCCGATTTTTAATATCGAAACTGAATGGGAATGAAAAAAAATGGAGGTAAAGAGAAAGTAACTTCCTCTCGGAAAGTGTAAGCCGGAACAGAGTTGTGTAACAACGTGGTATTGTCAAAATTATTTTGATTTATTAAATTGAAAATAAATTAAAAGTGCTGCGTCAGGTTGACACAAAGACGGGCGGCTTGAAGATCGGCACGCATATTGGACCGCTGCAGCCGGGACAGTTGTATTCGGGTGGTTCCTGTGAGCTCTTCACCAAGTTCATCAATGCCAAGGGCAAGGATGTGCTTTATGTGGGTGATCACATCTTTGGCGATATACTCAAATCGAAGAAGATACGCAGCTGGCGTACGTTCCTCATTGTGCCGGAGCTGGTCCGGGAGCTGCATGTATGGACAGATGAGTGTCAGCTATTTGCAGAGCTATAGAATCTGGATATCAAACTGGGTGATCTATATCGCGATCTGGACTCGAGTGCCAAGGTCAAACCGGATATATCGCAGCTGCGCACTTGCATCCGTGATGTGACACACAAAATGGATATGTCCTATGGCATGATGGGCTCCCTATTCCGATCTGGTTCTCGCCAGACATTCTTCTCCAGCCAAGTGGTGCGATACGCTGATGTTTATGCGGCCACGCTGCTAAATCTTATCTATTACCCTTTCTCCTATATGTTCCGCGCACCGGCCATGCTTCTGCCACATGAGTCAACGGTGGCCCACGATCAGGCACATCAACCGCCGCCAGCACCATCTTCTGCATCCCCAGCTGCCGTAGAGGATGCCAGCACTAGCTCCAGCAGCATGAGCAGCACCGCATCCAAGCTAAGCTCGGCTCTGCGATCCGATGAAGTGGTAACTCCAACGGCTCCCATCGTCAAGGATGCCAAGGACTTGCATCGCGCTGTAAGTTCTGCCAACAAAAAATAAACAAAATTTACCTAATCTTATTTCGATTTGCAGAGCTCCATTGTGCACACACGCCCATCCACGCCCACTGTTGTGACTCACACCCATGATGAGGATTACTCGGAGGAGGAGGAAACGGCCAGCGGTGCTGAGGAACTACAACAGCGTGATGTTTCCGATTAAGAAGATAACACGCTTGTGTCGCTCACTCTCAACCAATCCACAAAACGGATCAACGAATTTTCAATCCTCTTTCTTTTTGTCAATTTGACAGTTCTACTCTATATACCTAATCGATCGTTGCAGCCTCCTTCCCAATTTGCAACAAAGTGAGAAACGTGCGATTTTTTTTCGATTTTACATATACAAATATAAATTCTATATACTATATATACATACATACATATACTTATATACACTAGCTGGTTGGTTCCATTTGCCCAAAAAAATATATAAAAGTGTATTTTTTTTTTAATAAAAAAAAAACCAAGAACATTCAATGTAGAAGAAAGCCCGTTTTTTTATTATTTCCTCTGGGTATCAATGGATAGCTATGACAAGAGTACTTAGTAAAGTACAACTATCTTCGGAAAAACATCGATTTCAACATCGATTATATCATGAGCTATAAATTGTCTTCAATATCAGTATACCAAAAGTGACAATTGTTTACATTTTCAGGAAAAATATTATGCTTGAGCAAATTGTTCAATTGAATTAGTGTTAACAACTATTTTCTGGGAAAATATGTTATTTTATAAGTAAATATCTTAAAAACTATTTTATTTTTTCATTATTATTTTAATGAAAGGTTTGATTAAATTTGATCAAATTATATAAATTATAACAACATTTTCAAGTGCTGATTGTGGCTAATATGTCTCTTTAAACAATGGTTTACAAAATACCTAATGAGCTCTTCAGGCGGTGCATGACTTGCGTGCAAGATCTTGCATAAAAATGTTTCCCAACTTCAATATAATGCTGTAAAATACAAATATCAATAAAATCAACAGAAGTCAATACCTGCATGCCAAGTTTGGTGTCTCTAGCTCTTACAGTCTCTGAGATCGACGCGTTCATACAGACAGACAGACGGACAGACAGACGGACATGGCTAGTTCGTCTCGGCTGTTGATCCTGATCGAGAATATATATAGTATATATGGTCGGAAATGCCTCCTTCTGTCTGTTACACACATTTGCAGTACTTTATAACTCCCTTTTTCCCATTTTTAATGGGAACAGGGAGTAACAAGTAAGAATTCTCTAGTCGAGTGTGCCCGACTACGAGACTCCCTGCTCCCAACTTGCATTTCAAGTAGTTCAGTGGCAACACAAGCAAGCAGCGCACTTAACTTGTCCAGTACATGTCAAACTGTTGTTTCTGCCTGCTGAGACGGGGGTAATAGATTCTTTCATAGCTTTTGTGTTTATCCGATCGTAATGAAAATTACGCAACCGATCAATATTAATTAAACATACATGTGCATCCGAAATTTGAAATAAACTTGATCTGCGTATGGTATGCAGGAACCTGCATGGTGTCTCTAGCTCTTATAGTCTCCGAGATCTGTGTGTTCATACGGACGGACGGACGGACGGACGGACGGACGGACGGACAGACAGACGGACATGGCTAGTTGGTCTCGGCTGTAGATGCTGATCAAAAATATATAGTTTATATAATCGGAAATGCCTCCTTCTGCCTGTTACGTACATTTGCAGTACTTTATAACTCCCTTTTTCCCATTTTAATGGGAACAGGGAGTAAAAATTCATGTATGCTTAGACATTTACAGGACGATTTCCTATTATAGTTCTGTTTATGATTAATCGATTTAATCGCCAGAGATATGACCGGTCTAAGTTATTCGGTATAAAAGGAGTAGTCAAAAAGCAAACTTACAAAAGTTTTTAACATTTTTCACATATGTATATTCGAGAAAAAAAATATTTATGTATAATAGTAGTATGCATATCTATAGTTAATATTGTTCTGCAGTAGTGCCATCTTGAACTTACTGCTTGACAATCTTGTTGCCATCGCAGTGCAGCTCATTGTAGATGTGCTCGTTCTGGAAATCACTCTTCAGCTCCGTAACCAGCTCGACAGCATTGTCCTGCAAAAAAGGGATGAGCAGAGGAATTGCTTATGAAGATCAGATCAAAAACAAGTGGATACTTACTGCAAAGAAAACGTTCTTCTCGCCCTTCTGGTACTCGCCAAAGAGCGCAAAGACATCCACAAACTTGCCATGTGCTCCAAATCTCTCCGAGATGAGGGCAAACAGATGCTTGATGGTCTCCTGCTCGACGGGCGTAGTATCGGCGCGGGCAAAGACAGCACGTGGCAGCTGTACCTCCACATTGCAGCTGGCAAAATCGGTGACGGGACGACGCTCTAGCGTGGGGCAGACGAGCTGCCAATCCTTGTGCTGCTCCAAGTCCTTAGCGGGCACAATCAGCAGCTGCTGTTCCGTGCTGGGCGTAATGTTGCACCAATCCAAACTGCGTCGCTTGTTCAACAAGGCGGCGCTGAGACGAGCGCGTTCACTGGTGGCATCATAGTTGCTATATGATCAAAAGTGGAGCAGATTAGTACGAATCCTAGTTAAGGAGTGTTCGGTCTTACATGGGCGCCTTAAGCAGAGCTTCACGGTTGAGGGTAGGTGGCGCAACGGCAACAAGGAGATCATCGGGTGAAAGTTTCTCATAGACTAGCGGCAGGAGCTTGTGCTCGCGTGCATCCGCATAATTGGAGGCCGTTGTAATCAGCAAATCAGCCAAATTGTTGGCCAGCGTCTCAATGCAGTCGGCGGATTGGACGCACTCGATCTCTGGACGAGCATCACGTGCATAGGCGGCACGATGCAAGGCCTGGCACTTGGACCAGTCAGCATCAACCTGGGCGCAGAGGCGTATCTTGCGTATGGCGCTGCCATCACGCTCAATGACATCCTTGTAGCCGGCACGTTCTAGATAGACCTTGGGATCGATGGCCTCCTGCTTGCTGTGATAGTAGGCATTGGGCTGTATCAGCAAATGGGCGGCGGCCTCCTTGTTCTGTGCGTGCAGGCCATTGGCAAAGAAGCGCTCGAGACGGGACTGCAGCTGATGCAGTTTCTCAGTGCCCTGGACAACATTCTCGTTGGATATGTAGCCACTCCAGGGGCGCTGTGCCCAGGAGCATGCTGGTCCTGTAATTGGGCGACGTGTGCCATCCTCGCATAGATACTCAAAGTCCTCGGGCTTGCCCTCCGCTGCTGGCGCCGTTGCGCTGCCTGTTAGGCCAAAGTATTTCTTGATGAACTGCACCTTGGTGAAGGCCACCTCACCCTGTCCCTTATCCAAGCAGCGTATGGCGCCATCGTAGCCACTGTACTTATCCGGATAATTGCACTGTGCCGGTTTTTCGCAGAGTGCGCACAAATTCGAGTACTTCTTCTTCAACAGACGATCCGTCTCCGGATGTGCCGAGTAGTTGCCCACAAGGCAGAGCTCCCGCTCTGTGGCCGATATCTCTGGATCGGCAGATACCTTCAGCACGTGCGTATTCTTTAGCTTTGTGATCGGAATCCTATAGCCAACATTGCGTCCAAAACCAGTGTGGCAGGACTTGGCGCCGCGCAGTTCGTGCAGTGTTTTAATGGCTGATGATTTCTTTACCAGGATAATTCCCTCATAACGGAAGTCGGCTACAAATAAGAATTTTTTCAATATGGTATATAAAACATTGATTTAGAAAACAAGTGGTTATGAAATGGCTGGAAACGTAAAAGGTGAATTTTGGGGCTCATTTCAAAGGTGAAAATAGCTATAAGATCATGATAATCATATGATTTGATATGAATTTTGGAGTAGGCGACCTTCGGGCGCTTTAGGCACCTTCTAGAGAGTTAGCGCGCCTCTGGAGCCTCTGTGCAGATTAATCTGCGACCTTCTGTGCTCTACTCGCAGGTCACTATATATGGCCGAGTTTCGAATGTACCTAGAGGCACCAGCGATTCTCCGGACGATCCTACTTTGGGTGGATTCCATAGCCTGTGTGGAGTAAGTGGCATCACATCCCCATAGTGCGATGCCATATGCCATAGCAGACCAAAGGACCATCTTGTACACCTGTAGCTTGGCAGCCAGACTGAGACACCTGTTTGGTTTCAGCATACAGTCTAGTTTTGAGGCCTTTCTTTTGGCAGCAGCAGCAGCCTGCAGGACGTGTGGACGCCAGATTAGCCAACTGTCCAGAGTGACGCCAAAGTGTTTGTGCCATTAGTATTCAGCTATTCATGGGCATAAGCCGGTCTTGAAGTTCATATGCAAAAGCCCTTAAAATGTCCGGGTCAGAGCTACACAACATACCATCTGACCATCTAATGGGAAGCTTTCTTGGGACTTGTCGCTTTAAATTGCTTTGATGAAAATAATTTTGTTGTGAATTTGCTTTACCTTTGCTCAGCACATGAGATGTGTTCTAAGAAGATTCCATAATATACTTCAAAAGTAAAAGCCACTCTAACATAATCAAAATAAAGGCAAAATGAAGTTTTTTTAGATTGTCACTTACAATTCTCAAATGGTTTAAGCAAACACAAGTAGTGGTGCCTGATTGAATCCCTTTGGGTCATCACATCTTATTTTGTTATTCTATGTTGTTATTTTCTTACTACTTTGAGAAAAGTTCTTGAAAGGACGATCGCCCCTGTGGATGCTTATGCGGATGATTACGATCAATTTGTTTTCTAAGTTGCATTTAATCATCAATATCAATCTTATTTCATTTCTTATTTCTTTATTGCTGTATTGATTTCTTTTGATGTGCGCATTTGGACTCTCTGTTTCTTAAAAAGTATTATAATTACTTATTAGTCCATTTCTTAAATAAACTAAAATTTTATTTGATTATTCAACACTCCACATAAGTCATCGTAGCCATGATACAATTACTAATTGTATTATGATCCTAGCCATCACCTTTTTGAGGCAATATTTTCTAATTTCTACTGTATGCTGCATATCTAATTTGATGTCTATTTATTTTTGTTTTTTATTACTTTGCTTTTTTGATCTCTTTATATCTCATTTCCTATTTATTAATGACAAGGACATTCTTCGGTATGAATGCGGATCTGAACAGTCAATTGAACAGCCAAATAAGAACGAAACTGGTTTCACGACGTATGGAAAATTCGGAACTATTGGGCTTTCTGTTCCGATTTTTAATATCGAAACTGAATGGGAATGAAAAAAAATGGAGGTAAAGAGAAAGTAACTTCCTCTCGGAAAGTGTAAGCCGGAACAGAGTTGTGTAACAACGTGGTATTGTCAAAATTATTTTGATTTATTAAATTGAAAATAAATTAAAAGTGCTGCGTCAGGTTGACACAAAGACGGGCGGCTTGAAGATCGGCACGCATATTGGACCGCTGCAGCCGGGACAGTTGTATTCGGGTGGTTCCTGTGAGCTCTTCACCAAGTTCATCAATGCCAAGGGCAAGGATGTGCTTTATGTGGGTGATCACATCTTTGGCGATATACTCAAATCGAAGAAGATACGCAGCTGGCGTACGTTCCTCATTGTGCCGGAGCTGGTCCGGGAGCTGCATGTATGGACAGATGAGTGTCAGCTATTTGCAGAGCTACAGAATCTGGATATCAAACTGGGTGATCTATATCGCGATCTGGACTCGAGTGCCAAGGTCAAACCGGATATATCGCAGCTGCGCACTTGCATCCGTGATGTGACACACAAAATGGATATGTCCTATGGCATGATGGGCTCCCTATTCCGATCTGGTTCTCGCCAGACATTCTTCTCCAGCCAAGTGGTGCGATACGCTGATGTTTATGCGGCCACGCTGCTAAATCTTATCTATTACCCTTTCTCCTATATGTTCCGCGCACCGGCCATGCTTCTGCCACATGAGTCAACGGTGGCCCACGATCAGGCACATCAACCGCCGCCAGCACCATCTTCTGCATCCCCAGCTGCCGTAGAGGATGCCAGCACTAGCTCCAGCAGCATGAGCAGCACCGCATCCAAGCTAAGCTCGGCTCTGCGATCCGATGAAGTGGTAACTCCAACGGCTCCCATCGTCAAGGATGCCAAGGACTTGCATCGCGCTGTAAGTTCTGCCAACAAAAAATAAACAAAATTTACCTAATCTTACTTCGATTTGCAGAGCTCCATTGTGCACACACGCCCATCCACGCCCACTGTTGTGACTCACACCCATGATGAGGATTACTCGGAGGAGGAGGAAACGGCCAGCGGTG
Organism: Hirtodrosophila cameraria; assembly: GCA_949708635.1. NCBI lineage: Eukaryota > Metazoa > Arthropoda > Insecta > Diptera > Drosophilidae > Hirtodrosophila > Hirtodrosophila cameraria. The sequence goes on along the minus strand of OX453090.1, from coordinate 22,223,076 downwards.
CTGAGGAACTACAACAGCGTGATGTTTCCGATTAAGAAGATAACACGCTTGTGTCGCTCACTCTCAACCAATCCACAAAACGGATCAACGAATTTTCAATCCTCTTTCTTTTTGTCAATTTGACAGTTCTACTCTATATACCTAATCGATCGTTGCAGCCTCCTTCCCAATTTGCAACAAAGTGAGAAACGTGCGATTTTTTTTCGATTTTACATATACAAATATAAATTCTATATACTATATATACATACATACATATACTTATATACACTAGCTGGTTGGTTCCATTTGCCCAAAAAAATATATAAAAGTGTATTTTTTTTTTAATAAAAAAAAAACCAAGAACATTCAATGTAGAAGAAAGCCCGTTTTTTTATTATTTCCTCTGGGTATCAATGGATAGCTATGACAAGAGTACTTAGTAAAGTACAACTATCTTCGGAAAAACATCGATTTCAACATCGATTATATCATGAGCTATAAATTCTCTTCAATATCAGTATACCAAAAGTGACAATTGTTTACATTTTCAGGAAAAATATTATGCTTGAGCAAATTGTTCAATTGAATTAGTGTTAACAACTATTTTCTGGGAAAATATGTTATTTTATAAGTAAATATCTTAAAAATTATTTTATTTTTTCATTATTATTTTAATGAAAGGTTTGATTAAATTTGATCAAATTATATAAATTATAACAACATTTTCAAGTGCTGATTGTGGCTAATATGTCTCTTTAAACAATGGTTTACAAAATACCTAATGAGCTCTTCAGGCGGTGCATGACTTGCGTGCAAGATCTTGCATAAAAATGTTTCCCAACTTCAATATAATGCTGTAAAATACAAATATCAATAAAATCAACAGAAGTCAATACCTGCATGCCAAGTTTGGTGTCTCTAGCTCTTACAGTCTCTGAGATCGACGCGTTCATACAGACAGACAGACGGACATGGCTAGTTCGTCTCGGCTGTTGATCCTGATCGAGAATATATATAGTATATATGGTCGGAAATGCCTCCTTCTGTCTGTTACACACATTTGCAGTACTTTATAACTCCCTTTTTCCCATTTTTAATGGGAACAGGGAGTAACAAGTAAGAATTCTCTAGTCGAGTGTGCCCGACTACGAGACTCCCTGCTCCCAACTTGCATTTCAAGTAGTTCAGTGGCAACACAAGCAAGCAGCGCACTTAACTTGTCCAGTGCATGTCAAACTGTTGTTTCTGCCTGCTGAGACGGGGGTAATAGATTCGGAATGAAATTTACGCAACCAATCAATATTAATTAAACATACATGTGCATCCGAAATTTGAAATAAACTTGATCTGCGTATGGTATGCAGGAACCTGCATGGTGTCTCTAGCTCTTATAGTCTCCGAGATCTGTGTGTTCATACGGACGGACGGACGGACGGACAGACAGACAGACGGACATGGCTAGTTGGTCTCGGCTGTAGATGCTGATTAAAAATAAATAGTTTATATAATCGGAAATGCCTCCTTCTGCCTGTTACGTACATTTGCAGTACTTTATAACTCCCTTTTTCCCATTTTAATGGGAACAGGGAGTAAAAATTCATGTATGCTTAGAAATTTACAGGACGATTTCCTATTATAGTTCTGTTTATGATTAATCGATTTAATCGCCAGAGATATGACCGGTCTAAACTATTCGGTATAAAAGGAGTAGTCAAAAAGCAAACTTACAAAAGTTTTTAACATTTTTCACATATGTATATTCGAGAAAAAAAATATTTATGTATAATAGTAGTATGCATATCTATAGTTAATATTGTTCTGCAGTAGTGCCATCTTGAACTTACTGCTTGACAATCTTGTTGCCATCGCAGTGCAGCTCATTGTAGATGTGCTCGTTCTGGAAATCACTCTTCAGCTCCGTAACCAGCTCGACAGCATTGTCCTGCAAAAAAGGGATGAGCAGAGGAATTGCTTATGAAGATCAGATCAAAAACAAGTGGATACTTACTGCAAAGAAAACGTTCTTCTCGCCCTTCTGGTACTCGCCAAAGAGCGCAAAGACATCCACAAACTTGCCATGTGCTCCAAATCTCTCCGAGATGAGGGCAAACAGATGCTTGATGGTCTCCTGCTCGACGGGCGTAGTATCGGCGCGGGCAAAGACAGCACGTGGCAGCTGTACCTCCACATTGCAGCTGGCAAAATCGGTGACGGGACGACGCTCTAGCGTGGGGCAGACGAGCTGCCAATCCTTGTGCTGCTCCAAGTCCTTAGCGGGCACAATCAGCAGCTGCTGTTCCGTGCTGGGCGTAATGTTGCACCAATCCAAACTGCGTCGCTTGTTCAACAAGGCGGCGCTGAGACGAGCGCGTTCGCTGGTGGCATCATAGTTGCTATATGATCAAAAGTGGAGCAGATTAGTACGAATCCTAGTTAAGGAGTGTTCGGTCTTACATGGGCGCCTTTAGCAGAGCTTCACGGTTGAGGGTAGGTGGCGCAACGGCAACAAGGAGATCATCGGGTGAAAGTTTCTCATAGACTAGCGGCAGGAGCTTGTGCTCGCGTGCATCCGCATATTTGGAGGCCGTTGTAATCAGCAAATCAGCCAAATTGTTGGCCAGCGTCTCAATGCAGTCGGCGGATTGGACGCACTCGATCTCTGGACGAGCATCACGTGCATAGGCGGCACGATGCAAGGCCTGGCACTTGGACCAGTCAGCATCAACCTGGGCGCAGAGGCGTATCTTGCGTATGGCGCTGCCATCACGCTCAATGACATCCTTGTAGCCGGCACGTTCTAGATAGACCTTGGGATCGATGGCCTCCTGCTTGCTGTGATAGTAGGCATTGGGCTGTATCAGCAAATGGGCGGCGGCCTCCTTGTTCTGTGCGTGCAGGCCATTGGCAAAGAAGCGCTCGAGACGGGACTGCAGCTGATGCAGTTTCTCAGTGCCCTGGACAACATTCTCGTTGGATATGTAGCCACTCCAGGGGCGCTGTGCCCAGGAGCATGCTGGTCCTGTAATTGGGCGACGTGTGCCATCCTCGCATAGATACTCAAAGTCCTCGGGCTTGCCCTCCGCTGCTGGCGCCGTTGCGCTGCCTGTTAGGCCAAAGTATTTCTTGATGAACTGCACCTTGGTGAAGGCCACCTCACCCTGTCCCTTATCCAAGCAGCGTATGGCGCCATCGTAGCCACTGTACTTATCCGGATAATTGCACTGTGCCGGTTTTTCGCAGAGTGCGCACAAATTCGAGTACTTCTTCTTCAACAGACGATCCGTCTCCGGATGTGCCGAGTAGTTGCCCACAAGGCAGGATTCCGTAAAGAACTCTGACAGCGATTTGAGCTCCCGCTCTGTGGCCGATATCTCTGGATCGGCAGATACCTTCAGCACGTGCGTATTTTTTAGCTTTGTGATCGGAATCCTATAGCCAACATTGCGTCCAAAACCAGTGTGGCAGGACTTGGCGCCGCGCAGTTCCTGCAGTGTTTTAATGGCTGATGATTTCTTTACCAGGATAATTCCCTCATAACGGAAGTCGGCTACAAATAAGAATTTTTTCAATATGGTATATAAAACATTGATTTAGAAAACAAGTGGTTATGAAATGGCTGGAAACGTAAAAGGTGAATTTTGGGGCTCATTTCAAAGGTGAAAATAGCTATAAGATCATGATAATCATATGATTTGATATGAATTTTGGAGTAGGCGACCTTCGGGCGCTTTAGGCACCTTCTAGAGAGTTAGCGCGCCTCTGGAGCCTCTGTGCAGATTAATCTGCGAGCTTCTGTGCTCTACTCGCAGGTCACTATATATGGCCGAGTTTCGAATGTACCTAGAGGCACCAGCAATTCTCCGGACGATCCTACTTTGGGTGGATTCCATAGCCTGTGTGGAGTAAGTGGCATCACATCCCCATAGTGCGATGCCATATGCCATAGCAGACCAAAGGACCATCTTGTACACCTGTAGCTTGGCAGCCAGACTGAGACACCTGTTTGGTTTCAGCATACAGTCTAGTTTTGAGGCCTTTCTTTTGGCAGCAGCAGCAGCCTGCAGGACGTGTGGACGCCAGATTAGCCAACTGTCCAGAGTGACGCCAAAGTGTTTGTGCCATTAGTATTCAGCTATTCATGGGCATAATCCGGTCTTGAAGTTCATATGCAAAAGCCCTTAAAATGTCCGGGTCAGAGCTACACAACATACCATCTGACCATCTAATGGGAAGCTTTCTTGGGACTTGTCGCTTTAAATTGCTTTGATGAAAATAATTTTGTTGTGAATTTGCTTTACCTTTGCTCAGCACATGAGATGTGTTCTAAGAAGATTCCATAATATACTTCAAAAGTAAAAGCCACTCTAACATAATCAAAATAAAGGCAAAATGAAGTTTTTTTAGATTGTCACTTACAATTCTCAAATGGTTTAAGCAAACACAAGTAGTAGTGCCTGATTGAATCCCTTTGGGTCATCACATCTTATTTTGTTATTCTTATTTTCTTACTACTTTGAGAAAAGTTCTTGAAAGGACGATCGCCCCTGTGGATGCTTATGCGGATGATTACGATCAATTTGTTTTCTAAGTTGCATTTAATCATCAATATCAATCTTATTTCATTTTCTATTTCATTTCTTATTTCTTTATTGCTGTATTGATTTCTTTTGATGTGCGCATTTGGACTCTCTGTTTCTTAAAAAGTATTATAATTACTTATTAGTCCATTTCTTAAATAAACTAAAATTTTATTTGATTATTCAACACTCCAAATAAGTCATCGTAGCCATGATACAATTACTAATTGTATTATGATCGTAGCCATCACCTTTTTGAGGCAATATTTTCTAATTTCTACTGTATGCTGCATATCTAATTTGATGTCTATTTATTTTTGTTTTTTATTACTTTGCTTTTTTGATCTCTTTATATCTCATTTCCTATTTATTAATGACAAGGACATTCTTCGGTATGAATGCGGATCTGAACAGTCAATTGAACAGCCAAATAAGAACGAAACTGGTTTCACGACGTATGGAAAATTCGGAACTATTGGGCTTTCTGTTCCGATTTTTAATATCGAAACTGAATGGGAATGAAAAAAATGGAGGTAAAGAGAAAGTAACTTCCTCTCGGAAAGTGTAAGCCGGAACAGAGTTGTGTAACAACGTGGTATTGTCAAAATTATTTTGATTTATTAAATTGAAAATAAATTAAAAGTATATTGGGTTTGTAAAATGTCGAAAATCTGTTTTAAAGTAGAAACCTGCACAGACCTGTACAAAAATATTTCACATCTACATACTACACGTTTCAGACTTGTTTAAATACACAAGCATAGAATATTAATAAGTTAAGCCTATGAATTCAAACACTATACTTTATAGAACAGTTTTTAATAAAACAAGAAACTAAATAGCTGATTCTTTATGCTGAAATTATAAAACACATTTTAGACCGACATTTTGAACAAAATTTCATTATGCTTGTCTGATATCTGTCAATAAGCGGATTAGTTAAAACCCGAATAGATCTTTGGTATGTGCATCTAAAATGCAAAATGAAAATTAAATTTTTCTTTATGTAACGCGGTTTTAGTGTGTATGATATACAAAACTTTTTATACACTTGCATAAAGTATTATAAATTTGTCACTTGAATTGGGTTACGCATGGAAAGTATCGGATCATAATGCCTTTATCCACTCAAAGAAAAAATTGTAATATTAAATTCTATGGTTAAACTTCCCCATAACGCAATAAAAGGGAAATGATTAAAATTCGGCTTACACATATTCGTTATAGACATGGTAAAATTCATATAAATTTGACCGAAAAATCGTAAAAAAAAAACTCTTTACAACTGTTAATTATATTATAACATTTTTCCATATCTAACTTTTTATTCCTACGTTGGAGAAGTCGTTTCGTGAATTTTGTCAACTATTATTATAGTTTCGATTAAGCTTAGTGCTGCTTTCAGTATTATATTGGACTATTAAAAAACTTTATGTACTTCTTACAATTTTTATAAAAATAAAAAACTAAAAACATTTGTACCAAATGTGAAAACCGTGTCTTTATACCATAGAAAACATTTTCTTTTCTAAGATAACTCAATCAAACTCAATTTATTAAAGTTTGACCACGTTCTGCCAACATGCGACAGCATTTCAAAATCGGACCACTATATATATTATAGCTGATATAGGAACAATCGCTCAAAAATTAAGTTTTCAAAAGTAGAAAGATAATTTTTCTTTCATGTTATTTTTTGTTTGCGTGAAAAGAATTCTTTCTGAAGACTATACATTTTTCTTAAGATATGTCACATGATTTCAATATACTAATAAAATTATTTTTAATCGATAGACTTGTTTTTGGCTTCACTTTGATTGTAATTTACATTCTAATTGTCTTTAAGCGTGTACTCACCATCCTTGTCTTCCTGTGTGCGTATCTCAGAGATGACACGATAATCCTCATTCTTGCGATGATAGGCCATATACATGTCTTCCGGTTCGCTAGCCAGCACATCCGCCTTCCGCTGCTCAATCAGCTCCAAACAATCGACACGATCCCGTCCAGCCACACACTCCATGCGTATGCCCGCCTCCGATGGATCAGCCAATAGCTTCGTGCAATCATTAAAATAGATTTGCGGCACACACAGCCGATCTGCAAGGAAACAACTGATGTATTAGACACCATTGTCTCCATTAATCAAAAACACCATCAAATGCTTACAAATCGGCTCCTCTGCAATTGTCCAGCTGCACTGCAGCAGCAGCACCACCAGAATACAAATGTTTGTCGCTGACGCCATCGTCGTTGCTGTTGCTCAACTGTGGAGCTCTGCTTGCCGGCCGGCTCTTTATATAGCCAAGCCCCCGAAGGGTCGTCGTCATCACATTGAGCTTGTCTTATTTGTTTCTTTATTTAATTTGTGCTCTATTTGCTATTTTCTTTTTGTACTTGTTTGTTTTGGTTTCGCGTTCTTTTGTTTTGTTTTGTTGTGTTTGGTTTTGTTTTCGACTATTCTATCTTTTGTATACCCTGACAGAAGGTATTTGAATTTTGTTACGTATTGTAGAAAACGTTTCCTATTTCATAAAGTAAATTCAAGAGACCGAAAATACGAGTTATTTCATTATTTTAAAACAGAAACATCACAGTGAAAAAAACACAAAATTTTGAAATGCATCAAAAAGTTGGTCTGATTTCCAAGTTTCCAAAAAACGGGAATAAATTATAAAACCAATTTTTAAAATAAAAGTTATCGAATAAGAGTTATTTTTGAGTTTTAAAATAAAAGTTATGGAATACGAGTTATTTCTGATTTTTATGTTAAAACTCAAGCCATAAATTTTAGTTCTGATTTATATAAGTTACAAAATATTAAGCTCTGAAATTAATTATAATCTTAACAAGCCTATCCAATTTGCTTGAAGTCGGATATCCTATATCCTAAAGCTGGCATATGATCAATCTATTGGAAAAAAGAGTTATTCAGACCTGTTCTCACTTTCGATTTCAATCAAAAAATTCGAAGTCGAATTTAATAGCTGTTCTGGGTTGATTTTTAAAAAGTTGAATGAGATAAATTCAATCAAATTTGTAATTGAACAGGTTTTCGGTTTTCACAGATTTCAGATTATTATGCTTAATATAGTTTGGTCCAATTTAATCCAAACTGAAAACTGAAACTATATCTTATATTTAAATATGTTATCAATTTTTTTATGAAAATCTTTTCTGCAAGAGTATATATTTCCGCACTAGGAAGAAATCGGTGCTTTATTGACTTTGTTTTTATTTTATTTTTATTTTTTTTTGTTTTTCTCTTTATTCTCTGTCTCTCGATTGATGTGTTTCACCGCTCGCCAACGTTTTGATTGTCGGTGATCTTTTTATTAGTCGACGACAGTCGCAAAAAGTATAAAAGTACAAAATCTGTATGGAATACATGTAGAAACGTCTCGAATACTTTTTGCCCGATCGGTGGGTTCTTCCCGGCCAAGCTCAGACCTGCGCTACGCAACAGTCGTTGGGCGTGTGTATTGTGGCTATGCATGATTATACACACATACCTAAACATATATACCTACATATACCGATTGCAATCAGATTAGACTGATTTTATAGGAAAACCCCAAAAAAAAATTTAATACGAAATTTATTTAATTTTTTTCTATTTTAATTAGTTTGATTAGAACACACAACGTATTTACGCTTTAAAAAAATCTGCAATTTTTTGTTAAATAGTTTACATTTCTGGGATATATCTTATAATAGTTAATGACTATTATTTTGTCTCTAGAAAAACTTTACAATTTTTTTCATTTATTCAGTTAATGCAAGATAAATTAGGATATTACAATTGCTAACCTAAGTTTAAATACCACTAAAAAACTAAATCATCTTCCTAATTTTTAAAAATCCAATGGTAAAATAATTCATCGACTCATCGAATCAGTTCCTAATATAATCACAATTTTAGATACTATACACTTTATTTAAGTTTAATTGTACCATATTAAACGTTAGTTGCAGGTAATCGTATCACCTGCGCTTTCAAGAACGGGTATACGGAAAATGAACTTTACAAGCTGACAAACTGATGATTGATTCTCCAATTCGTTTTCTTTAAGATTATTAAATTAGAAATTCCGAGTTCGTTCTGTATCTTTATACATTTAAATTGTATGACGATCAATTACACTAGTCAACAACAAATTTTCAATAGGCTAAAAAAAAACAAGCTTCTCGAAACTGTTTTCCATAATCGCTGAAAGTTTGGTTTCAACTTTAGGTTTTTTTTTTGTCGAAGTAAGTATTTAAATTATATTTATCACAAAAAATTTAAAAAAAAACGGTGAAAAGTCAACCGATTTTTTCCAAAAATGTATTTTGAAAAACGCGGTTGAAGTCGAAAACATTTACTGATATCCATTTTCTCGCTTGGATTGTGTAGATACATTAGGAAGGTATCAAGTATCAGTCTAACAAAGCAATAGCAGAATAACTTAAAAAAAAAAAACTGAAAAGTTTTTAAAATAAACAAGTAAGAATACTCTAGTCGAGTGTGCCCGACTACGAGACTCCCTGCTCCCAACTTGCATTTCAAGCAGTTCAGCGGCAACACAAGCATGCAGCTTACTCAACTTGCACAGTGCATGTCAAACTGTTGTTTCTGCCTGCTGAGACAGGGGTAATAGATTCTTCCATAACTTTGGTGCTATTTATCCGATCGTGTTGAAATTTACACATCCGAAAGACATTGATTAAACATACATGTGTACCAAAAATTAAAGCTCGATCTTTAAAATTGTGGCTGTGGGATTCTTTTGCGATTTGCGGGGGTGCGGGGGGTGCATCCGAAATTTGAAATAAACTTGATCTGCGTATGGTATACAGGAACCTACATGCCAAGTTTGGTGTCTCTAGCTTTTGTAGTCTCCGAGATCTGTGTGTTCATACGGACAGACGGACGGACGGACAGACAGACAGACAGACGGACATGGCTAGATCGTCACGGCTGTTGATGCTGATCAAGAATATATATAGTTTATATAGTCGGAAATGCTTCCTTCTGCATGTTACACACATTTGCAGTACTTTATAACTCCCTTTTTCCCATTTTTAATGGGAACAGGGAGTAAACAGCTTGAATTTGTTGACAAGTGTTATCCACTTTCTAGAATGCATAATTCAAAGCTTGTAGTATGATTTAATTCCCTGCTTCTACCTGATTTGCTGAATATACATAATATTTGTATGTACTACATATAAGTATGTATGTTTGTAAATATATTTATAGATTTTTTTCGAAACAGGTTATCGCTAAGCACAATCACAATCACTTAGACCGCACAACGCCTTTATTATAATTTGTCGGCTGATTTGCTTAATGCAACTTAAGCACTTAAGGCCCAACCTCATCGCCAGAGCCCTGCACCCCCTTCCTACCCACTGCACCTATTTGTGGAGCCTAGAAGCCCACTTTGTCACTTGACGAGTGCATTCCACTTGACGACGACCTGCAGGAAGAGCAGGGAATAAAGAAAGCAAATTTGCCTGTCAACATATATAATTTGATTTTTTTTGTATTTTTTTTTTTTGTTTTCTTTTTTTTAGGAATTAGCGATAGCGAGAGAACAACCCTAGGCAACCCCAGCCTAGGCAACCTCAACCCTATCCCGTCCCAGCCCCTTTTCAAATATAGTAAGTACTACAATTTGCAATCTACTTAAAATGCAAGTGGGGAGAGGGTGGACAGAAAAACAAATTGTCAGGTTTTGTGTTGTGTTGTGTTGTGGGCGGCTGGGCTTATAAACGAAGCTTAATGAAATTCACTGGAAAAGTTAAGTCTGTTAAACAAGATCACAAAAGTTATTCTTATATGAGCATGTGTATATAGTATTTGTGTGTACCGTGGGTGTGTATAAATCGCCTACTTATATATGTGACTGCGGGCGATCGTTTTTTTTTTTATTTTTATTATTTGCACTAGCAATATAATTATGCATTTTATTTATTGTTGTTTGCTTTTGTTGTTGGAGAGGGCTCTGAATTGTACCAATTAAATGTTACTGCTATATAAGCAGTTTGTTTATTATCTCTAATAGTCATCCATATATCTATTGTACAATGTATATACGATACATACTACATATTTATTTACTTATTTGCTATGTCAATGATCATTTAGTACAAGTACTTGCATTCTTATGAATTGGCATGTTTCAATCAAGGGTCAATTAAAATACATAAAGCGTCGTATCGCGATGGCCCGGGACTTTCCAAACTTGGTGATTTTTTTTTAAAGCATTTTAAATCTATAAATAGTTAGCAATATATTGTTGTTAAGCTTAATATACAGCCTTCTTGTGGTTTTCACAACCGCAAAATTTGAACGAAAGTGTAATTTGGTTGAATATCTGAAAACAAATAATTATTTTTTACGATTTTAATCGTAAGTTGTTTGCTCGCAATTGCAAAGTAGTTCTTATTTGCAAGAAAACCTAGTTTCCAAATGATTTTAAAGAAAATTTATGATTTTATCAAACATATATCAAATCAAATGATTGAATGAGCCAATTTCATTGTCAGTTCTAAATAAATATACACGTATGTTCTTTAACAAATACATTTTATATCCTTGCGGAGGTTGTTGTCCTATTGTTACAAGACAGACGTCTTCGACCCCATAAAGTACAATGAGGCATAATTAATTCTATATAAAACTAGTACTTTTTTAAATGTAAATAAAAATCAAAAAAAAAATGTGTACACGAAACTCAATACAAATAAGAAAACATTTATAGATCATCTAACTACTTTAACCATCAATTGGATTGCCAAAAATAATTGACATACAATATTTTTTTAACGCGATTTTATCGTGGATTTATGAACTGTTTAGTCACCTAAAGGGGGAGAGTCGTTTCATTTGGGACATGTAGAGACTGGCAAAGATCAGAGTATCCTTCACTTTATTTGCATTAAATTTTATTTAAATCAAAAAAGTTATACGGCATACCATGCAAATAAGATTAGAATTATACAAATGCATGTAAAATGTACAATGAAAATTTTCAATATTCTGCCACAACTCGAAAACGAAAAATCAAACTATCATGTGTGCAAAACTTGTGGCAACTAATTTTTTAAAAAGCAACAATTGACTGTTCACATCCCTATTCATACCGGCAAATGTCCTTCTAAATAATAAATAGGAAATGAGATATAAAGAGATCAAAAAGGCGTTCACCCGTTCATTTTAGCAGTTAATTAAAAAACCGAAATAATAAAAAACAAATAATAAATTGATGTCAAATAAGATATGCAACATACAGTAGAAATTAAAAAATATTGCCTCAAAAAGGTGATGGCTACGATCATAATACAATTAGTAATTGTATCATGGCTACGATGCAACTTAGAAAACAAATTGATCGTAATCATCCGCATAAGCATCCACAGGGGCGATCGTCCTTTCAAGAACTTTTCTCAAAGTAGTAAGAAAATAAGAATATCAAAATAAGATGTGATGACCCAGAAAAGGATTCAGTCAGGCACTACTACCCGTGTTTGCTTAAACCATTTGAGAATTGTAAGTGAGAATCTAAAAAAACTTCATTTTGCCTTTATTTTGATTATGTTAGAGTGGCTTTTACTTTTGAAGTATATTATGAAATAAAAAATAAAAAGGAAATGATAAACTAAATCTTCTTAAAACACATCTCATTTGCTGATTTCATTTCATTTTCATCAAAGCAATTTAAAAAGACAAGTCCCAAGAAAGCTTCCCATTAGACGGTCAGATGGTATGTTGTGTAGTTCTCACCCGGACGTTTTAAGGGCTTTTGCATATGAACTTCAAGACCGGTTCATGCAGATTTATAGTCAAGCTTCGAAACGAGCGATCGAGCATCCACCGTATTTTAGCACAGGCCAGCGTCCCTGGACCTGTCCTGTACACAGTGTACACAGCGGCTCCGGTTTGTAGCTCGCAGCACCAGTGCGAGAGAAGCAGTCAAACTCACGCAAGAGTATCTGAATAGCTGAATACCAATGTCACGTTATTCCAAGGATGAACACGAGCACTTTGGCGTCACTCTGGACAGTTGGCTAATCTGGCGTCCACACGTCCTGCAAGCTGCTGCTCCTGCTAAAAGAAAGGCCTCAAAACTGGACTGGATGCTGAAACCAAACAGGTGTCTCAGTCTGTCCGGCAAGCTACGGGTGTACAAGATGGTCCTGAGGTCTGCTATGGCATATGGCATCGCACTCTGGGGATGTGCTGCCACTTACTTTAATCGGCACACCAGCCACACCAGTATAGAGAACGGCTGAGGAGGCACGTCACCCCGCTAGCCAGGGGACTAGCTATGCATATAAGCAGAAGGCGCCTAAAGCGGCAACGTCCCAGTGCTCTATGGATCCAAGGACGGCGCCATGAAGGTCGCCTTCTAAGACTCACCTAAAATTATTTAATTTATTACTTCTTTTCCTAAAATTATATCAAATTATCTACAAAACCCTTTTAATATCAATGCTTTATAATTATTTAGTTAATTGATCAATGTTTTCAAATATATAATACTAGCAATTAGCCGCGGTGCTCGTATCGCAGCTACAATCGCCGGCCCAGCCCTCGCTGATGCCACCACCCGCTGCGTCAGTCATTGCGCACGCTGGAATGCCCTCAGCTGTGCCATTTCTAGCCCACTCGGATGCTCCCGCCACAAGAAGGTGATGAAGGAGGTGGAAACCGCAATCAATGTACGTGTACATGCGCGAGCTGAAGATTGTTGGCAACCAAAAGTTCAAAGAGGCTGGACTTAAGGTGGAAAAGAGCAAGGCGTTCCGGCCGAAAGTGACTGTGTTTGACATTAATTTTGCGGAGGACATGCCGAAATCTGTATTCAGCAAGGCAGTGCATTTGTAGACGAAGCCGTGGACCGGCACCGAAGGCGGCAGTGTCAACCGGCGATGGCCGTACTTGATAAGAACGGACGGGTCTACATCAACTTGTTTTCGTATCGATGCCGGTCGCTCGTCAGTACCCATGATTGTCATAGGTGCGTCGGATTTGACCACAAGCTGTCCCAATGCCGCCTAAACGAGGAGATCTGCCGTCAGTGTGGTCAGCCAGGCCACGTTGCAGCCAAATGCACCATCCCGGTGGACTGGCGGAACTGCCGCTTCAAGGGGCTTGCTTCGGAGCATTGCATGCTCTCAGAGATGTGACCAATTTACAGCGCGGTGCTGGCGAGGGTGCAAGCTAGTCATTAATGTTTGGCCTCACCCAAACAAACTGTGGCCGTGGCCGAGCTACCAACAGTGAGCTCGGAACGCGCTTGCACGACTCTGGCCACACTTTCGCCTCAGTGCAGGAGCCATACGTAGACTCCGATTGACGCATAACTGGCTTCCCAGCGGGTATGCGAGTGTTCGGTGACCGACTAGGGACGGCAGCAATAGTCGTCGCGGATCCAAATGCCATCTGCATGCCAATGGAACCGCTCACCACCGACTTTGGAGTATGCGTGAGTACCACAGGAAGTTTTGGCTCAATCTCGAGGTGAGCTGCTAGGTGAATGGATTCACGGGTGTCGAGCCGAGGCGCTCAACGTGCACAGTGAGGTGTACACGTTCGATAATCGCAGAGCCCATAGCGATATCGATGGGACTATCGTCAGCGAAGCAGCGTCTATGTGAGCCGCATATGATTGAAGAGTGGACGAGTGGAATCTGAGTGACCACAACCTTATTACTGTTATGGTGACGCCTGATCCCAACGACAAAGTTGAGACCCACGCTCCTGTGCCGTCTTGATATCTCTCCAATGCACGCTGCCGATTGTTCGGTGATGAGCTGAGGACAACATCAGCCGAACTACCGGAGGACTTCGCAGATACGCCGTTTGACCACCAAGTATCTGCACAGCAATCTCTCGTGCACAGTGTGTGCGACAGAGTGCTGGGACGCAGATCGCCTAGAGTCGTGAAGAAAGTGGTTTGGTGGAGTGCCGATCTTAGTACCTTAGCGCCAAGACGTCAGGAGACTGAGGCGCCGACTGCAGTATGCCCGCTTGGACTACGGATATCCGTAAGCCAGTACAAAAATCTCATTCTGAAGGCGAAGGAGGAAAACTGGAGCCACTACATGGAAGAGCACAATGATGAGGCATGGCGGCAAGTCTACAGGATTTGCCGCAGACGCCGAAAGACGGCTGAGATTGGATGCCTGCTGTCGGATGGTAAGCTGTTCGTAACCCGTCACGACTATGCGCGAGTGCTCCTCCGTAACTTTTTCCCAGTTGCAGAGTCGACTGCACCGATACCCATTCCCCACAAAGCTCCACCAATTCTCGGAGTTTCCGAGGTGGATGTCTGTGTCGCCAAGTTGAAGAGCAGGCGTTCTCCCGGCATTGATGGCATCACCGCATCACCGGTGCGATACTCAAAGAGGTATGGCGTGCCAAACCTCAGCGCCTCACAGCGTTGTATTCCCGCTGCTTGGCTGAAGGCTATTTTCCCAACGAGTGGAAACGCCCGCGAGTGTTTATATTGCTCAAGGGGCCCGATAAGATCAGGAGCGATCTTGCATATGCCTGCTGCCAGTGCTTGGTAAGGTGCTGGAGGGACTGATGGTGAATCGCCTGAAGAATGTGCTACCAAATGGCTGCAGATGGCAATTTGAATTCAAACCAGGACGTTGTGTGGAGGAAGCTTGGAGACACGTCGTGAGCACTGTTTCTGCGAGCCCGTGGAAATTTGTAGTCGGAATCTTCGTGGACTTCAACGGTGCCTTCGACCACGTGCAGTGGAGCGCTGCACTAAGTCGCATTGTTGACTCTGGCTGCCGATAATTGAACTTGTGGCTGGCAGGAGTACAAGTATCGTCAGCAGTTATGTAGAAGTCTTTGTTCTACTGACAAGAGGTTACCCAGAGGGTTCCATTAGTGATCCATTCATAAGGAACATTATGATGGATGTGCTTCTTCAGCGCCTGAGCTGGAGTGCACGCTCAGCGCATATGCAGACAACTTGCTTCTCTTCGTCGATGCAAGACAGGCATGATGCTGCTGATGCTGCGCCCAACGGGCCAAGCTGAATAAGGAACCCTCAACTCTTCCATATCCTTTCCGCCTTACATCCTCCCCCCTTGGGCATTACAATAGACCAATTGGCCTCTGGGTGAACTCGACAGTGCGTCGAGCAGCCTATACATATAACGTTACCTAAAATGGAATATAAGACAAAATAAACGGTTACCTCAAAAAGACGTTCAGTCGCTTATTCTAGCAGTTATTTTAATCAGTTTTATATTAAAAACCCGAAATAATAAAAAACAAAGAATAAATTGACATCAAAATTGTAATTGGCAAATTAAATAACTTTTATATTTTGATGTAGCAACAACCAGAAAACATAGCCCTTGCGACTCCGATGGCAGCGAGAAAAGTGCCGAGCGTACCGCATCCACGGTTGAATATGAAGAAGATTGTCATTCAAATGATATTGGAAAATGGATTAGTACGATAAACTCAATAACATCTGAACAGAAACGTGATCTACTTATTAACTGCTGGGTTCCGTCGCGTAGCTATGATTTTGCCACCGACGCCAATCATTTAAAACGAAAGTTTAATCACAGCTGGCTTGATATGTATAAGCCATGGATGGCTTATTCGCGGAAACAAAAAGCTGTTTTCTGTATATATTGTGTTTTGTTTAAGCCGCAAAAGGTCCGTGGAATAGAATCTTCTTCGTTGTCCGACCATTCACAAATATTCCAAAGCGCATGCTTCATCTTATGTGCACAAGGAGGCAACTGAGTCAGTCAGACTATATTTAACACAGCAGCCAGTCGATATGCAAATGCAATTTGGTCATGAAAAACTAGTTGCAGATAATAGAAAATATTTCAAATCTATTATTTCAACAATAATTTTTTGCGGAACTCACGATCTTCCATTAGGCGAAAAAATTAACGATGAAGGTAAGTATTTTATTGAGCTTTCCCAAATAGTATCTTAAGGTATCTTCATTAATTTCAGGAATATTTCATGGCTTATTGATGCTGAGAATTGAATGTGTTGACGAATCGTTGAAAGGGTCCCACGTAAAAAAAGCAACATATAGGTCCCCGGACAAACAAAAAGAGATAATTAAAATATGTTCAAAAGTTTTCAAAAATTTTATCGGTAAGGATATAAAAAATGCAGGAGCCCACGCGATTTTGGCGGATGAGTTAGGCAAGGAGCAACTATCCATAGGGATTCGTTTCTTTGATAGTTCACAATTGCTCATTCGGGAGGAGTTTGTCGGGTTCATTAAACTAAAAAAAATGAACGCAGAGACAATTGCTAAGAATAGTAAAGAAATCATTGTTGAAATGGACCTCAATCCAGACAAATGCGTAGGAATGGGGTTCGATGGTTGTGCTAAACTGGCGGCGTGCAGGCAATTTTAAAGAAAACTTTTACAAAAAGCTTTTATTTTCACTGCGCAGGTCATAGGGTTAATTTGGTAGTAAATGAACTCAATTCTGTTCCTGAAATAAGGAATACTATAGCTACCATCAAAGACATTATCAATTTTTTTAAAGAATCTCCTATTCGCAGACACTTTGCGCTAAAAATTCACTCGTTTTGCGAAACACGGTGGTCAGAAAAATATTGCAGCATTAGTGACTTAAAAAAAATGTTATTGAAATTATTTCTGGCTTAGTATTGATGGCAACTCTTCCACCAGAAATATTGCCCATCACTTACATAGTGCTGCTTTAAAAAGTGTATTTATAATGTGCTTATGCATTATTTCTAAATATTACGCTATTTTACAGCCAGCTGTTAATCAAGTGCAGTCAAAAAATGATGATATAATTAAATTCTCCGAGCAAATGCGGAACATTTTAGAAGTAGTTAAGCTGCACAGAACAACAATAGACATAGTTTTTAAAGACATTTTTATTGATGATAAAATATAATTTATAAAATGATATTGGCTCCCCCTTATTGAAAAGCTGCCTACGCCCTTGTATGCAACTTACAATAGAAATCAAAAAATATTGTCTCAAAAAGGTGATGGCTAGAGAATCCAAATGCGCATATGAAAACAAATCAATACAGCAATAAAGAAATAAGAAAATGATGATTTAAGGCAACTTAAAAAACAAATTGACTGTACACATCCGCATCCACACTGGCGAACGTGTCACCGAGTAATTTGCTCAACGTAGTAAGAAAATAAGAATATCAAAATAAGATGTGATGACCCAAAGGGATTCAGTCAGGCACTACTACCCGTGTTTGCTTAAACCATTTGAGAATTGTAAGTGACATTCTAGTAAAACTTCATGTTGCCTTTATTATACTCTGTTTTTCAAAATGGAAAAAAAGAGTATATTGGGTTTGTGAAATGTCCGTCCGTCCGTCTGTCTGTCCGTCTGTCCGTCTGTATGAACGCAGGTTTTTTCCATAGTTTTGAAGCTAGAGCAACCAAACTTGGTATACATGTTGGTATATACCATAGGCAGACAAAGTGTCAAGATTTCCCCCCCCACCCCCACCCCTTCCCCCACAAACCGCAAAAACCTATATCTTCCACAGTTTTACAGCTAGAGTAACCAAATTTGACATACACACTACTGACCACATCCTTGACCGACCTGCAAAAAAAAAATATGCCACGCCCACTACCGCCCCCGCAAATGAGCTCAACCTGTATCTCCTACACCCTTATAGCTAGAAACCCCAAATTTTGCAGTATGACTCCATTTGAACTCTTCGATAGATTGGAGAAAAAAAATTTTGCCACGCCCACCCCCGCCCCAGTAAACGAGCGATCATCTTGACAAGTACGCGTCTCGCTCTGCTTTGGGAGTTTGCAGCGTTCTGCACTTAGTAGAAAGAATTTTATAGTTTGTAGCATATATATATAAGTAGTCTTTAAAAGAATTTAATTTAATATACGTACAGAAAACAGAGTATATCGCAGCTGGGTGAGCCCGACTGCAACGTTCTTACTTGTTTTGATTATGTTAGAGTGGCTTTTCTTTTGAAATTTAATATGAAATAAAGAAAAAAGGAAATAGCGACAAACTAAATCTTCTTAGAACACATATCATGTGCTGAACAAAGGTAAAGAAAATTCACAACAAAACTATTTTCATCAAAGCAATTTAAAGATACAAGTCCCAAGAAAGCTTCCCATTAGACGGTCAGATGGTATGTTGTGTAGCTCTGACCCGGACATTTTAAGGGCTTCTAATTATTTAGTTAATTGATCAATGTTTTCAATGAAAACTTTTCATATATACTATAAAAAAAAAATAAAAAAAACAAGTAAGAACGTTGCAGTCGGATGCACACATTTATATCTGTCTGTCTGTCTGCCCGTTTTTTAAGTAGTCGCTCAGTTTTGAAGCTATCTTGTTGAAACTTGTTTTTGCGACACATGCAGAACGTATGTCCGAATCGGCCGAATCTAATTATTAGAACATGTTGCTGCCATAGGAACAATCGGTCGAAAATGTTGTTTTTCAAGTTAACTCAACCAAACTTACCAATTCTGAGTTTTAACATTATCGTAACATGCTTACAATAATTTATTATTATCGGTTGAAAAAGAAGAATTTGTATTATAAACTTTGTGCAATCTGTACGCATCTCTATGTTACTCATACGACCCGTTGCTTGCTTACCTACAATATATAACACACACAATTAGTAATTGTAAGAAAGCAAATTGATCGTAATCATCCGCATAAGCATCCACAGGGGCGATCGTCCTTTCAAGAACTTTTCTCAAAGTAGTAAGAAAATAAGAATATCAAAATAAGATGTGATGACCCAGAAAGGGATTCAGTCAAGCACTACTACCCGTGTTTGCTTAAACCATTTGAGAATTGTAAGTGAGAATCTAAAAAAACTTCATTTTGCCTTTATTTTGATTATGTTAGAGTGGCTTTTACTTTTGAAGTATATTATGAAATAAAAAATAAAAAGGAAATGATAAACTAAATCTTCTTAAAACACATCTCATTTGCTGATTTCATTTCATTTTCATCAAAGCAATTTAAAAAGACAAGTCCCAAGAAAGCTTCCCATTAGACGGTCAGATGGTATGTTGTGTAGTTCTCACCCGGACATTTTAAGGGCTTTTGCATATGAACTTCAAGACCGGTTCATGCAGATTTATAGTCAAGCTACGAAACGAGCGATCGAGCATCCACCGTATTTTAGCACAGGCCAGCGTCCCTGGACCTGTCCTGTACACAGTGTACACAGCGGCTCCGGTTTGTAGCTCGCAGCACCAGTGCGAGAGAAGCAGTCAAACTCACGCAAGAGTGGGGATGTGGGGATGTGCTGCCACTTACTTTAATCGGCACACCAGCCACACCAGTATAGAGAACGGCTGAGGAGGCACGTCACCCCGCTAGCCAGGGGACTAGCTATGTATATAAGCAGAAGGCGCCTAAAGCGGCAACGTCCCAGTGCTCTATGGATCCAAGGACGGCGCCATGAAGGTCGCCTTCTAAGACTCACCTAAAATTATTTAATATTATTACTTCTTTTCCTAAAATTATATCAAATTATCTACAAAACCCTTTTAATATCAATGCTTTATAATTATTTAGTTAATTGATCAATGTTTTCAAATATATAATACTAGCAATTAGCCGCGGTGCTCGTATCGCAGCTACAATCGCCGGCCCAGCCCTCGCTGATGCCACCACCCGCTGCGTCAGTCATTGCGCACGCTGGAATGCCCTCAGCTGTGCCATTTCTAGCCCACTCGGATGCTCCCGCCACAAGAAGGTGATGAAGGAGGTGGAAACCGCAATCAATGTACGTGTACATGCGCGAGCTGAAGATTGTTGGCAACTAAAAGTTCAAAGAGGCTGGACTTAAGGTGGAAAAGAGCAAGGCGTTCCGGCCGAAAGTGACTGTGTTTGACATTAATTTTGCGGAAGACATGCCGAAATCTGTATTTAGCAAGGCAGTGCATTTGTAGACGAAGCCGTGGACCGGCACCGAAGGCGGCAGTGTCAACCGGCGATGGCCGTACTTAATAAGAACGGACGGGTCTACATCAAGTTGTTTTCGTATCGATGCCGGTCGCTCGTCAGTACCCATGATTGTCATAGGTGCGTCGGATTTGACCACAAGCTGTCCCAATGCCGCCTAAACGAGGAGATCTGCCGTCAGTGTGGTCAGCCAGGCCACGTTGCAGCCAAATGCACCATCCCGGTGGACTGGCGGAACTGCCGCTTCAAGGGGCTTGCTTCGGAGCATTGCATGCTCTCAGAGATGTGACCAATTTACAGCGCGGTGCTGGCGAGGGTGCAAGCTAGTCATTAATGTTTGGCCTCACCCAAACAAACTGTGGCCGTGGCCGAGCTACCAACAGTGAGCTCGGAACGCGCTTGCACGACTCTTTTGGCGACGAAGTTTCGGCTCAATCTCGAGGTGAGCTGCTAGGTGAATGGATTCACGGGTGTCGAGCCGAGGCGCTCAACGTGCACAGTGAGGTGTACACGTTCGATAATCGCAGAGCCCATAGCGATATCGATGGGACTATCGTCAGCGAAGCAGCGTCTATGTGAGCCGCATATGATTGAAGAGTGGACGAGTGGAATCTGAGTGACCACAACCTTATTACTGTTATGGTGACGCCTGATCCCAACGACAAAGTTGAGACCCACGCTCCTGTGCCGTCTTGATATCTCTCCAATGCACGCTGCCGATTGTTCGGTGATGAGCTGAGGACAACATCAGCCGAACTACCGGAGGACTTCGCAGATACGCCGTTTGACCACCAAGTATCTGCACAGCAATCTCTCGTGCACAGTGTGTGCGACAGAGTGCTGGGACGCCTAGAGTCGTGAAGAAAGTGGTTTGGTGGAGTACCGATCTTAGTACCTTAGCGCCAAGAGGTCAGGAGACTGAGGCGCCGACTGCAGAATGCCCGCTTGCGTGGCAGAAGCGATGCTGAGCAACTGGCGTTTGGACTACGGATATCCGTAAGCCAGTACAAAAATCTCATTCTGAAGGCGAAGGAGGAAAACTGGAGCCACTACATGGAAGAGCACAATGATGAGGCATGGCGGCAAGTCTACAGGATTTGCCGCAGACGCCGAAAGACGGCTGAGATTGGATGCCTGCTGTCGGATGGTAAGCTGTTCGTAACCCGTCACGACTATGCGCGAGTGCTCCTCCGTAACTTTTTCCCAGTTGCAGAGTCGACTGCACCGATACCCATTCCCCACAAAGCTCCACCAATTCTCGGAGTTTCCGAGGTGGATGTCTGTGTCGCCAAGTTGAAGAGCAGGCGTTCTCCCGGCATTGATGGCATCACCGCATCACCGGTGCGATACTCAAAGAGGTATGGCGTGCCAAACCTCAGCGCCTCACAGCGTTGTATTCCCGCTGCTTGGCTGAAGGCTATTTTCCCAACGAGTGGAAACGCCCGCGAGTGTTTATATTGCTCAAGGGGCCCGATAAGATCAGGAGCGATCTTGCATATGCCTGCTGCCAGTGCTTGGTAAGGTGCTGGAGGGACTGATGGTGAATCGCCTGAAGAATGTGCTACCAAATGGCTGCAGATGGCAATTTGAATTCAAACCAGGACGTTGTGTGGAGGAAGCTTGGAGACACGTCGTGAGCACTGTTTCTGCGAGCCCGTGGAAATTTGTAGTCGGAATCTTCGTGGACTTCAACGGTGCATTCGACCACGTGCAGTGGAGCGCTGCACTAAGTCGCATTGTTGACTCTGGCTGCCGATAATTGAACTTGTGGCTGGCAGGAGTACAAGTATCGTCAGCAGTTATGTAGAAGTCTTTGTTCTACTGACAAGAGGTTACCCAGAGGGTTCCATTCATAAGGAACATTATGATGGATGTGCTTCTTCAGCGCCTGAGCTGGAGTGCACGCTCAGCGCATATGCAGACAACTTGCTTCTCTTCGTCGATGCAAGACAGGCATGATGCTGCTGATGCTGCGCCCAACGGGCCAAGCTGAATAAGGAACCCTCAACTCTTCCATATCCTTTCCGCCTTACATCCTCCCCCCTTGGGCATTACAATAGACCAATTGGCCTCTGGGTGAACTCGACAGTGCGTCGAGCAGCCTATACATATAACGTTACCTAAAATGGAATATAAGACAAAATAAACGGTTACCTCAAAAAGACGTTCAGTCGCTTATTCTAGCAGTTATTTTAATCAGTTTTATATTAAAAACCCGAAATAATAAAAAACAAAGAATAAATTGACATCAAAATTGTAATTGGCAAATTAAATAACTTTTATATTTTGATGTAGCAACAACCAGAAAACATAGCCCTTGCGACTCCGATGGCAGCGAGAAAAGTGCCGAGCGTACCGCATCCACGGTTGAATATGAAGAAGATTGTCATTCAAATGATATTGGAAAATGGATTAGTACGATAAACTCAATAACATCTGAACAGAAACGTGATCTACTTATTAACTGCTGGGTTCCGTCGCGTAACTATGATTTTGCCACCGACGCCAATCATTTAAAACGAAAGTTTAATCACAGCTGGCTTGATATGTATAAGCCATGGATGGCTTATTCGCGGAAACAAAAAGCTGTTTTCTGTATATATTGTGTTTTGTTTAAGCCGCAAAAGGTCCGTGGAATAGAATCTTCTTCGTTGTCCGACCATTCACAAATATTCCAAAGCGCATGCTTCATCTTATGTGCACAAGGAGGCAACTGAGTCAGTCAGACTATATTTAACACAGCAGCCAGTCGATATGCAAATGCAATTTGGTCATGAAAAACTAGTTGCAGATAATAGAAAATATTTCAAATCTATTATTTCAACAATAATTTTTTGCGGAACTCACGATCTTCCATTAGGCGAAAAAATTAACGATGAAGGTAAGTATTTTATTGAGCTTTCCCAAATAGTATCTTAAGGTATCTTCATTAATTTCAGGAATATTTCATGGCTTATTGATGCTGAGAATTGAATGTGTTGACGAATCGTTGAAAGGGTCCCACGTAAAAAAAGCAACATATAGGTCCCCGGACAAACAAAAAGAGATAATTAAAATATGTTCAAAAGTTTTCAAAAATTTTATCGGTAAGGATATAAAAAATGCAGGAGCCCACGCGATTTTGGCGGATGAGTTAGGCAAGGAGCAACTATCCATAGGGATTCGTTTCTTTGATAGTTCACAATTGCTCATTCGGGAGGAGTTTGTCGGGTTCATTAAACTAAAAAAAATGAACGCAGAGACAATTGCTAAGAATAGTAAAGAAATCATTGTTGAAATGGACCTCAATCCAGACAAATGCGTAGGAATGGGGTTCGATGGTTGTGCTAAACTGGCGGCGTGCAGGCAATTTTAAAGAAAACTTTTACAAAAAGCTTTTATTTTCACTGCGCAGGTCATAGGGTTAATTTGGTAGTAAATGAACTCAATTCTGTTCCTGAAATAAGGAATACTATAGCTACCATCAAAGACATTATCAATTTTTTTAAAGAATCTCCTATTCGCAGACACTTTGCGCTAAAAATTCACTCGTTTTGCGAAACACGGTGGTCAGAAAAATATTGCAGCATTAGTGACTTAAAAAAAATGTTATTGAAATTATTTCTGGCTTAGTATTGATGGCAACTCTTCCACCAGAAATATTGCCCATCACTTACATAGTGCTGCTTTAAAAAGTGTATTTATAATGTGCTTATGCATTATTTCTAAATATTACGCTATTTTACAGCCAGCTGTTAATCAAGTGCAGTCAAAAAACAAGTAAGAACGTTGCAGTCGGATGCACCCGACTGCGATATACTCTTTTTTTCGCCTCTTTGCGGAGTCAGTGGGCGTGGCAATTGAATTTCTGCTCAAATCTTTAAAGTTTTGCCATCAATTAAAATTTGGTTGGGCCTGTTCTACAGGTTTGGGAGAAACAAACATTGCTTGATTGCAAGGGCGGGGGTGGGCGTGGCAAAAATATTTTTATCCAATCTATTTAATAGGACAATAGAAGTCAACCTGCAAAATTTGGTGATTCTAGCTAAAGGGGTGGGGGAGATACAGACTTTGCCTATTTGTGGGGGCGGGGGTGGGCGTGGCCGAATTTTTTTTTGTCAGATCAATGAAGGATGTGATAAGTAGCCCTTGTGCCAAATTTGGTTACTCTAGCTATAAAACTGTGGAAGATATAGGTTTTTGCGGTTTGTGGGGGAAGGGGTGGGGGTGGGGGGGAGATCTTGACACTTTGTCTGCCTATGGTATATACCAACATGTATACCAAGTTTGGTTGCTCTAGCTTCAAAATTGTGGAAAAAACCTGCGTTCATACAGACAGACGGACAGACGGACAGACGGACGGACAGACGGACATTTCACAAACCCAATATACTCTTTTTTCCTTTTTTTTCAAAAAAGTTAAAAAAAGAGTATAAAAATGATGATATAATTAAATTCTCCGAGCAAATGCGGAACATTTTAGAAGTAGTTAAGCTGCACAGAACAACAATAGACATAGTTTTTAAAGACATTTTTATTGATGATAAAATATAATTTATAAAATGATATTGGCTCCCCCTTATTGAAAAGCTGCCTACGCCCTTGTATGCAACTTACAATAGAAATCAAAAAATATTGTCTCAAAAAGGTGATGGCTAGAGAATCCAAATGCGCATATGAAAACAAATCAATACAGCAATAAAGAAATAAGAAAATGATGATTTAAGGCAACTTAAAAAACAAATTGACTGTACACATCCGCATCCACACTGGCGAACGTGTCACCGAGTAATTTGCTCAACGTAGTAAGAAAATAAGAATATCAAAATAAGATGTGATGACCCAAAGGGATTCAGTCAGGCACTACTACCCGTGTTTGCTTAAACCATTTGAGAATTGTAAGTGACATTCTAGTAAAACTTCATGTTGCCTTTATTATACTCTGTTTTTCAAAATGGAAAAAAAGAGTATATTGGGTTTGTGAAATGTCCGTCCGTCCGTCTGTCTGTCCGTCTGTCCGTCTGTATGAACGCAGGTTTTTTCCATAGTTTTGAAGCTAGAGCAACCAAACTTGGTATACATGTTGGTATATACCATAGGCAGACAAAGTGTCAGAAAACAGAGTATATCGCAGCTGGGTGAGCCCGACTGCAACGTTCTTACTTGTTTTGATTATGTTAGAGTGGCTTTTCTTTTGAAATTTAATATGAAATAAAGAAAAAAGGAAATAGCGACAAACTAAATCTTCTTAGAACACATATCATGTGCTGAACAAAGGTAAAGAAAATTCACAACAAAACTATTTTCATCAAAGCAATTTAAAGATACAAGTCCCAAGAAAGCTTCCCATTAGACGGTCAGATGGTATGTTGTGTAGCTCTGACCCGGACATTTTAAGGGCTTCTAATTATTTAGTTAATTGATCAATGTTTTCAATGAAAACTTTTCATATATACTATAAAAAAAAAAAAAAAAAAACAAGTAAGAACGTTGCAGTCGGATGCACATATTTATATCTGTCTGTCTGTCTGCCCGTTTTTTAAGTAGTCGCTCAGTTTTGAAGCTATCTTGTTGAAACTTGTTTTTGCGACACATGCAGAACGTATGTCCGAATCGGCCGAATCTAATTATTAGAACATGTTGCTGCCATAGGAACAATCGGTCGAAAATGTTGTTTTTCAAGTTAACTCAACCAAACTTACCAATTCTGAG
Source organism: Hirtodrosophila cameraria (assembly GCA_949708635.1). Classification (NCBI taxonomy): domain Eukaryota; kingdom Metazoa; phylum Arthropoda; class Insecta; order Diptera; family Drosophilidae; genus Hirtodrosophila; species Hirtodrosophila cameraria. Next base: position 22,196,860 of record OX453090.1, on the reverse strand, counting down.
TTTTAACATTATCGTAACATGCTTACAATAATTTATTATTATCGGTTGAAAAAGAAGAATTTGTATTATAAACTTTGTGCAATCTGTACGCATCTCTATGTTACTCATACGACCCGTTGCTTGCTTACCTACAATATATAACACACACAATTAGTAATTGTAAGAAAGCAAATTGATCGTAATCATCCGCATAAGCATCCACAGGGGCGATCGTCCTTTCAAGAACTTTTCTCAAAGTAGTAAGAAAATAAGAATATCAAAATAAGATGTGATGACCCAGAAAGGGATTCCGTCAAGCACTACTACCCGTGTTTGCTTAAACCATTTGAGAATTGTAAGTGAGAATCTAAAAAAACTTCATTTTGCCTTTATTTTGATTATGTTAGAGTGGCTTTTACTTTTGAAGTATATTATGAAATAAAAAATAAAAAGGAAATGATAAACTAAATCTTCTTAAAACACATCTCCTTTGCTGATTTCATTTCATTTTCATCAAAGCAATTTAAAAAGACAAGTCCAAAGAAAGCTTCCCATTAGACGGTCAGATGGTATGTTGTGTAGTTCTCACCCGGACATTTTAAGGGCTTTTGCATATGAACTTCAAGACCGGTTCATGCAGATTTATAGTCAAGCTACGAAACGAGCGATCGAGCATCCACCGTATTTTAGCACAGGCCAGCGTCCCTGGACCTGTCCTGTACACAGTGTACACAGCGGCTCCGGTTTGTAGCTCGCAGCACCAGTGCGAGAGAAGCAGTCAAACTCACGCAAGAGTGGGGATGTGGGGATGTGCTGCCACTTACTTTAATCGGCACACCAGCCACACCAGTATAGAGAACGGCTGAGGAGGCACGTCACCCCGCTAGCCAGGGGACTAGCTATGTATATAAGCAGAAGGCGCCTAAAGCGGCAACGTCCCAGTGCTCTATGGATCCAAGGACGGCGCCATGAAGGTCGCCTTCTAAGACTCACCTAAAATTATTTAATATTATTACTTCTTTTCCTAAAATTATATCAAATTATCTACAAAACCCTTTTAATATCAATGCTTTATAATTATTTAGTTAATTGATCAATGTTTTCAAATATATAATACTAGCAATTAGCCGCGGTGCTCGTATCGCAGCTACAATCGCCGGCCCAGCCCTCGCTGATGCCACCACCCGCTGCGTCAGTCATTGCGCACGCTGGAATGCCCTCAGCTGTGCCATTTCTAGCCCACTCGGATGCTCCCGCCACAAGAAGGTGATGAAGGAGGTGGAAACCGCAATCAATGTACGTGTACATGCGCGAGCTGAAGATTGTTGGCAACTAAAAGTTCAAAGAGGCTGGACTTAAGGTGGAAAAGAGCAAGGCGTTCCGGCCGAAAGTGACTGTGTTTGACATTAATTTTGCGGAAGACATGCCGAAATCTGTATTTAGCAAGGCAGTGCATTTGTAGACGAAGCCGTGGACCGGCACCGAAGGCGGCAGTGTCAACCGGCGATGGCCGTACTTAATAAGAACGGACGGGTCTACATCAAGTTGTTTTCGTATCGATGCCGGTCGCTCGTCAGTACCCATGATTGTCATAGGTGCGTCGGATTTGACCACAAGCTGTCCCAATGCCGCCTAAACGAGGAGATCTGCCGTCAGTGTGGTCAGCCAGGCCACGTTGCAGCCAAATGCACCATCCCGGTGGACTGGCGGAACTGCCGCTTCAAGGGGCTTGCTTCGGAGCATTGCATGCTCTCAGAGATGTGACCAATTTACAGCGCGGTGCTGGCGAGGGTGCAAGCTAGTCATTAATGTTTGGCCTCACCCAAACAAACTGTGGCCGTGGCCGAGCTACCAACAGTGAGCTCGGAACGCGCTTGCACGACTCTTTTGGCGACGAAGTTTCGGCTCAATCTCGAGGTGAGCTGCTAGGTGAATGGATTCACGGGTGTCGAGCCGAGGCGCTCAACGTGCACAGTGAGGTGTACACGTTCGATAATCGCAGAGCCCATAGCGATATCAATGGGACTATCGTCAGCGAAGCAGCGTCTATGTGAGCCGCATATGATTGAAGAGTGGACGAGTGGAATCTGAGTGACCACAACCTTATTACTGTTATGGTGACGCCTGATCCCAACGACAAAGTTGAGACCCACGCTCCTGTGCCGTCTTGATATCTCTCCAATGCACGCTGCCGATTGTTCGGTGATGAGCTGAGGACAACATCAGCCGAACTACCGGAGGACTTCGCAGATACGCCGTTTGACCACCAAGTATCTGCACAGCAATCTCTCGTGCACAGTGTGTGCGACAGAGTGCTGGGACGCCTAGAGTCGTGAAGAAAGTGGTTTGGTGGAGTACCGATCTTAGTACCTTAGCGCCAAGAGGTCAGGAGACTGAGGCGCCGACTGCAGAATGCCCGCTTGCGTGGCAGAAGCGATGCTGAGCAACTGGCGTTTGGACTACGGATATCCGTAAGCCAGTACAAAAATCTCATTCTGAAGGCGAAGGAGGAAAACTGGAGCCACTACATGGAAGAGCACAATGATGAGGCATGGCGGCAAGTCTACAGGATTTGCCGCAGACGCCGAAAGACGGCTGAGATTGGATGCCTGCTGTCGGATGGTAAGCTGTTCGTAACCCGTCACGACTATGCGCGAGTGCTCCTCCGTAACTTTTTCCCAGTTGCAGAGTCGACTGCACCGATACCCATTCCCCACAAAGCTCCACCAATTCTCGGAGTTTCCGAGGTGGATGTCTGTGTCGCCAAGTTGAAGAGCAGGCGTTCTCCCGGCATTGATGGCATCACCGGTGCGATACTCAAAGAGGTATGGCGTGCCAAACCTCACGCCTCACAGCGTTGTATTCCCGCTGCTTGGCTGAAGGCTATTTTCCCAACGAGTGGAAACGCCCGCGAGTGTTTATATTGCTCAAGGGGCCCGATAAGATCAGGAGCGATCTTGCATATGCCTGCTGCCAGTGCTTGGTAAGGTGCTGGAGGGACTGATGGTGAATCGCCTGAAGAATGTGCTACCAAATGGCTGCAGATGGCAATTTGAATTCAAACCAGGACGTTGTGTGGAGGACGCTTGGAGACACGTCGTGAGCACTGTTTCTGCGAGCCCGTGGAAATTTGTAGTCGGAATCTTCGTGGACTTCAACGGTGCCTTCGACCACGTGCAGTGGAGCGCTGCACTAAGTCGCATTGTTGACTCTGGCTGCCGATAATTCAACTTGTGGCTGGCAGGAGTACAAGTATCGTCAGCAGTTATGTAGAAGTCTTTGTTCTACTGACAAGAGGTTACCCAGAGGGTTTCATTAGTGATCCATTCATAAGGAACATTATGATGGATGTGCTTCTTCAGCGCCTGAGCTGGAGTGCACGCTCAGCGCATATGCAGACAACTTGCTTCTCTTCGTCGATGCAAGACAGGCATGATGCTGCTGATGCTGCGCCCAACGGGCCAAGCTGAATAAGGAACCCTCAACTCTTCCATATCCTTTCCGCCTTACATCCTCCCCCCTTGGGCATTACAATAGACCAATTGGCCCCTGGGTGAACTCGACAGTGCGTCGAGCAGCCTATACATATAACGTAACCTAAAATGGAATATAAGACAAAATAAACGGTTGCCTCAAAAAGACGTTCAGTCGCTTATTCTAGCAGTTATTTTAATCAGTTTTATATTAAAAACCCGAAATAATAAAAAACAAAGAATAAATTGACATCAAAATTGTAATTGGCAAATTAAATAACTTTTATATTTTGATGTAGCAACAACAAGAAAACATAGCCCTTGCGACTCCGATGGCAGCGAGAAAAGTGCCGAGCGTACCGCATCCACGGTTGAATATGAAGAAGATTGTCATTCAAATGATATTGGAAAATGGATTAGTACGATAAACTCAATAACATCTGAACAGAAACGTGATCTACTTATTAACTGCTGGGTTCCGTCGCGTAGCTATGATTTTGCCACCGACGCCAATCATTTAAAACGAAAGTTTAATCACAGCTGGCTTGATATGTATAAGCCATGGATGGCTTATTCGCGGAAACAAAAAGCTGTTTTCTGTATATATTGTGTTTTGTTTAAGCCGCAAAAGGTCCGTGGAATAGAATCTTCTTCGTTGTCCGACCATTCACAAATATTCCAAAGCGCATGCTTCATCTTATGTGCACAAGGAGGCAACTGAGTCAGTCAGACTATATTTAACACAGCAGCCAGTCGATATGCAAATGCAATTTGGTCATGAAAAACTAGTTGCAGATAATAGAAAATATTTCAAATCTATTATTTCAACAATAATTTTTTGCGGAACTCACGATCTTCCATTAGGCGAAAAAATTAACGATGAAGGTAAGTATTTTATTGAGCTTTCCCAAATAGTATCTTAAGGTATCTTCATTAATTTCAGGAATATTTCATGGCTTATTGATGCTGAGAATTGAATGTGTTGACGAATCGTTGAAAGGGTCCCACGTAAAAAAAGCAACATATAGGTCCCCGGACAAACAAAAAGAGATAATTAAAATATGTTCAAAAGTTTTCAAAAATTTTATCGGTAAGGATATAAAAAATGCAGGAGCCCACGCGATTTTGGCGGATGAGTTAGGCAAGGAGCAACTATCCATAGGGATTCGTTTCTTTGATAGTTCACAATTGCTCATTCGGGAGGAGTTTGTCGGGTTCATTAAACTAAAAAAAATGAACGCAGAGACAATTGCTAAGAATAGTAAAGAAATCATTGTTGAAATGGACCTCAATCCAGACAAATGCGTAGGAATGGGGTTCGATGGTTGTGCTAAACTGGCGGCGTGCAGGCAATTTTAAAGAAAACTTTTACAAAAAGCTTTTATTTTCACTGCGCAGGTCATAGGGTTAATTTGGTAGTAAATGAACTCAATTCTGTTCCTGAAATAAGGAATACTATAGCTACCATCAAAGACATTATCAATTTTTTTAAAGAATCTCCTATTCGCAGACACTTTGCGCTAAAAATTCACTCGTTTTGCGAAACACGGTGGTCAGAAAAATATTGCAGCATTAGTGACTTAAAAAAAATGTTATTGAAATTATTTCTGGCTTAGTATTGATGGCAACTCTTCCACCAGAAATATTGCCCATCACTTACATAGTGCTGCTTTAAAAAGTGTATTTATAATGTGCTTATGCATTATTTCTAAATATTACGCTATTTTACAGCCAGCTGTTAATCAAGTGCAGTCAAAAAATGATGATATAATTAAATTCTCCGAGCAAATGCGGAACATTTTAGAAGTAGTTAAGCTGCACAGAACAACAATAGACATAGTTTTTAAAGACATTTTTATTGATGATAAACTATAATTTATAAAATGATATTGGCTCCCCCTTATTGAAAAGCTGCCTACGCCCTTGTATGCAACTTACAATAGAAATCAAAAAATATTGTCTCAAAAAGGTGATGGCTAGAGAATCCAAATGCGCATATGAAAACAAATCAATACAGCAATAAAGAAATAAGAAAATGATGATTTAAGGCAACTTAAAAAACAAATTGACTGTACACATCCGCATCCACACTGGCGAACGTGTCACCGAGTAATTTGCTCAACGTAGTAAGAAAATAAGAATATCAAAATAAGATGTGATGACCCAAAGGGATTCAGTCAGGCACTACTACCCGTGTTTGCTTAAACCATTTGAGAATTGTAAGTGACATTCTAGTAAAACTTCATGTTGCCTTTATTATACTCTGTTTTCCAAAATGGAAAAAAAGAGTATATTGGGTTTGTGAAATGTCCGTCCGTCCGTCTGTCTGTCCGTCTGTCCGTCTGTATGAACGCAGGTTTTTTCCATAGTTTTGAAGCTAGAGCAACCAAACTTGGTATACATGTTGGTATATACCATAGGCAGACAAAGTGTCAAGATTTCCCCCCCCCACCCCCACCCCTTCCCCCACAAACCGCAAAAACCTATATCTTCCACAGTTTTACAGCTAGAGTAACCAAATTTGACATACACACTACTGACCACATCCTTGACCGACCTGCAAAAAAAAAATATGCCACGCCCACTACCGCCCCCGCAAATGAGCTCAACCTGTATCTCCTACACCCTTATAGCTAGAAACCCCAAACCACCCCCGCCCCAGTAAACGAGCGATCATCTTGACAAGTACGCGTCTCGCTCTGCTTTGGGAGTTTGCAGCGTTCTGCACTTAGTAGAAAGAATTTTATAGTTCGTATCATATATATATAAGTAGTCTTTAAAAGAATTTAATTTAATATACGTACAGAAAACAGAGTATATCGCAGCTGGGTGAGCCCGACTGCAACGTTCTTACTTGTTTTGATTATGTTAGAGTGGCTTTTCTTTTGAAATTTAATATGAAATAAAGAAAAAAGGAAATAGCGACAAACTAAATCTTCTTAGAACACATATCATGTGCTGAACAAAGGTAAAGAAAATTCACAACAAAACTATTTTCATCAAAGCAATTTAAAGATACAAGTCCCAAGAAAGCTTCCCATTAGACGGTCAGATGGTATGTTGTGTAGCTCTGACCCGGACATTTTAAGGGCTTCTAATTATTTAGTTAATTGATCAATGTTTTCAATGAAAACTTTTCATATATACTATAAAAAAAAAATAAAAAAAACAAGTAAGAACGTTGCAGTCGGATGCACACATTTATATCTGTCTGTCTGTCTGCCCGTTTTTTAAGTAGTCGCTCAGTTTTGAAGCTATCTTGTTGAAACTTGTTTTTGCGACACATGCAGAACGTATGTCCGAATCGGCCGAATCTAATTATTAGAACATGTTGCTGCCATAGGAACAATCGGTCGAAAATGTTGTTTTTCAAGTTAACTCAACCAAACTTACCAATTCTGAGTTTTAACATTATCGTAACATGCTTACAATATTTCATTATTATCGGTTGAAAAAGAAGAATTTGTATTATAAACTTTGTGCAATCTGTGCGCATCTCTATGTTACTCATACGACCCGTTGCTTGCTTACCTATAATATATAACACATATAACAAAGTTGGCGAGAACTTACGCAAGCTGGGTTAATATAGGGAGGAAAAAAAAACATCAGAGAAATTGTCGTTTTGACTAAATACATTTTGAAGTAACAGATTGAAATGTTTTAAATAATTTTCGAGTAAGTACATATTTTCCATCCATTACTTTTTCAAGAATATAGCAATATCGTACTCGAGAAGACCTTTCAGAAAGCCTGAAAATTGTCTCACATTGTTATGATAAATATCTACGAAATATAATACAGCTGTGAGCCCAAAACTTCTTGAAGTTCTGCAACTAAATTGAAATGATATTATTTCGTTCCATTAGCAAAATGAAACAACAGATAAGTTTATGTTTTTTGTTGTTTTGTTTTTGTTTTTGGTTTTTTTATTCCAGTGTTTTTTTTTTTTTTTTTTTTCGTTTCATTGTTTTAAAATTTATTTCGGTTGTTCTTTTTTTGTTTTGTTTGGTTTGGTTTCCTTTTTTAACTGTGTATATTAAGTTTCGTTTTCTTTTTGTTTTATGTAATATAGTAGATATATATATATTTATTGTATTTTAAATTAGTTAATAATAATGCGCATTTCTTACTGTCTTTCGGATGCTCCCATTGAAAACTATTAAAATTTGAAAAAATCTCTCATTTGCTTAATTTTGCGTAAGTTTTTGTTATGTTTTGTTTTTTCTTAACACCTTTTAAAATCATATGTAAAATGTATACATATATCTGATATTTTTCTTGTAATATTATATATATATATGTATATATATATATATATATATATATATATAGTTAATTAATGGTCATCATTTTTTATTGTTGTATGTTTTAATATATAAAATAAGCATTTCTGTTTTACTTTTCTTGTTGTGCGTTTTTCAATTCTGTTATTTCTATTTAATTTTTTAATGTATGTATATTTAGTTATTAAATATGGTTTTTCCTTAGTTTTTTTTTACAATTTGTTGCTATTTTCTTTTTATAATTTTTCAAAAAAGAGTTGTGTTATAAGTTTTCCTTTTTTTTTTATTTCTTTTTTTTTAGCATTTTTTGGCAGATTTATTTTCATAGTAATGAGTGCTTTTTTTTTTTTGTATTTAAGAAGCTATAAACTTTGAAAGCTGCTGTGTTTAAAAAAAAAATGCAAAAACATTAAAGAGTGTGTGCGAATGTATGTGTGTAGATGTGTGAGTGTGTGTTGGAGTGTGTATTGAAAATTTAAAGCTTAGTAAGTGCAGGGCAGGAAAATTAAGAAAGTTGCGCCAAATAGTGAAAATCAAACCAAATTAACAATGAAAACTAGAAACTAAGAAGAACATGTAAATGAAATATTGTGGGTTTTCTATTCTACATTATGCTTGACATTTACAGCGGTGTATAGAATGCTTAATGCGCATATTTATTGTTAATAATACATATATATATATTTATTTATTAAACTTTCAACATGCCAATGCATTTACTTGTTCTGTGTATAAATATTGTATTTGTTTTTTTTTTTTTTGGTTTCTTTTTAAAATTTTTATTTACTTTTCTTGCTGTTTAGTTAAAAAAAAAAACAACACTTTCATTAGCGTTCGCCTCAATTCTACATTATTTCTTTGGATTTTACTTCTTGACCTTTCTCTTGTTGGTATCGAATAAAACGCTAAAATATGCAATGTAAATAAGTATTGTATATCATATACATATGTATGTATATATATATATATAAATAATACATATTTATATAAGTATGTATGTATATATATTTTTTGTATATCATAGTTTTTTTTTTGTTTCGCATGTTTCCATAGGCGTATATATATATAAATAACGTCGCATCATTGTATATATATATATATATATATATATATATATATATACATATATGTAAGTATTGTATATATAGATATTATTTGTATGATAAACTTTTGCGCGGATTTCATTTAACTTCATTTAGCAAGCTGTTATTTTATATATGTATATATATATTTTTTTTATTTTCATTTTTCTTTTTCTTTTTTTGTATTTTTTTTTTTATACAGTGCACAAATGTACAAATAGTAATGTGATGTAACATAAAGAACAATCGAAATAATAATTATCTGTATATATTTTTTGTATTCAATTATTTTCATTTAATAAAGTTGCCAATGCCTCTGCAGACAAAATGTGCCAAGAAAGGCTCTCTAGATATAGGGTTTCCTTCAAAGAAATGCTTTTGTTATTTTTTTTTTTTAGACAGAAACCAGTTTTGCATGGAGGGGCATTTAACTTCGATTGAGTACCAAAGTTGGCAACAAATAAGTTCAACTTTTTTTCCTTTTCTATTTTTGAATTTGAATAAATTCATCAATTCTATTCAGTTGACAATTGCTACACACCAAAAAAAAAAAAAATGATTATACATATGATGTTTAATACTCGTATCATATGCATATTAGTTCTACGTTTAAATTGTTTATCATAAGTATTTAAAGTATGAGGTAATGCTTTATTTCGACTTAACTAATTTGGGTTATCAGACGACAGATTGAATCATGAAATGATCTCAAACTATAACAGATATATATGTTTGAATGTACACATATATGTTGAAATCTGTACGAAAGTAGCCCAAATAATATATAATACATACTCATATTGTATGTATGTATGAGTGTAAGTATATATGTATGTATGTATCAAGCTGATTCATAACGGTTGCTCCTTGGAAGCAACATTTGCTTGAAACAGCACAATGTAAATAATTACATACATATATAGGCATATATGTATGTATATATGTATATAGCTAAATATGTAAGTATTTATGTATTCTTATGTTTTCTATATAAATACATATATATGTATACATATGTATGTATATATGGATGCATGTATATAGATATATCGATATTGATTCTTTACGCTTATTCAATTTGTTTCTATTGAAATATGCAATAAATTATTTAAGGTTGACGTGGCTGCCCATGTTTACAAAAGAAAAGTTAAATATTTTTTCGAGTGCTTCAAGTGTATGTGTGTGTGTGTGTGTGTGTGTGTGTGTGTGTGTGTGTGTGTGTGTGTGTGTGTGTGTGTGTGTGTGTGTGTGTGTGTGTGTGTGTGTGTGTGTGTGTGTGTGTGTGTGTGTGTGTGTGTGTGTGTGTGTGTGTGTGTGTGTGTGTGTGTGTGTGTGTGTGTGTGTGTGTGTGTGTGTGTGTGTGTGTGTGTGTGTGTGTGTGTGTGTGTGTGTGTGTGTGTGTGTGTGTGTGTGTGTGTGTGTGTGTGTGTGTGTGTGTGCGACTTTTAGGGTGCCATTCGCGAACTTACAATACATAAATAAGAATAGTATCATAAACATTTACGACAAACAAGTAATACAATGTGAATCTTTCAGAGTTTATAATGACATAAGATAACTGTAATTAAAACATATGGTTTATTTGAAATCTTAAAATAAATATATGCAGCCCTGTTCTGATCGCCACTTTCGAAACAAGTCCACAACAAAGTGTGTAGCATACTTTTCTGAGCAAGATACATACATATTTGTATGCTGGTAATTGTTTATGTGATTTTCAATCGAAAGTGGAACTCGGGACAGGCCTGATAGTTTGCAATCGTGTTATAATAAGTATATTAAATTCTAGCATAATTTGGATGACTTTGGATTATTTTGTGTGTAAGTTCAACATTGTGGCACGCCTTGTAGCAAGTTTATTTCTATTTCTTTTATATTATTCTGAGTTTACTCGATGTCTATTATACGTAATTATGTATGCACTAAATTAACAAAAGGTTATCGGTAACGTTAACATTCGCATATGTTCCTGACTTCTCCGCAACAAATAAAGCTATTGATATAGTACATAATACTATCATATTCTGAATTCACTTGTTAACTTATTTATATCCTCAGATCTGTTTTTCCTGCATGCACAAAAAAAGTATGTTTTTTTGATATTACAATGGATTCGCATAGAATGAAATGTTTTGGAAAGAACTAGCTGTTTTTTTTTTTAACTACGGTGTTTATTGTTCGATCGTTATGAAATGTTAACTATAAACAGCATGCTTAAATATTTGAATACTTAGCGTCATAGTTATATCCTTAAAACGAGTTTAATAAAAATTCCAAATTAAGTCTCTTTAGCTCTTCTAAGCGATCAACAGCTAGATCCATTCGACTGTTAATGCTTATCGAGAATTTATATACCCAAGATGCTTATACAAGGTACAAGGTATAATAAACCTATAGATATGTTTAAAGTTCGATGTAACTATCATTAAATATATCGAATTAAAAGTATTCTAAAAGTTCTGCACTTTAAATTAGAAATTCATTATTTCTCAACCTCTTGTTGGTGGTTTATGCGCAGGCGGGTTACTTGGCAGCATTTACAATTTTCTTTAAAAATCCTTAAATGCATTTTGAAAAAGGTTAAACAATTTTGTAAAATTATAAGCTATGCAGCTATATTTTTACAATTTCAAAATAATGAGAAGTACGTGAAAGGGCTTTGGCCTATTTTTCCCATTTTCACATTGTTATTTCATAATCATGATTGTTAAAACTATTTGGCAAAGTTACTGTGCTCAACTAGATCGCAGGTATTTGAAATTAATATAGGATATATTTGTAGTATTGCCACCGTAAGCATGAATAAACGTAACTAGATTCTAGAATTGTTGAAGCTCCCAAAAGTATGCAACGATACTTAGCATTAAGTTAAAGCCTGAAGAAAATCCTAGCATAGAATTTTGTATACGAATAAGTCTTCAATTCCATTAAAGTAGATCTAATCTATCTATAAATATTGGCAAACTTGTATACATACAAATATTTAATAACCTTCCATAAGATATTAGATCTGTAAGGGTTTTCAACCGTTAGCTCGAACTGTAGAAAACTTCTCATTGCTGGAGAGATCAGGAAATATGCGTTTGGATAGCATATCGTATTGTTCAGATTTTGGTTTCTTAAATTTAGTTTTTAATTAAAGGACTATATAAGTACTTGTACTTATGTATTTTTTTTTTTTTTTAACTATGGTCTGGCTTGTGTACTGAATGTATGTATGTATGTATATATAAGTAATGTACAAATATTAAATGTTCTAGATTATGTTGAACAAGCGCTGTTTTTATTATTTTTTTTTTTTGTTTTTAAATACTCATGTGCTTTTGTTTTTTGTTTTTTTTTTTCATGGAAAAAAGTCAACTATGTATATCCACATATGTATATATTTTTGTATGCCTATATGTATGTATGTGGCTAAATCTCTATAAATATGTATTTATGTAGTATGTGTGTTTGTATATTGATACATATATATGGTTCATGACATTGCATGGTTACTTTAAAAACTTTTGTGTCTAACATTTTTTCATATTTTTTTTGTTGTTTTTGTCTTTTTACAGATTGCATTCTAGCTGCATGTAAATTTATATATATTAGTTTTCTTACGATTTTACATGTGTATAAAACTGTCTACTAAAATTTACAATTTATGCAATATGCTTACATAATTCACTAAGTTTCCTTTTTTATTTATGTATAAGTATATATATATATAAGTTATTTGCATCTTTTGTATATATATATATATAAGTTATATGCATGCAATTATTGTATATATAGGGTTTTTTATTTTATTTTATTTTTTTTTTTTGTTTTGTTTATGTATATAAAAACACAAAAAAAGAAGTTACAATATTTATAAAAGAGTAAAACACAAAATGCGCTGCGCGTCTTGTGTCATACATATACATATATGTTATATTTACAGGGTATCATCTCAACGGTAAATGCGTTTTATGGAATACCGAGCAGCTCAGAGAATGAGATCCTTATAGCTCCTTGACTTGGGCTTATGCCTAGTTGTATATGTGTAACTACATATACAAATATACTTAAAGTTAACATGTTATATTTAATTGTAACTAACAGAAATTAGTGGCAGTTTTCATATTAAAATTGCTTAACGCGTATGTGTGTATGTATATATACGTGTGTGTGTTCGTGTATATAGGCAGCCGCACAATACTATATGCAATATATATAACATTGCCTTTACACGATGCAGCTTACCTTTATATAGAGTGTATATCGATTCTTCGTAGAAATTTGCATCGTGTAAATGCCCTGCACAAATACTCGTGTCAGGCGCTCTCTCCGCTTCCATTACTCTCCCGCGCTCTCTATCTGAAAGCTGCTGAATACAGGCTGTTGCTTTGCGATCTCAATGAGCTTTCTGCAACTCTAAAAGCTTTTTAAGGATCAACTTGAAAATTATACAAGAAACAAGGAACTGTCTGTAAAAATAAACAAAAATAAATATAACAAAATAAAACAAATTTTTTTTGTTTTTTTGTGTCTTGCGTTTTTTGTTTGTTTTCTTTTTCTTTTTTTTGTTGTTTTTGTTTTTTTTTTTCGCTGCGTCTTGAAATAAATCCAAAAAACCATATTTATTCAAAACTGCATTTGATTTCGTTTTTGTATTGTATATAATAAAAAAAAAGTTTTTTTTTCATTTTTGTTTCTTTTGCAAGAAAATTATTGAGTATAAACAAAAAGAATTGCGCATTACAAAAAAAAATGATTTAAAATAAAACATTCCATATAAAACACAATCAAAAATAAACAATTGCTAATATTTCGTATATCATTTCATTCCGTTACAATTCTAACTGCGTGTAAATAGGCTGTAAAAAATATATATATATTTTTATGTTTAATTACAAAAAATGTATATTTATATATATGTGTATGTATAGATATACTCTTTTTAACAAAAAATAAATATTGGTAGTCTGTGCGCCTCTAAGCAGCTAAATTAAGAAAAATGAGCAGATTGATTTCATATCTCAAGCTCGTTCGCCTAATGAGGCCCATTCACGTCGATCATGAACATGATCATCAGATGCTTCTTTCCTCAAGCATAAATTATTTGCTTAGGCGTCAATATGATTCAATCATGATGCATGAAATGGGCCGCATAATTTGGCTGCTACGCTGCGGACTATCTACAATTTTTCAATATTTTTTTTCTTCATAACAAATTAGCATATTATATGTGTATGTATGTATACAAGTGTGTGTGTGTGTGTGTGTGTGTTTGTGTTGAATTAAAATAAATTACAAATAATTATTTATAAATATATGTTGTCTGTTCCGTTCTGTTCGATTTGTATTAGAAAATAAATGCGTTTCTCTTGATGCTAAATATTTGTTCAAGATTTGTTTTTTTTCAGCTAAATATTAAATTTTTTACAGCAGCAAGTTTTGACAAACTCTCCGAAATCAATACCGCATAGTACATCTTTGACAAGAAAATATAAAAAAAAGGAGCAAACTAACTATTGAAAATATCATTTGACTAAAGAGACACAACTTTGATGAGTATCAAATGTTGTGCCTGTGTAGAAAATATATTGTATTGTTCTCATAGCTAACATCAGATACTTCTTTGTAACAATAAGATTTGATATTTGCCATAATGATAGCATTGTGCTCCTATTGAACCATTTTCCAATTAGCTTAGACAAATATTTAGCATAAGAAAAACGACATTTGGAAATTTAACATCATAAAAGAGATATACTAAAAATTAGTGATTTAAGCAGTTGGTTTTTGTTTCGATTAATGTTGATCGGTGAGTGTCTAGCTTATTTGAAAAAAATTTGAAAATCCTAAAAATTGCTTAGCTACATTTGAATTTCTATATAATATATAGTATATGTATTTTGTTGTAAATATATAAAAATATTTGCCTTAAATTATATAATGTATGATTGAAAATGATAAAGCCTATGCAGTGGGATTTTATAAGGGGTAAAGATGAAATTTAGCAGTTAGAACATAATACAAAAATAGAAATAATAAGAAGAAAAAAAATTAATTTTTTTTATGTATAGCTATATAATATGTATTATTAAATGTATAACTATATGATAAGGTAGTTATCTAAAATAACGTTAGTTTAACTGAACACATTTTGAAGTGAGTTTTGCTGTTCCACGTGGTGTGTTGGATGTTGGATGTGTGTGTGTGTGTAAAATGTTTGCTTGTTGTTGGCAGAAATCTCAGTCTAAAAATGCACACACATTATTTGTTGCTATTTTTGGTGAATTTCCAAAATAATATGCATAATAAAAATGATCGAAAGTACATAAAAAAAAAGGTGTTGAATGAATAAAAAATATATAAATATATATATATATATATATATATGTATATAGAGAAAGAGATAATCTATAGCATAAATATATGTATAGTGCGGTGGCTCAGAGATCGCTGAGATCGCATCTGCAATAGCTAGTTCACACTACCTCTGCTTTAGCTTTTATAGCCGCCGCGTAATCGGTGGTGGTGGCAACAGTATCAACATTGTCAAACCAATGCCCAGGGAGAGTACTAGAAACATCAGCAGTGGCGCCCACCAATGCAGCGTTATGGGACTAATGTCAGAGTGGCCCTGTTCATGCAGCCGCACAGCCAGCAATGGAGCAACAGTAGCAGCAACTGGCGGTGGCGATGGCAGCGGTGGTGGCTGCGGCATGCCAGCTGCAATTGTTACAATTGATTGTTGTTGCTGCTGCTGCTCCAATGGCTGTAGCTCTAGCTGGAGCTCTAACTCGTGCTGTTCTATTGATGTTATCCGAGGCTGCCGCAGCTTGGGACGCGCCAGGCGCAAATCAGCTGGCGGCAGCGCCTGCGATACGTTGTTAAAGACGCTGATTGTAGTGGCCAAGCGGCTGCAGTTGGTGGTGGTAAGTTGCATGCCGATGCGACTGCGGATGCGTATGCGGATGTGTATGCGGATGTGTATGCGGATGCGGATGCATGTGCGCATGAGCATGTGCATGTGTATGTGGATGCGTATGTGGATGTGTATGTGTATGATGTGACAACTGACGCGCTGCTGCCTGATAATAGCCAGGCAGTGTCTGATAAGCATGTGCTGGTACCGCTACGGGCACTGATAACGGCAACGGTAGCGTTGCCGCTGCTGGTGGCAGCTGTGATTGCTGCTGTTGTTGCTGGTGCTGCACCACCGGTAGCGGCGGCGGCATCAATGAACGCTGCTGTGCCATCGGTAGTGGCGCTCGCTGCTGTTCCGTTGAGGGCGTTACAACATGGCTGGCTGGTCGACACAAACGCTCATAGACCTGGTCAGTTGGTGTTGCTACTGCTGCTGCTGCTGCTGCTGCTGTTGTTGCTGTTGC